>CM060367.1:169109438-169709438 GCA_030545235.1 Helianthus tuberosus | reverse complement strand
GTGAAATTTACTTTTTGGGTAGAGAATTTGCAGGTTTTTGTGATAGAGAATCAGGTTCCGATACCTGAGGATTTTATGATTTCAAAAAGCCAGACTGCGATCCCAGCTTACTGAGAGGGGGAGTCTGAATGACAAAGAGTCAGGTTCTGATCCTAAGATTGCTGATGCTGATGAACTTAAGGAATCAAGAGATTTGATCAAGAGAAGATAGAGACAGATTGTGATTCTGAGATTGAAGATTATTTGTTCGAGAGGAGTCTGTTGCTGATAAAGAGAAGAGAGAATATTTGAGGATGTTTACAGTGTCAGATATTTCAAAAAAAAAAAAGAAGCCCGAGGATTGATAGAGACTGAAGATGCGAAGACACGACACTTAAGACTCGTCAACATTCGAGGGGGAGTCTGTTGGTGCATGCGTCTGTCGACTTCGTCTTGTATCGAGTCTTGTACTATAGTAGATAAATCAGGGCACAAAAATCAAGAAAGTGTTATTGTTGGGATTGAACCCTACCAGAGGAACAAATAATGAAAGCCAAAACTGGTTCACAACAGTGGATTCACAATAAGCAGACGTTTACTCTAAGCTCTCCCCTTGACAGTGGTTATCTATCTGCTGATACACTCTAAGTACTGCTCAGAAGAACAACTGATGAACCAAACACTGATGAAACAACTAAAGACTGCTAAAAGGCAAACACTGAGCTCTATCTACTGCTGTCTCTTAAGTGCTGCTGAAGACCCAAGCACTGCTCATTCAAAGACTGATCACCTTTTGAAGAAAGCACTAATGTTCAAACAGTCAGTGCTTAGGCTACAATAGTGGAACGTGAACTGTGTTAGACTTGTTTTGTATTTTATTATCAATCAGTTGTTAGACATCAGTAGTTTTGTATAGACCAGTGTTTATAGGTTGTTAGGCTGTTAGATGTCACTATCATGGTGACGTCAGCTGAGGCACATCAGTGGTTTGGTTTGCTTATATATATGACAGTACTCTGTACTCTTATATTTGATCGTTTTGAGTGAGTTCTTCTCCTCAATTCAATCCTTTCATCTTGTGCAACCAACTCTGGAGTATCAGGCTGAGGGGGAGTTTAGTCTGTAAGCTTGCATTGTAACCTTTTGCTTTTAATGTAATCTTTTGACTCTATGAAAAAGCAATTGTTTATCAAACTATATTCTCCTTTGATTGTGTTTACAAAGTTTGTTATTCATTTCCGCTGCACTTAAAACTGCTCATATCTATTTGATTTGTTCAAATCTCACAAACAAGCATAATCTGTAGATCCCCAGATCCTAACAATTGGTATCAGAGCCTGGACAGTCAAAATTCGATCTAACAAATCAATTTGACATAACAGTTCGGCTCTAAATTCATTGATACTAAGGTTGGTTGTATTTAGTTGAAAAACAGAGTATCGAGTAAATCATGTTCAAAATGGTTATTCAAAAACTCTGTATATCAACCAAGATGTCATATGACACACAAATGTCACACAACAAGTGAATTCATGCACAAGACACTCATGGTTTCTAGATCTGAAAACAATATCTGTTAAACTATGATATTATTTCTTATTTTCTAAATTGATTTCAATTGTTGATGTATAATCTGTGATGTTTTTATTAAATACTAAAGTATGAACCTCAGATTAACAAAACCTATGTTCATAAAAACATTGGTGTTTTGCTAACATAAAAAGAGGGAAATTAAAACTTTAGTCATTCAGATCTTATGTGTTGAAAACAGGTTGAGTTCCTCAAAAGGACAAAATCAACTATGTTAAAATACATTAAGAAAATCAGGAGTTAAAAATGTCCAGATCATAGGTAATGAGGAGGTTGGCATAAGCATGTGCAGAAATGACCAAATCTCTCAAAACATTACTGCAAAATGATTTTGGAACAAGTATTCCTTCAATAAACACCCCTCAGTAAGTATTTCAATACTTATGATTGGGAAGGGTAAAAAGGGAAGAAGAAAATTCTCAAAAATTCAGAAGTGTGTTTATCTCAAAACTTTTGAAGTCAGAAGAAAAAAGTATAAACATAAAACACTTATGAGTCAAAGTTTAGGGTAATAATGGTCATTAAGCAACTGTGTGCATTCATCTGCTCAAGAAAAAAAAAACAAAAAAAGGGTTTTGATTCCGGTGAATGAAGTCCAAAGAGGACTAGACAAATGTTCAAAAATTTATCCATATGTCCTCATGTTTGCAATCAACTGACAAAGAAAATGGTACCAAACAGTGGTCAAAATGTATTCAGAATGTTTTACCAACTGCTGTCAAACCACTGACCATTGTCATAAACTTGAGAATGTTATGATTACGTTTTCTTTTGAAGATATACCAGATTCTTTTTGATGATGTTCTCAGAAAATCCTTTAACTATTTCTTATAAAGAATTTTCTCGAATAACCAGGATATATTGTTCATTTTTTTAGAATAATATATTTTCTGAACTTTTGCTTGTTTTTGTTGGCAATAGTTTCAGGCCTGTCAGGATACGGTACCTTATTTTTTATTGGTATCTTTGTCCTCCTAAATGGGTCAAAAAGAAATGGTGCATAAGTCATGTCATACTCAGGGTTATTTTAAACACTAATCAAAGGTTGATTGCTAAACAGTGCTTAAACCACTGGGGCACTTATGTTTTAATTTGGATATTAAACGAAAATGAGTTGCCTTAGTAAAAAGTTCTCATCATCCGGGGTATAAAACCACTGTTAGTAACTCGTAAGTATTTCAAGAGAAAATTTGACATGTGGCAAAACCTTGAATGGAAATCTCTGCAAAAAGTTGCTGAATATGAACTCTCAAAACATTGCCCTTATTTTACCCCAACCACTGTTTTGCTCAAACGTCTGTTTCCTAATTACTTTCCACTGCTGAAAGTCAACCACTGATCCTCATTTTACTTGGCAAGCACTGATGCTCAAAATCAGTGTCTTATCCACTAATATGCTATCCACTGATAGTAAAAATCATCCACTGTCCTCATTATTACTGTTGTAACTACTGATGCTTGATTCATCAGTGGCTCTTAAAACAACTGTTCTCCACCCTTCATCCATTTCATCAGTGTTTGACACGTGGTCAGTTTTTAGCCTTCAGATCATAATAACCGCTGCCACAATCAGCGATCATTTTTTCCCAAAACAAAACCCTGATCAAAACCCCAAACAGGGTTTTACACTGTCGAATTGAATTCCAAAGTTCTCTTCACAAAGCAGTTTTCAACCTTTCTTCCCAAAATCACTCTCCGATTCTTCTTCATCAAAATGACGAAGTCAAAATCAAAATCAAAATCTAAACCAAAATCACCATCTTCTTCAAAAGAGGTCGCTCAAACGGCCGAAGAAACCATTGAAATCCCATACAAATCACCGCACAACTACTTGGGTCTCCTCACAAAACCCTCAAACAATCGAACCTTCGATTCCATCATTGACACCATGGCAAAATCAAAGTACAAAACTTTGTTCACCGCCGATGCACCAATCTATTTGGAGACCCAAAGAGAGTTCTGGAAAAATGCAACCCTTGAAAAACAAGGAGACACTGCAACCACCATACACTCTTCTATAAAGGGTAAAGCTGTCCAAATCACGCCACAATCCATTTCAGAGGTCTTTCAACTCGATGATCAGGAAGGTAAAACTTCTTTCACTAAAAACGAGTTACAAACTGACTTCATTGAGAGAGGGTATGAAGCCACAATGATGAAGAAACTTACCTTACAAAAAGGTTATTTTCCTTCTGCAACCAGATTTTTATTTCATACCCTCCTACTATGTGTTTCAAACAAAACCACTTCTTTCAATGAAATCCCTTTAAAGATTCAAAATCTGGGATATGCAATTCTTCAAGAAGAAAATTTTAACTATTCTCGAGAAATCTTTAAAGATTTGGTTAATAATGTTGAAACAAAATCATTCTTACTGTTTCCAAGGTTTTTAAGTTTCTATTTTGAAAAGAAATTCAGTAAGGATGATTTAGCAGCAATCATCCAAGGTGATTCTACTCAAATAAACAGTTTAACAACTGAAACTTTTTCAAGAATGTTAACACCTTGCAAAACACAAGCAGAGGTGCCTGAGCAGAATTTAGTAGCTACCACTGCTCCTCAGGTATCTGCTGCTGAGCCCACTGCTCAAGGTGATCAAAGCAGCAGAACAACTGTTTTGAAACCCACACCTACAAATCCCAAAAAGCCAAACAAAAAGAAAAATCAAAAACCCCCCAAACCAATCAAAAAGGCAACTCTGGAGGATGAGATACCAGAGCTACTGCCTGTGACAGCACAAATGTCACAAGAAACCACTGCTGCTACTTCCTCACAGCAGTTGGTACAAATATCTCAACCCATAACCAAAACTCCTCCTGCTTCTTCACAAAAAGAACAGGTTGTACACATAGGGCCACCACATTATGATGCTCTGGAAACGCTCGTTTCTATCATCCACAGCCCAATGCCCGGGGCAAATTCTCTTTCTACACCCAACCTCACAACCACAATTCCACCAAAAACCAACTTTTGTTGGATGCAATAGATTTGAACCAGGCATTACCCAGTCCTTCTCAATCACCTGTTAATGAGAATATGCCTCAACAAATGACTGAGCCTGATGTATCATTCCTTGCTAACCCACCAACACAACCTGAGGATGTTACACCCCTTGAGTTACAAGTAACTCTTGGTGGTAATCCAAGTGAAGCAGCCACTACAACTGTTGAACCCACTGGTTTACAGTTGGACAGTGGTTACATCAATAAGACTTCCTTGGAGGCAATTCCTTCTATAGCACCTCTGCCAACCACCAGTGGATTTATTTATCCTACTGGCAACATCAAAAGGTTGTCAAGTGTTGAAGGGAGAAGACCCCAGTACCAAGAAAAAGGGGCATCAGTGGTTAATGTTTGGAGTATACTCCCTACCTCTACCACTGATAAAACCACTGTTAGTGGGAAATCAGATGATCCCATTAAATTGGGTGATAGTTTAAAGTACCAGAAATTGACGGATCGTGTTGAAAAGCTTGATAACTCTGTTGCAGAACTCAAAGACATGCTACAACAGTTGTTACAAGTACAAAAGGTACAATCCACTGCTGTTCCACCTCAAGCACCTGCTCCACAACAGGCACCTGCTACAAATGAGCTCTGGAATCTATTTCAACCTTTTCTCCATCAACAAGCACAAATAGCAGATCAGCAACATGAAAAACATGTTCAACAACTGAGAAATGCAATGGAGTCCAGGTTCAAGAACACTCAGGCTGATCTAAAGGCTCTCAAAACTCAGATCATGCACACCACTGGCACTGCTCCTCCAACTGTTCTCTTCATTGATCAACTTCCCCCAAATAATGCCAAAAAGGGGGAGAAAATTCAGGAGTGGAAAAAGAAGGGAATAGATGATGGTCTCTACATTGAACCAGAAAATGCAAACATGACCAAACAGATCCCTCTGCCAGATGGAAGCAAGAAAATTGATGTGACCACAAATGCACTGGCAGAAGCAGTTGCAAGTGTAAAACGGGATAGAGAGGCCAAAAAGAAAGCCATGGTGGATTATCCGGATCAGGGTACTTCAGGGTCAAAAGATGATGAAAATCTTGTTGATGAAAAGAAGAAGCCTACAAGAAGAGTAAGGCTACCCAAATCCATTCCAACCAGACATTCAAAGTCTGTTTCAAAACCACCACCTAAAACAGCTGTTGTAACTCCTGTTGTACACACTACTGTTGGTACTTCAGTGGTTTCAACATCTGCTCCCACTTCAACACACACCACTTCAACACACACCAGATTCACTGCTTTACCACCATCACCACTAAAAACAAAATCACCTCCTGCCAAAAGGCAGAAGACAGCAGTTGTTACAACATCTGCTGTAATGACAACAGTGTTTGGAACATCAGTTGTTTCAACAACTGTTAGTCAATCACAAACCACTGTCACTACATCCACCACCACTGTTCCATCCAAAACATCATCAGCCCCTCCTCAAACAAAGAGGAGAAGGCTAATTCTCAAAGATGATGACACTTCACCACCACAAACATCTTCAAAATCTTTAGCTCTTGTCACAATACCAAAACCAGTTCCTCTCTCTTCAGTTCAAATGCACAAGCCCTTACCTCTTGCAGGTGTTCAATTTCCTCTTGAACTAGCAGCTGTTAGAGAAGAAATGAAATCTTTTTACTATGAGGATGACCCTGCCAAAAGGAGTTTGGCATCAATAAAAGGATATCCCTGGCCTAAAAATGTTGATGAATATTTGAAAATCAAGGCCAAGCAAGCAGAGGATATCTCAAAAAGAAACACACAAGGGAAATCTGACAAAGAAATTTCAAGAAACTATCAATATCTGCTCACACAAGTCAGATCCCTAGAACAATTTGCAAAAAATGTCAGTCAACAAATTTCAGAAAGAGCAGCTGAAACTTTGAAAAAAGACTACATTGAAAGCATCATGGCTCACAAGAAGTACAAAGGAGAGAGATACATGTACAAAGAGTGGACTGTTCCTGAGCTTGAAAATGAAGCAGCAAGAATTCAAGACATGATAAAAAGGAAAGTCACTCACACTCCTCCTGACTGGGCAAAGTTTAGAAAGAATGTACCTGACAAACAGGTAGAACTGAAAAGAATGAAAGAAGAACTGGTTGCTGCTGAATATGGAAACAAAAGACAAATTGCTAAATGGAAAGAAGATATGGTCAGGATTACCTACAAAAGGTTGGAGGAACTAAGAAAGAAAGATCCAAATGTTCCTCAAAAGCCTGACTATCCTGAAGCAGAGGTTTCAAAAAGACCAACAAAGCTGCAAATCTGGAGAGCCACTGCCCCAACTGGTGCTGCCATCTATAAAAGAAGGACACACAAACAGTTGGGAGGTGAAACCATCCAAGAGATGATAAAAGGAGATGACCTTGTAAAAGAAGGCATAAAGAAAATGATCATAGAAACTCTTGGTTTGGATCAAACTGCAAATACTGCTCAGCCAGTCATGAATAGGCCAGCCTCACCAAATACCTCTGCAAATAAACATCTCCCAAGAAACCCACCAGGCTCAAAAATACAAAAGTGGGAAACTGACAAACAGACCTGCGTATTGACTTTGCTCATGTCTGGTGGAGAAGTGAAGAAGATATCAAGGGAACAAGCTCTTGGCCTGAGTCTTGAAGATTTGCAGGATCTCCTTGATCTTCCACTTAGCAGGGATGATGAAGACACAGATGCCCTAGACTTTGAACTACAATTTAAAGGTCAGATAAGGGAACTGTTGATGAGGCAATAAATGTCCAGAATAATGAAGGGTTTTGGCATTATCTATTCCAGGGGGAGATTGTTGGGATTGAACCCTACCAGAGGAACAGATAATGAAAGCCAAAACCGGTTCACAACAGTGGATTCACAATAAGCAGACGTTTACTCTAAGCTCTCCCCTTGACAGTGGTTATCAATTTGCTGATACACTCTAAGTACTGCTCAGAAGAACAACTGATGAACCAAACACTGATGAAACAACTAAAGACTGCTAAAAGGCAAACACTGAGCTCTATCTACTGCTGTCTCTTAAGTACTGCTGAAGACCCAAGCACTGCTCATTCAAAGACTGATCACCTTTTGAAGAAAGCACTGATGTTCAAACAGTCAGTGCTTAGGCTACAACAGTGGAACGTGAACTGTGTTAGACTTGTTTTGTATTTTATTATCAATCAGTTGTTAGACATCAGTAGTTTTGTATAGACCAGTGTTTATAGGTTGTTAGGCTGTTAGATGTCACTATCATGGTGACGTCAGCTGAGGTACATCAGTGGTTTGGTTTGCTTATAAATATGACAGTACTCTGTACTGTTATATTTGATCGTTTTGAGTGAGTTCTTCTCCTCAATTCAATCCTTTCATCTTGTGCAACCAACTCTGGAGTATCAGGCTGAGGGGGAGTTTAGTCTGTAAGCTTGCATTGTAACCTTTTGCTTTTAATGTAATCTTTTGACTCTATGAAAAAGCAATTGTTTATCAAACTATATTCTCCTTTGATTGTGTTTACAAAGTTTGTTATTCATTTCCGCTGCACTTAAAACTGCTCATATCTATTTGATTTGTTCAAATCTCACAAACAAGTACAATCTGTAGATCCCCAGATCCTAACAGTTATTAGACGTAATTTCGCTTGAAATGACACTAGGTCATTTGAAACGGAATCAGGAAGTTAATTCCGCTCGAAGTATCATGTTGATTTCGCTTGAGACGTTTTAAGCGAAATCAGATTTTGCTTGGAGCTGTTTCAAGCGGAATCACATGGTCTATAAATACTTGGTGTTAGATGTTATTTGGAGCGGAATTAAATTGATTGTTTCCGACGGCGAAGCTCTGTCGAAGTGTCTTCAGAACTGTAATCGTATCAGAATCAATATACAAGACAGTTTAAGTGATATTCTAGCTGAATTCAACTCATTATGTCTGTTTCCGCCTTTCATTTTGAGTAGAACGCCTCTGATCGACTCATCTCGGGTCCGATAACGATCCTACACTATCAAAACTAGTTTGATTAGTCTTGTAAATGCAGGAATGTAACAAATACAGTCGTGGACATATGATATATTTTTTTTTGGAAGGAGGCACCTAAAGTCTCGTTAGAAGATTATACAACATTGCTCAACATAAAGGATTGCACATTAAGGGATCAAGAGACAAATCATTCGCTACAAAAGCTTTATTCGACTTTCAAGGAAGATGGACACACGTCACTTAAAGGATACATGTTAAAATGAGGGGGAGACTTATTCAAGTTGCCCTCTTTTTCCCTTGACTAAGTTTTGTCCCATTGGGTTTTCTTAGTAAGGTTTTTAATGAGGCAACACACCTAATCCAAAAGTATCAGGGGGAGAAAATATGCGCTGCACTCTTTTTCCCTTAGCTATGGTTTTATCCCACTGGGTTTTCCTAGCGAGGTTTTTAACGAGGCAGCATCACCAAGCGTATTATAAGTATAATATATTATTTTGCCACGTGGATAGTCAAGGGGTAGTGTTATGAATTATTATATATTTATTGTGTGACTATCCACTTGTGTTATGACTCTTCATATACTTAACTCCCATCTCTTCATATACTTAACTCTCATATTGTAAGCCTATAAATATAGGCATATGTAATCCATGTTAGACATCAATAAGATATCCATTTTCCCCAATCTCTCTTTCTTATCTCTATAATGTTAATAGGCTAGTTGTTACACAACATTTTTCTAAAATTGATAAATAACAAATAAAGTAACTTTTTTTTTGTAGGAAATCTGTAGTAAATGGTGTTAGTTTGCTACAAATTTTCAACAAATTTGACATTTCATTTTAAAATTATTTATTTTTCTAAAAATGAATAATTACAAATGAATTAAGTTTTTTTTTAGGAAATCCGTAGCAACTAATGTCAATTTGCTACCAATTTCTGACAAATTAAAAAAAATTTTCTTTAAATTATTTACTTTTCAAAAATTAACAAATGAAAAATAGATTAACTTTTTTTTGTCGAAAATATGTAGCAAATGGTATCAATTTGGTACAACTTTCCGACAAATTTAGAAATTTTATTTTTTTTAATTATTTATTTTGTTGTGGAAAACTGTAGAAAAGTTTTGGGTTTTTTTAGGTTTTCTTTTTTTGTTAGCAAAACGTACAAAATTTGTAACAAAATTTGAGTTGTGGGAAACTTTTGTAGGAAAATATATAGTTTTCTAGTAAGTGTATTGATCTTTTTCCACTTCCTTTGCGATACTAACATCCGCTCAAGTTATGGTCAATCTCCGTGTCATACACGTCGCCATGACCGAAACTAATATCCAGTTGCAACATTCTCGAGCCATAGACCGGGATTCATTATTTTTACATTATTGTAAAGATGAGCATTTCTAAAAGAGTGTGTGTGGAAATAAAGAGAGATTGTGGTTATTTTTAAAATGGTTAAACGAGTTTAAACAGGTAAGAAAATTAAAAAAGACAATTTAAAAAAAAAATAAAGCTAACGGCTAGTTGGCACCCCATCACCGCCCAATGCTCAAGTTCCTCCCGCTATTGTGGTTACGCCACCTTGCTGGCGCCCTGACTCGCTGGACCGTGTTGTAGTGTTTGCGAGCCACGGTGGTAGCGACGTGGTTGGCGCCCACCGCTCGCTAGACCACAACAGGTAGTCTTACACTTATGATAAATTATAAATACGGAGAAAAAAGCAGAGGGAAAGATATTATGTATATAAAATATATATATATATATATATATATATATATATATATATATATATATATATATATAGGCTGGTTATTGTACTAATTGCCTTAACGTATGATGCGTACGAGATGCAGTATCAACATGCGAATAATGGTGCATAACATGCGAGTTTTGTTTTTTTGAACAACATGCGATTTTTTTACAACATGCAATTTTTTTATAACATGCGACTTTTTTTTTGAACATGCGACCTTTGATTTTTACAACATGTGGGATTTCTTTTATGAGGTTATTACATGCGAACTTGACAGGGCCGGCTCTTGGGCCGGCGAACCAATGCCATCGCTCGAGTTCCAAATTTTTAAAGGGCCCGGAAGGTTTTTATAAGCTTTTATATGTATAGTAAATTATATATTTAATATATGCATTCATTTATTATAGATAAAAGTGTTAGTGGTGAAGTGAAAAAAAAACATCTGGGGATAATATGAAGGTCTCAAGTTCAAGGCTTGGGTACACCACCAATGTCTTATTTTTTTTTTTGTAAATTCATATCCCCTTAGCATAAATTTGGGCCCAGTTTTTTATTTCGCCCGAGGCCTAAATTATTTTTAGATTCTCGGAGACGGCTCTGGAATTTAACATTACGTACGCTTGTATATTAAGGTAAATTGTACAATACATTTTCACTATATCTCGGAGAGAGAGAGATCGTTTGTTTAAATTTAATTTTTTTTTTCTTTCAAAACGTTATGCAACCATTTTGCGGCTTTTAAAATATAATATTGGTTTGAAAAATATACGAGTAAACGTGTGTGTGTTTTTAAAGGAAAGACCACAAACATAACAAAGAAGTGTACTTGTAATCCACGATCTAGAACCTATAGATTAATAATTTAAAATACATGTCCCACTTCCTTGACTCATTGGTAAATCATTTGTATTTTGTTGACTAGCTACAAGGAAAATGTTGCACGTTTTCAGTTATAAAAGGATAGCACTTCGGTTCTCATCATCACCAAAGTAATTAAAAGACTTCACAAATCAAATTTAAGGTTTCCAAAAAACACATTTCAAAATGGGTTTGATGACTAGGGCTTTTATCTTGATCGCTATGGTTGCATGTCTTACATCAGTTGCTCATGCCATTGCTGGCCAAGCAACTTTCTACACTCCTCCTTACGTTCGTAAGTATAGGAACATTATTTAAACATCACAAAACTTTAGTTAAATTCATTATATGTAGCTTGTTTTGAGTTTTTCATTTTGGTATATACGTAGCATCGTCTTGTTTTGGCTTCGAAGATCGTGGTGTTATGATTCTAGCAGCAAACAGCGGTTTGTTCAACAACAGAGCCGCGTGTGGAACTAGATACCGTGTCACTTGCACCAGTGGAACCAATTTGGGTACTCCACAACCTTGCACAGGCCGAAGCGTTGATGTTACTGTTGTTGATCTTTGTCCCGGATGTGCTGGAAATCAAGTTGATCTTTCCCAGGAGGCATTTGCAGTGATTGCTAATACTGACGCGGGGAGAATTAACATCGAGTATAACAGGTAATTTATATTTATATACAGTACATTTATATATACTGCTACATTTTACATGGAGGGGAATACTCACAGAGCTGTCTGGTACTTACTCATTGGTTCAGCCAAATTACGATTTTACCCCGTTTAAATTTATAGTTTTGTCATTAGTTTTGTTTTTTTTCTTCTTCTAGCCAAATTACGAGTTTACCCTCAGTTTCAATTTACGTCATCGCTTTTGTTTTTTTACTATCTAATTACGATTTTGCCGCCGGTGTAAAATTATTGTCATGTCATCGTTTTAATGTTTTAAAAAAAAAAAAAACTATGGTAGTGTTTTTTTTTTTTGGCAAAAGTATGGTACTGTTTTGTTTTAATTAGTTGACTCGATTTAATTTTTATGGGTGGCTGTCTGACACATGTTCATTTGTCCTGAAAAAATTACAATTTTGCCCCAGTTTAAAATTATAGTTTTTCCATCGTTTTAGTTTTTTTTTAGTAAAAGTATGGTAGTGTTTTGTCTTAATTGGTTGACTCGATATAATTTTTTTTTTTTGAGATAACGTTATAAATAGTATGTACAGGTACCAAAACACATATGTACATACTATGAGATAGAAATATTCGGCTTACTGCCCTAAAACGCGGACCGGACAAAAATTAGTTACACATTAAAGTCAAATTTCTTAAGTCAAACATACATAATCTTTCATTTTTATTTATTTATCTTTGAACTTTTCACTAATTTTCTCTTCTTTACTTTCTTACTTTCTTTCAGGATCTAAGTAAAAAATATGCATGCAAGATGCCAATAATAAACTCTTTTATGAGTATTCTTCAGAATAAACAAGACTACTGGGCGTTGTAACCATATTTGTTACGTGAATAAAATGTTACTTTCTGTGCGAATTTGAAACATTGTTTCCTTTACCTTTTTAACGTTTTCTATCCATTACATTTGAGAATAAGGAACATGAAGTATGTTATAACAATCAATAATCAGAAAAATAAACACACTTTAAGTGGGTGTACCCGGTGCAGTACGTACGCTCTCCCGTTTGTGGAGGGACTCGGGAGAGGCCAGATCGCTTCACGAACTGACGTACGCAACCTTATCCAACACCCTTGTGCAAGAGGCTGTTTCTGTTGCTTGAACCCTTGACCCCAAGATCACAAATCATTAACCTTAGTGGTTGTTCCAATGCCCATCTCACTATCTCAGTTTAAGTGAATTTTTATTTAAATCATTAATAAAAAAACTAAAATAAATAAAAAATGGAATCGTCAAGCTTACAATCAGATTCACCATTTAATATATCCATTCATCGAAAAAAGTTTTATGAATTTAAAGAAGTAAATGGTAAATAGTCTTTGGATTATATGTTTACTAAAATAACTAAACAAGCCGTCAAAATTAACATTAATAGAATTTAATATAAATATAGTTTTAATTATATTATACCGATCAATATATATGATTAAGAAACAAATAAAAGCGTATAGTTTCGATTCTTATAATAAATCTTGAAACTTGAAAAAGAGAGAAGGATCCTACTACATAAACTCACACCCAAGCGCGGTTCTCAACTATTATTCTTTTATCGAATATTTTTTAGAAAATAATAACTTTAAAAGAGTATGAGCGCGTTTGGCATGTAATGAAATGAATATCGTAATGAAATTGATTATTACCATTTTAAGTCTTGTTTGTTTACTATGTGAGAATTGAATGAATCAATACTTTGAGTTTTTGTAATTAGAATGTAATTTTTTTATAAACCCAATATTGTACATCATGTTTCTTTATAATGGTATTGAAAACCGAGATGCTTTCAAAATAACATTTTTTGTCCCATAATGTTTCAAAATACATTATTTCGGAAACAATAGATTTCCAGTAAATTATATATCGAGACTAAGAAAAAACAACATATTATAAATAAAAACTTTTGACATGAAAAAAATATATATAATGTAAATAAGATGAGATGCTGGATATGCATTGTTAGGTATGTATATTTTTTTGTAATGGGCTTAATGGTGTTTTTCTATTTCAGTCCAGTTGAATAATGGGCTTGGCCCACGTTATGTTTGAGTCTGCACGTGATTATTTACTTTCAGTTAGGTTTTGATAGAGTCGTCATGTTTGTCCTGGTTTGTAGGAGATCATGGTTTAGATAGTGGTCAACGTTTAGAGTCAGTTTTGATTTCGGTGTATGTTTCCAGCTATTTATAACTCAGTTGTTAATTAATGAAGCACCAGAAATTGTGAGTCCATAGTGTGATACCTTCTTTACAAGTAGTATCAGAGCGCAAATACTGGGAGAGAAAATCGAGAGACGAGTGCATCGTCTTCCATGGCTGAAGAAACATCAGGGTTCCAAGCTCCTACGGTCCCCAAGTTTGACGGGGACTACGATCATTGGAGCATGGTGATGAAGACGTTGCTGAGATTGTAACACCCATCTTAATTTTATAAGAATTTAATGTAAATACACAAGAATATATATATAACGGTACCTTACTTACACGTAAGTACAAAATCTAAGTTTCAAAATGATTACATACTAGATGATTTCTTAACTAGTTTCACCATTCGAAAACACGATTAGTAAATTGTTTACATTATAAACATTAAACAAACGGGGTAAATCTAATGCGGAAAATTCAAAAGATTGTGTTCGGTTCGAAAGCATCGACTTGATCATCGTCCACGTACTTGCAATACCTGAAACTGGAAATGTTTAACAGAAATTAGTATTAGAGTTCTTGGAATTATTTCTTAATCGAAACTGCGCTTAGAAACGGATTCGATTAGCTATAATATGTAAAAATTTAACAAAAATTTCCGGGCTCTACCGTAATTTACGGTATCTACCGTAATTTACGGTATCTACCATAAGTTACGGTAGTCGCTGGATGACTCTGGTCTACCGTAAATCAGTAGTGGACCACCGTAAAGCTTTTAATCTCTACCGTAAGTTACGGTGGATACCGTAACTTACGGTAATCACTGCAAGTTTATGTTTTGCCTGATTTGTTTATTTCACCAAAAACCCAAATCTCGGATTCCTCATTTTCAACACCCACGCTCCCATCACCGGTTTACGTGTTCAGTATTTCGCTACCCGTCACTCGGGCTCAAAATCTACAAGTGAGGTACTACCGTTATTCGATTCATACCTTCTTTTAATGGCCCGTTTAATTCACTCTTATGGACTTTATCATTCTAACAAACAAACATGCTAAATTCTCGTATTCTAATATGTCATTCATAAACAATAACAAAGACCTACTAACCATATTACGAAGCATTAGCCACGCATTATTTGATTATTCGACCCGTTTGGCTCATCTACGGAATCCTCCCTTATGATGACTACCAACGAGTTCTAACCCAATCTCGACCTATTATTCAATATAGCGAACATTATCGCTTTAAATCAACACAACTTTATACTACAATTCAACTACACATATGCTAATTATCAAAATTTATCAAATGTAACGAATCAAGTTACATACCTTTAGTGCACGCCCTTCAAACGCGATTCGCCACCGACTTTTCCACTCGACGTTCCAGTATCTTTTCCTATAGAGTTCAATCATAACTTGTTTAGAAATCTTTTCAATCACGTATTGCATAGTTTGTCAAAACATCACAATTATGCGTTTTAACTTTAAATTTCAGTTTCGGGCCCTCCTTGAGGCATTTTTACGAACACTTAAAGTGCAGGATTTTATATCTTTTATTTTCAAGTTCATGGCTTGTCACTTAGCCAAAATTATCATCAATCGAGTTAACACATATAGAATCAAAGATCACATTTTTCAGAAATCAGTTTCTATGAATCATATTACACTAGAATGACCTTCACAACCCTAGTGTTCATCAAGTTCCATCTAACCACATATCATCAACAATGGTGTTCATAGGTTTCACTAAAATTTCACATGATTTCAACATATAATTGCCTAGGGTTTACTCCTAGACACTTAAATGTTCTTATTTCATCTACATAACGCACATGCATCCACAAATTTCAAATTCCCTAAATTCATGAAACTTTCAAGTAGAGGATTTTTACCAAATTTTACATACCTTCTGATCTCCTTGCAATGGGGATCAATAATCTATGCTCGATTTTCGTTTTGAACTTGATTTGGTCCTTCAATTTGGAGTTTTTAGCAGAAACTAGGGTTTTTAGGGGAGCTGGGGATCGCCCCCTGCTCTGGTCGATCTCAACACACACCAACAAGTGTGTTTGAGTTTAATTAATATTGTTTTATTAATATTAGTGTTTCATTTAGACACTTTTGGCCCTCCAACTTTCATTCTTTGTTTGTTTTAACTCTTTAACTACTCACAACTTATTTTCTAACTAGGTTATTGAAATTCCTAGTTATCATATATATTCCCAAGGTTATTGTATTATAAGAATTTGTATTTTTTGGGGTGTTACAAGTCCACCCCCTTAAAAGGGTTTCGTCCCCGAAACCAGAGTACGTACCGAATAGTGTAGGGTAGAGACGTCGAATCTCTTCTTCGGACTCCCATGTAGTGTCCGAACCTTTCCTATGCTCCCACTTGATCTTGACTTGATCGATTCGTTTATTTCGCAAGTGCTTAACCTTTCGATCTAAAATTTCTATGGGCCTTACAATATAATTCAAGCGATCATCCACCTCGATATCGTCGTAATGGATGTAAGTTGTTTCCTCCGCTAGACATTTTCGTAGCTGTGATACATGAAACGTGCCATGTATTCCACTCAACTCTTTCGGTAGTTCGAGGCGATAGGCTACCTTACCAACCCGTTCTATGATTTTAAATGGCCCGATAAACCTCGGGCTTAGTTTCCCTCTTTTTCTGAATCTGATAACGCCCTTCCATGGAGAAACCTTTAACATAACCATGTCGCCTATCTGAAATTCAATCGGTCTTCGTCTTTTATCGGCGTAAGACTTTTGCCTATCTTGGGCTGCTTTCAAATGGGCTCGCACCACTTCAATTTTCTCATTAGTGGCCTGAACTATATCTTTATGTGCCAATTCACGCGGACCCACTTCACCCCAACACACTGGGGTTCTGCATTTTCTACCATATAGCATCTCGTAAGGTGCCATGCCGATACTCGAATGATAACTATTGTTATACGAAAATTCGGCCAAAGGTAGATAAACATCCCAACTTCCACCGAAGTCGATGATACATGCCCGTAACACATCCTCTAGCGTCTGTATTGTTCTTTCACTCTGCCCATCCATCTGAGGATGGTAGGCGGTGCTAATGAAGAGTTTCGTTCCCATTTGTTCTTGAAAATCTCGCCAAAAATTTGAAGTAAACCGGGTATCTCTATCCGACACAATGGATACCGGTACTCCGTGGCGTGCCACTATTTCGTTTGTATATACCTCGGACATCTTTTTCGAAGTATATGTTTCGCGTATAGAAATAAAATGTGCACTCTTCGTCAATCTATCCACAATCACCCATATAGCATCGAATCCCCAAATCGTTTTAGGTAGTTTGGTCAATAGGTCCATAGTGATATGTTCCCATTTCCAAACCGGGATCTCCAGAGGTTGCAGCTTTCCATACGGTTTTTGGTGTTCCGCCTTGACTTGTAAGCAAGTCAAGCATTTCTCCACATATTTTACCACATCCCTCTTCATTCCGGGCCACCAATAGTTTTGTTTCAGATCATTGTACATCTTGGTCGCACCCGGATGAATAGAATATCGGGATTTATGAGCTTCATCAAGTAAAAGCATCTTCACCCCACAAGTATTTGGAACCCATATTCTTCCGGATCGAGTCTTCAACCCGTTCTTTCCATTCGAAAAATCTTTTAACTGGCCGATTATTCTTTCCTTCTTTCAGTTCTCCTCTTTCACAGCTTCTACTTACGCTTCTCGGATACGTTCAAGTATACCCGAGGTCACCACGAGCTGCATCGATCTTACTCGTATTGGGACATAGTCCGCTTTTCTGCTCAGAGCATCCGCCACCACATTTGCTTTTCCAGGATGGTAGTGTATTTCACAGTCAAAATCCTTCACCGTTTCTAACCATCGCCTCTGTCGCATGTTTAACTCCTTCTGATCGAAGAAGTATTTTAGGCTCTTGTGATTGGTGAATATGGTGCACTTTACCCCATACAAATAGTGCCTCCATATTTTTAACGCAAACACTACCGCAGCTAATTCGAGATCATGCGTTGGATATTTCTTTTCATGTATTTTCAATTGCCTCGAGGCATAAGCTATGACTTTGCCCCGTTGCATCAAAACGCATCCGAGCCCCGATAATGAGGCATCCGAGTAAACCACTAAGTCTTCGACTCCATCCGGCAATGTTAATACCGGAGCTTGAGTTAGCTTCTCTTTTAGCGTTTGAAATGCCCTTTCTTATTCAACAACCCAAGTGAACTTCTCCTCCTTCCGGGTTAACTTGGTTAGCGGCGACGCAATCTTGGAGAAATCTTGAATGAATCTCCTATAGTACCCCGCAAGCCCTAAGAAGCTTCTAATCTCCGAAGGGTTCTTCGGGGGATTCCATTTCGACACAGCCTCGATCTTTGACGGATCTACCAATATTCCATCAGCACTTATGATGTGGCCGAGGAATTGCACCTCTCGTAACCAAAAGGCGCACTTAGAGAATTTCGCATACAACCTTTCTCGTCTAAGTGTCTCTAACACCTCTTGTAAGTGGTGCGCACGCTCAGCTTCACTTTTCGAATACACCAAAATATCATCGATAAACACGATGACTGATTTATCTAGCATTGGCTTGCAAACCCGGTTCATGAGGTCCATGAAAGCCATGGGTGCATTTTTCAGCCCAAATGACATCACGAGGAATTCGTAATGCCCGTATCGCATGCGGAAAGCCGTCTTCGGCACATCTTCCTCCTTGACCTTTAGTTGGTGATACCTCGATCTAAGGTCAATTTTTGAAATCCAGTTTGCACCTTGTAATTGGTCGAATAGATCATCTATTCTCGGAAGCGGGTATCGATTCTTTACCGTGAGTTTATTCAGCTCCCGGTAATCGATACACATGCGCATGCTTCCGTCCTTCTCTTTCACGAACAGTACCGGTGCGCCCCAAGGAGACACACTCGGCCTTATGAATCCTTTGTCAAGCAGGTCTTGAATCTGGGACATCAACTCTTGTAATTCCGACGGTGCGAGTCGGTACGGGGCTCTAGCTACAGGTTTTGCGCCCGGAATCAATTCGATTCCGAACTCTACTTCCTGTTCAGGCGGTATCCCTGGTAAATCTTCCGGAAACACATCTTCGTAATCCCGTACTACCAGTACATCTTCAACCTTCAGTGATTCCTTCTCGGACTCATTCGCGTATATCATAAATGCCTTGCATCCTTGCTTCATAAGCTTGTGAGCTTTCAACATCGAGCATATTATGGGGTTACCTCCTTTTTCGCCATAGATAGTGACGTGTTTCCCGCTCGGAGATGTTAGCTTTATCTCTTTACGAAAACACACGACCTTTGGGTGATGCTGAGATAGCCAATCCATCCCAACGACTACTTGAAACTCCCCCATTGACATCGGGATTAGGTCTATCAAGTATTCTTCATCATCGATGCTTAATTTGCAGCCTCGACAAATATCACAAACTATAAAACTTTTGTTGTCTCCTATTTCAACTTCTACGGGCACAGATAATTTCGTCAATATAAATGAAGGATGTCGAATAAATCCATGTGAAATGAAGGATTTATTCGCACCCGTATCAAACATTACACGTGCAGGAATTGAGTTAATTGTGAATATACCTGAGACCACATCGGGTTCTATCTTCGCTTCAACCGCGGTAAGTTGGAAGGACCTAGCCTTCGCCTTTGGAGCTTCGGCTGGAGATTCTTTAACATCTCTCTTTCCAACTAAGTCTGGGCATTCGGACTTTTTATGGCCGGGCTGATAACATTTGTAGCAGACCGAGACTTTACCCGGGCATAGAGACGCCGTGTGCCCCGTTTTACTATATATGGGGCATGGTTTGTCTTTGAACCGACACTCTCCCTTGTGCCCTTTTCCACACACTTTACAACTTGGCGACCCACCTTTAGCATCAACCTTCTTTCCCGATTCTCCAGTTCGAGCTTTCTTTGTAGGGCTTGGATTCACATCCTATGCCCTTCGCTCACCACTTTCAACTTGTTTCTTCAGCTCGATCTCCCGTTCCCGAGCAACGTTTATGATCTCGGTAAGGGTCTCATATTTTGAAGGAGTCATGAACTCTCTATACTCGGCGCTCAACATGTTATAGTAGTAGTATATCTTTTGTTCCTCATTCGTCACCAATTCACTGCAAAACTTCATCTTATCCATAAACATCGCCGTAATCTTGTCTATGGTCTCGCCCTTGTGCCTAATTGCATGAACTCTTCCTTAATTTTATTAATGACCGCCTTGGGACTATGATGTTTAAGAAATGGCGTCTTAAACTCCTCCCATGTCATGGCCCTGGCCGCTTCGGCTCCTATTTCCTTCTTTTTATTATCCCACCAATCTTTGGCTTGACCCCTCAACTGACCCGTTCCGTAAGCAACAAAGTCACTTTCGTCACAATGGGTCCTTTCAAACACTCCTTCAACATCACTTAACCATCTCTGGCATATTATCGGGTCAACCTCCCCGTTGTACATTGGCGGTTTACACGCCATAAACTCTTTGTACGAACATCCCTTACGTTCTCCCGATTTATCTTTCATAAGGTTGACACTATCTTCCAACCTTTTGAAACGTTCTTCGACAAGTGACAACACCGTGCTTTGAATTTTGTCATTAAACCCGGATAGACTACCTTCAATTGCCTTCCCCACTTCTTCGGAAATTATCTCTTTCATTTGTTCGGGGCTTGTCGGCACCAGATCATTATCGTTTCCTTTCGACATCTTGAAACTGAAATGTTTACATTAAACATTTCATTTATAACATAGCTTTATTTGCTTCGGTTTAGCCAAGTGCGTGACTTGCTTTTACCGTTCACATTTTGTGCACTTTCCGGGTTTGAGTGTGTTAACACACCCTTCCCATGCACATTAATTCGTATCTCATTTCTTACATAAGATAGGATCTACTAAAATAATAAATTAATTCTTACCGGATGATCGATCAAGCTTGAACTGAACACTTTGTTGACAACCTTAAGCTCTGATTACTAACTTGTAACACCCATCTTAATTTTATAAGAATTTAATGTAAATACACAAGATTATATATATAACGGTACCTTACTTACACGTAAGTACAAAATCTAAGTTTCAAAATGATTACATACTAGATGATTTCTTAACTAGTTCCACCATTCCAAAACACAATTAGTAAATTGTTTACATTATAAACATTAAACAAACGGGGTAAATCTAATGCGGAAGCTTCAAAAGATTGTGTTCGGTTCGAAAGCATCGACTTGATCATCGTCCACGTACTTGCAATACCTGAAACTCGAAATGTTTAACAGAAATTAGTATTAGAGTTCTTGGAATTATTTCTTAATCGAAACTGCGCTTAGAAACGGATTCGATTAGCTATAATATGCAAAAATTTAACAAAAATTTTCGGGCTCTACCGTAATTTACGGTATCTACCGTAAGTTACGGTAGTCGCTGGATGACTCTGGTCTACCGTAAATCAGTAGTGGACCACCGTAAAGCTTTTAATCTCTACCGTAAGTTACGGTGGATACCGTAACTTACGGTAGTCACTGCAAGTTTATGTTTTGCCTGATTTGTTTATTTCACCCAAAACCCAAATCTCGGATTCCTCATTTTCGACACCCACGCTCCCATCACCGGTTTGCGTGTTCAGTATTTCGCTACCCGTCACTTAGGCTCAAAATCTACAGGTGAGGTACTACCGTTATTCGATTCATACCTTCTTTTAATGGCCCGTTTAATTTACTCTTATGGACTTTATCATTCTAACAAACCAACATGCTAAATTCTCGTATTCTAATATGTCATTCATCAACAATAACAAAGACCTACTAACCATATTACGAAGCATTAGCCACGCATTATTTGATTATTCGACCCGTTTGGCTCATCTACGGAATCCTCCCTTATGATGACTTCCAACGAGTTTTAACCCAATCTCGACCTATTATTCAATATAGCGAACATTATCGCTTTAAATCAACACAACTTTTATTCTACAATTCAACTACACATATGCTAATTATCAAAATTTACCAAATGTAACAAATCAAGTTACATACCTTTAGTGCACGCCCTTTAAACGTGATTCGCCACCGACTTGTCCACTCGACGTTCCAGTATCTTTTCCTATAGAGTTCAATCATAACTTGTTTAGAACTCTTTTCAATCACGTATCGCATAGTTTATCAAAACATCACAATTATGCATTTTAACTTTAAATTTCAGTTTCGGGGCCTCTTTGAGGCATTTTTACGAACACTTAAAGTGCAGGATTTTATATCTTTTATTTTCAAGTTCATGGCTTGTCACTTAGCCAAAATTAACATCAATCGAGTTAACACATATAGAATCAAACATCACATTTTTCAGAAATCAGTTTCTATGAATCATATTACACTAGAATGACCTTCAAAACCCTAGTGTTCATCAAGTTCCATCTAACCACATATCATCAACAATGGTGTTCATAGGTTTCACTAAAATTTCACATGATTTCAACATATAATTGCCTAGGGTTTACTCCTAGACACTTAAATGTTCTTATTTCATCTACATAACGCACATGCATCCATAAATTTCGAATTCCCTAAATTCATGAAACTTTCAAGTAGAGAATTTTTACCAAATTTTACATACCTTCTGATCTCCTTGCAATGGGGATCAATAATCTATGCTCGATTTTCGTTTTGAACTTGATTTGGTCCTTCAATTTGGAGTTTTTAGCAGAAACTAGGGTTTTTAGGGGAGCTGGGGATCGCCCCCTGCTCTGGTCGATCTCAACACACACCAACAAGTGTGTTTGAGTTTAATTAATATTGTTTTATTAATATTAGTTTTTCATTTAGACACTTTTGGCCCTCTAACTTTCATTCTTTATTTGTTTTAACTCTTTAACTACTCACAACTTATTTTCTAACTAGGTTATTTAAATTCCTAGTTATCATATATATTCCCAACATTATTGTATTATAAGAATTTGTATTTTTTTGGGGTGTTACAGAGATCGAAGGAGTACTGGATGGTGATTGAACCGGGGTTTACTGAACCTCGTGAAGGAGAACAAATCACCCCCACTCAGCGAACAAACCTTGAAGCGATGAGATTGAAAGATCTGAAGGCTAAGAATTACTTGTTCCAGTCGATTGACAAGCAAATTCTGAAAACGATGTCCCAAAAGGAGACAGCAAAACAAATTTGGGACGCTATGAAGAGAAAGTATCAAGGTAATACCCGAGTAAAAAGGGCCCAACTTCAGAGACTACGTAGAGATTTCGAGACCCTTGAGATGAGGGAAGGAGAAGGAGTCACTGAATACCTTGGACGTGTGATGACTGTCGCCAACGACATGAGGAATTTCGTTGAAGACATGCCTGAAGTAAAGATCGTGGAAAAAATTCTCAGGTCTCTAACTGAGAATTACAACTTTGTTGTATGTTCTATAGAAGAGTCCAAGGACACTGACAATCTCTTAGTAGATGAACTACAAAGCTCCCTTCTTATTCATGAACAGAAACTATCTTGCAAACCATCTGATGACCAAGTGTTGAAAACATAACTTGAATCATCCGGTGGATGAGGGCGTGGACGGGAAGGGGCTCCCCTAATAGAGGACGAGGACATGGTCGAGGAAGATCAAGACCAGACTTTGATAAGTCGCTTGTGGAATGTTATCGATGCCATCAGTTAGGTCATTTCGCCTATGAATGCACCCGAGGGGACAAGGCTGTGAACTATGCTGAATTTGACGAAGGTGAGGATTTGTTGTTGATGACCCAGGCTGTGATACGTGAAGAACAACGATCAGGGTTTTGGTTCCTTGATTCGGCATGCTCAAATCACATGACTGGAGCTCAAGAATGGTTTGTGAGTCTTGATGAAAGCTTTTCTCACACAGTGAAACTTGGAAATGATCTGCGACTTTCTGTGAAAGGAATAGGTGATGTAAGACTTGAGGTTGAAGGTATAATTCAGATTATCACAAAAGTATACTATGTTCCTGAACTCACTTCAAGTCTTATTAGCATTGGGCAATTGTAAGAAAGAGATGTCACTGTGGTGATCAAATGCGGGGAATGCAAAATATATATCACCCACAAAGAGGAGTGATTATCACCTCAAGAATGACAAAAAATAGAATGTTTGTTGTAAAGGCTAATATGAAATCAGTGGAAGGGAAGTGTTTCAAGACAGAAAGAGATAGTCAAGAACAACTTTGGCACAGGCGACTGGGTCACCTGAACAACAAAAGTCTAAGAACTATGCAGTTCAGTCACATGGTGGAGGGATTGCCTCAAATAGCCAAGTCAAGCAAAGCATGCGAAGTTTGTAGCCTTGGAAAACAGAGAAGGGAGAATATGCCAAAGAAAAGCTTATGGAGGGCATCCAAAAGGCTGGAACTTATCCACACTGATTTGTGTGGACCCATCAATCCAACATCTCCAAGTGGGAAAAGGTACGTTATGGTTCTCATTGATGATTTCTCACATAAGGGCCGGGTGTATTTCCTTGAAAGGAAAAGTGAAAGTTTGGAGTATTTTAAGAAATTTAAGGTCATGGTTGAAAATGAAACTGAGTTGAAAATAAAGTGTTTAAGAAGTGATCGTGGAGGTGAATTTACTTCAAAACAGTTCAACGCATTTTGTGAAAACAAAGGAATTAAAAGACAACTTACCTCTGCATACACTCCACAACAAAATGGAGTGGCAGAGCGCCGTAATAGAACTCTCATGGACATGGTGAGGTGTTTGTTTATTGAAAGAGGCATGCCTAATTACTTTTGGTCAGAAGCTACAAACTGGGGATGCTATATATTAAACAGATGTGCAACAACATCTGTAATGAATATGGTCCTTGAAGAAAGATGGTCTGGAAATAAGCCAAATGTGAGTTACTTTAGGATATTTGGTTGCATCGGTTATGTATTGATTCCTTCACAACTAAGGACTAAGCTAGACAACAAAAGTGTTAAATGTGTCTTCTTAGGAATTAGTAAGGAGTCAAAAGCATATAGAATGTACGACCCCACCCAAAAGAAGATTATTATAAGCAAGGATGTGATTTTTGAAGAAAGTGAATGTTGGGAATTAATGGGGAGCTGAAGTGACCAGTCATAGTGAATTCACTGTTCCTGACAGTGACTCATCAGATGAACAAGAAAGAGAGCATGTGGAGATACAGGGTGATGTGACAGATCCACTTTTGCCTAACTCCTTCCCTGTTCAAGGTAATGACTCTGAAGAAACAAGTGGTGAAGGGAGTGGTTCAGTTCCTTACATTAACTCTCATTCAGTTACTTCACAGCCTATCGACCATCAAGAAGGTCACACACCTCAAAGAGAGAGAGAGCTGAATCATCGAGAAGAAATATAAAGACACCTGGTTGGCTGAACGATTATGTAAGTGGGGAAGGATTATCTGAGGATGAGGTGGATTTTGCTATGTTTAGTACACTTGATGATCCTGTTACATTTGAAGATGCTGTTAAGGAGATGAAGTGGGTAAAGGCTATGGAGAGTGAGATGAAGTCGATCATGAAGAACAAAACATGGGAGTTAGTTGATCTCCCTGAAGGAGTCAAGCCGATTGGTGTAAAATGGCTATATAAAACGAAGTTGAATGAAAAAGGAGAAGTTGACAAATACAAAGCCAGGTTGGTGGTGAAGGGATATTCTCAGAGAAAAGGCATTGATTATGATGAGATTTATGCACCTGTAGCACGCTGGGATACGGTTCGAAGCATCTTAGCCATGGCAGCTCAAAGGGGCTGGGTCATTTATCAACTAGACGTCTAGTGTGCTTTCTTGAATGGAGAACTAAAGGAAACAGTTTTCATACATCAACCACAAGGTTTTATCAAGAAAGGTGAAGAACACAAGGTGTGCAAATTGAAGAGGGCGTTGTATGGATTGAAACAAGCTCCTCGAGCTTGGTTCAATCGAATTGAAAGCTATTTTCTGAAGGTTGGGTTCCTATAAATTTGCTATGATCACACTCTTTTCATTAAGAAACTAACAGAAGGGGTGGTAATTGTCAGCCTCTATGTTGACGATCTAATTTACACAGGGTGTAGCAAAGACATGTGTGAAGAGTTTAAAAACTCTATGATGAAGGAATTCGAGATGACGAACTTGGGAAAGATGAAATACTTCCTTGGAGTTGTGGTAAATCAAGGAAAAAATGGCATTAGTGTGTCTCAACAGAAGTATGCAAGAGACATTTTGAATCGGTTTCATATGTGGGAAAGCAATGGAGTGAAAAATCCAATCGTATCCGGAACTAATGTGACAAAAGCAGGCGTGGGAAGAAAGGTGAACGGGACAGAATATAAAAGTTTAGTTGGGAGTCTCATGTACCTCACCGTTACAAGGCCGAATTTAATGTATTCAGTGAGTTTTATATCCAGATTCATGTCTGACCCACGAGAAGAACATCTGTTACTAGCAAAAGGAGTTCTGAGGTACGTAAAAGAAACTTTTAACTTTGGATTATTTTATGATGGCACGAAGGGAGGAGGATTGCAGGTGTTTACCGACAGTGATTATGCAAGAGATAAGGAACACAGAAAATGCACTTCGGGTTATGCCTGCATTCTGAGTCATGCATCCATATGTTGGAGTTCCAAGAAGCAAGAAATTGTCACACTTTCATCTACAGAAGCTGAGTATGTAGCGGCAACCACTTGTGCTTGTCATTGTGTTTGGTTAAAGGGATTTTTGGAGGAAATCAGTGGTGAGTCTTTGGGCATGATTGACATACAATGTCATAATAGCTCTACCATTAAACTTTCAAAGAATCCAGTGATGCATAGACGAACCAAGCATATTGACGTTCGTTTCCATTATTTGAGAGATTTGGTTAATGAAGGCAAGGTTCATCTGAAGTTCTGTTCTACTGCAAATCAAATAGCAGACTTAATGACCAAACCTGTGAAGCTTGAAGTGTTTGAGAAGATGCGAAAAATGTTGGGGTTCGTGAGATTGAAGTGTAAACTGAAGTGTGAGCCCATCTTCAGTTTAGGGAAGGATGTGTAATGGGCTTAATGGTGATTTTCTATTTCAGTCCAGTTGAATAATGGGCTTGGCCCACGTTATGTTTGAGTCTGCACGTGATTATTTACTTTCAGTTAGGTTTTGATAGAGTCGTCATGTTTGTCCTGGTTTGTAGGAGATCATGGTTTAGATAGTGGTGAACGTTTAGAGTCAGTTTTGATTTCCGTGTATGTTTCCAGCTATTTATAGCTCAGTTGTTAATGAATGAAGCACCAGAAATTGTGAGTCTATAGTGTGATACCTTCTTTACATTTTTGACGCAATAGTAGTTATATAAAACTCAAAATTGAAAAGAAATGCCCTTGAATTATTTTTCTTAAAGCTATTTTTATTTATTGACACGCACAGATCTTTTACATAAATCCAAAGAACTTAAAATAGTAAAAGACATGATTATCTCATTCCGTTTAATACGGTCACAATATAGAAAAATAAACCAGGCCCGTAGGCTCGATACTAAAACTCTTAATACTATTCCAATATGATAATAAACAGGGGACACCGTGAATATAACTCAACTCAAGAAATCCTAATCTCAATTCTAGGAATCCTATAGTTTACACCGTGCCTGGCGGCCACCTGACCACTGCCACACCGCTTCTCCTTTGTAGGACTACGGTCCTCCAACGCACCCTTTGCGGTACTTTGGATCACTACTTTGAAGATTGTGGATTATTATTTTGGCAAAATAAAGCGGCTTGTGGATTTTGTTAAGAGAGGATTGTGGACCTACAAGTCAAGAACCGGGATCGAGACTAGTTTCTTTTTATTATTGGTTTGTTAATGTTTTTTTATTCAAGTCTGAGCGTCTGATTCTCTACCGCTTTGACTGCCAGGGAGTAGTGGAATAGTATTTAGGGTTTTAGTATCGAGCCCAAGGGCCCGGTTTATCTCTATATATTGTGACCCTATTGAATGGAATGAGATAATCAAGTCTTTTATTATCTTACACTACTCACTGTCTTCCTCCTCAAGGTACGGTGATCTTGAGCTGCAAGATGGTCGAGAATATCATTTCTAAGTCATAATGCATATCACTATCCATCAATTCCACAAGCACCGTGTCGTCAAAAATGCGTTCGACGACTAGATCCCTAATGTGGACCGGTGAGAATGCACGCCCCTCGTCCTTTAAGATCATATTGTGAAGTATCATGCACGTATATATCTCGTTAATAATCTTGTTCACCGTCATAGCACGCATGAGTCTCCTAAGTATGCCCCATTTTCCTTTTAGGACACCAAAAGCCCACTCCACATCTTTTCTTGCCCATTCTTTCAATTTCTTGAACTTCTTTTCATTCGGATCGACGTGATATGGAAACATTTTCATAAACGTTGACCAAGTAGGGTAGATCTCGTCGGTTAAATAGTATCCAAGTTTGTATGCATGTTCATTCATTTGATATGGACACTTAGGTGTGACTCTATTTCGTTCAAAGAGGTATATTGGAGACTGTTGGAGAACATTGATGTTGTTTATTGAACCGGGCGGTCCACATTACGCATGCCAAAACCATAAATCTTGTGACGCGACCGCTTTGGCCATGAGTGTTGGGTATTCGTGATCACCTCTCATATACTTGTAACACTATGGGACTCATCCTCCACAGAAGATGCATACAATCAATGCTACCTAGCATCCCTGGAATGTGGTGTTTTTCCTTGTGGTTTTTGTATAAATTCGCTACGTCGGTGCTTGTCGGCCTACGCATGTACTAATCACTATACAATTGGTTAACGACATTACAAAAAAATGTAGGCACTCTCGCGAAGTCCTTTCGGCCATTTGTAAATACTCGTGGTTCTCATCGGGATTATTAGTCGCGAGTTCTTTAATGGCGGATGTAACTTTTTGTGTCGCCGTAAAACTCTTTTTGTACCGCCCATCATATCCCTCTTGAAACCAAGGATATTGTGCTTCAATATCACCAACACTTTTTAGGAACAAGCGTTTCGACATACGAAATGGTAACGGAATGTTCATCAGCATACTTTGGTTCATTAACAAAATAATGATTCATAAGATTTTCGTTACCTTATAGGCGATCACGTTTAGCGATTTTTTTGGAACGGCCGACGAATTTGTCGTGTCTTTCGCTTAGCTTCTCTACAAAATAAAATAAGCTACTATCGTTTAAACAATCGCCTTCGTAATCGTTTGGCGGTAAGTAAATACCCAAGTCTTCGTATGAGTGATTAGCCATTCAGAAAAAGATTGGTGAGAATGAAAATGAGTAAAATTACTGAGAATGATATGGTTTAGAGTGAAAATGGTTTGAGAAAGAGAGAGTTATTTATAAGGTTAAACAAATAAAAAAAATTAAGTTTAAACGGTAACATGACTGTTAGAAGTCAACAACCAACATCGAAATCATCAAATTTCAAGTAGGTACTCGAAATGGCTTAACATACCCGCACGCCTAACCCACATGGGTGGTGGTGGTGTGCTGGCCCTGGTTCGAAGCCGTAATCACCTACCTATGGAGTGCCCAAGGTGCCCTAAAAATGATTAGTTTGAAAAATACGGTTTTTGTAAATTGAAATCGACTATAGTTAGTACCGAATCATGCATGGGTTGATGTGTCGCTATCGCTACGTGCGATAGACCGCACATTAAGGCACAGTCAACGACCGTGAAAGGTTGGCGTGAATTTGCTCATGCGTACCCCACAAACGACTATTGAAGAAACGCTAGATAAATGGTCGGAACCGAAGTATCTAGGGGGTTTGAATCCGCATAAAAGGGTTAGCTCTCTCTCGGTTGATTCAGTTGCAGCTGAACTTCTTCTCCGGTGATTCTGCAAAAAAGAACACCGTTAGCCTCGCCAAGGGGAGAATAGGGTTCTCTCCTTGACCCGACTCCGGTGTGAGAATAAGTATTGGTAATGGAGAAGAGAAAGTATTTGAGAAGTAAGTGTGACTTGAGTTTATACCTGAACAGTTCTCCTATTTATAACCGGGAGTTTGGGAGGGAAAACCTGTTATTGAAAAGATGACGGAAGATGCTAACGCCGTAGCGGTTATATTTTCTTCCGTTAAGTTCTTTGATCCTACGTCAAGTTGTCTCGATCCGATGTGAATGCACACGGATCGTGGTTTGATCTATGGTTGGGGGATTGCCACGTGGAAAGTGATTAAGTGGAGATTACTCTCCAATTGCATGCCTTCGTTGTGATTCCAGGGTTGCTTGTGGTGATGACACGTGTCCAGACGGTTATAACCGTCTGGGTGGTGCACGATTGTATTTCTTTCTAGAAGATTACTGCTGTAATCTGGTGTGACACCTTGCTGTGTGGACACAGATGAATAAATCCCAAGTCTGGGTAAAATAATATCCAAGTCTGGATATTTGGGCGGAAGTATTGACTTCAGGATTTTTATCCTTTGCTAAATGAGAGAAGGCGCAATGATTTATGTTTCCTTTGGGCGCGCGACTATAGATTGCGGAATACTTTCTTCCTTTTGTAAGACCAATGCGCGGCCGTGCAAGGTCAAAAGGTTAAAAGGTTGGTTTGTGGTATGGTCTCAAATTCTTTTTATGAGGTTTTTGGGACCTTACCCCTTCAAGTCCCCCCAGTCTAGTGTTGTACTTATGCAAATAAGTGGAGCACTGGACTTATGAGAGGGAGTTGCTTTTTAGGCGCGAGAAATAAGAAATCTTCTCTTGGAAGCTTTGAATTTGTTGAGTTTGTAAAGATTTTTTATGAAAAAATCTTTGACTTGAAGCTAGTGCAGTAAATTGATTTTGACAACCTGTCATTGTCAGTTGTTTTTTACTGTCCGTGTCTTACACGCGCGCGTGTAAACGCGTGTATGTTCTAACATCTTCTTATTTTGTTGCTTGGGAAACTGTGACACCCGGAACAGTTGCTGTGACGGTTACCGATGCTATTTATTGCGATGGGTATATAACGTTTGGGTAACCTCCTCTGTGCAATCATTGCTTTGTTTGAAAACTTTTCCCCATGCCTTGTTCCTAAGAAAATTTTCCATCATTCTTCCTCTTATGTCAACCGGAGAACGTCAAGAGGATCTTGTTGAAGATATGTCGACTGAACTTCCACCATTGAAGTGGCCTAGGGCGTCTTTTGAGGGTTTGATTCAGAATCTCAATTTCCGGAGAACTGGGGTGCTTTGTATCCTGAAGAGGGGCAAACGGCGGCAGATGCTCCGGCCGGGTATATTACCCTCTTTTGGGATTTTTTCTGTGACGGTAACTTTCGCTTGCCTGTTACCAGATTTTTCCTTGAAATTCTTGGATTTTACAATCTGCACATCTCCCAACTTCACCCTATTGGTATGGTTAGGGTTCGACATTTCGAATTCGTATGTCGGACGATGCATGTGGAGCCGACCATTCCCCGATTTAGGGTTTTTTATCAGATGCATTATACCCAAGGATTTTATTCATTCGTTCAGAGGGCTTCTGCAAAGAAGATTTTACATCAACCCCCAAAATCTTTTCATGATTGGAAGCAAAAATTCTTCTTTATCAAAGCTGGAGTAATTCCTGTGAGGATGGTTCTTAGGGGGAAAGAAGATATTCCGATCGAAACCCTTTAGACTCCGGTTGATGAAAACTGGTATCAGGATTTGAAGGATGTGCCTAATATTGCATTGCCGGAGAAAGCTCTTGTCGGAGCCGGCATGAGTTTAAATTGGAAGATGGAGCGTGATGACAAACCCGTATACACGGAGGATGGTCATAGTAAGTTTGGGGCTTTTCCTCTTTCCAAAATTTTTATTTATTTATTTTTTTTTTTACCTGCTCTCTCTTCAAATGTAGTTGTTTCTCTGTATGTTGTTGCCTTCAAGAGGGAAGGCGGAAGAATGGGTACTATCAAGAAGAAGCCTGAAGAGGAGCTTTGGTATCATCGTATCGTGAGAAATTTTGTTCTTCCGCGGGATGCGGAACTATCTGTTCAACCGGCTGCTGGTGCTGGTGAGTTTATATCTGTTTTCCCTTTCTTTTTTTCTTTGAGTAATTTTTTGCCTTGCGTTTTTGTAGGTGAATTGTTGAATTTGGGCGTAGGCCCTGAAAAGAAAAAACGCGCAACTACGTCCTCTTCCGCGCCGAAGAGAAGTGAGACTGTTAAGACTCAACCTTTAAAGGCGAAAAATGTTGGAGAGAAGAAAGGTACGCGCCGTTCTTCTGTCTCCAGGTGTGATTATGTGGTGGTTTCTGACTCTTTGGAGGGTCTTACTCCTGTAGTGACTATGCGGGAACCGAAGCCTGAACCGAAGGATTCTGCTGATATTCCTCCTTCTAACCCGAATGAGCCTATCGATCTGGATTCCAGTCCCGAACATTTGGTTCATAGGAAGGTTGGTAAAAGAAAGCAAGCTGATGCTGATGCGGAGGGTCAACCTCCCAAGAAAGTGCAGAGGAAGAAAATTACTAGAAAAGGAAACCTTGATGCTTTTGTTTCAGAATCTGTTCCTGGTAAGTGTTGTTTTTCCTTGTTTTCTTTAAGCGGATGGGATTCTTACAGACTTTTATTTGTCCAGAAGTTCCTGTTTCCCCTGTTCCTATAGAAGTACTATCTGTGGTTGATAAAGAACTTCCCCCTACTCCGCCGCGCGCTGCTGTTGCAGACCCGTTAGAGCCTTCAGAGATAGCTGGGGAAGGTGTTGAGGAAACTGTTGAGGCTGAGGAGCCTGTTGGTGTTAATACAGAGACTGAACAGATTGTTGAACCGGGTGTGGTAGATGATGCTGATAATCCACCGACACCGGAAACTGTTATTCAAGATTTGGGAAAAAAGGAAACTGCTGAAAAAAATCAGTCTTCTCCCCCTAGACCTTCTGAAACTATACCTGAGCATACTAAGAAGGCCACAACCGAGGAGACAGGTTCATCTGCTGGTGTTGATAAGCAATCTCCCATTCGTCCAGAAGAAACTCTGGGAGAATATTATTACCGGACTTATACGGAGAAAGATGCTTCTGATCCTCATGTCCCTGTTTGGAATGTGAAAAAGGGAGATACCTTCTCGGATTGGCGTGTATGCCAAGATTGGTTGCAGGGGATACTTCCGCCTGGCGAGATTAAGTTTCAGGAAAATCAGCCTTATGAACAGACCTATCAATCTTATCTTGCAGAAACTTCTTCTCATGTTTCTACCACTCACCGTATAGTGCGTGAGTGGTATAGCATGCATAAAGAGCGGGCATCTTTTGTAGCATCACAAAAGAAGTTTGCTAAAGATGAAAAGCATGTGGCTCAGTTGAGGGCTAAATTAGAGACTGAGCAAGCCAAGTTTGAAGCTGAGCGTAAGACTGAGGAATGGTCTGTTGCTGGTTGGAAAAGAAAAGCTGAAGCTGAAGCTGCGCTTTTATCTGAGGAACGCAAAAATTGGAGGAGAATTTGTGAGAAAGATAATGCTGAGAAGGCAAACCTCCGCAATATCATAAATAACCTCAAGGCTGAGGTTGAAAATCTGAAGAATCAAGATGTGGAGGTAGAAAGATTGAAGAAAGAAAAAGCTGATATGGAATCTATGTTGGTGGAGGCGCGCTCTCATAGGGAACGAAGTGAGCAACGGGAGGTACAAGCTTTAGCCACTCTTGCCGTTAGAGATAAAGAATTAGAGGAACTTACCACTTTGGTTTCTGACCAGGAACTATTGAAGAAGGATCTGGAGCTTGCGCATTCTGAGAATACTGAAACCTCCCGCCGTTTGACTGAGGTTGAAGAGAAACTGCAGAGTTCAGAAATGGCGCGGGTTTCAGCGGAAAGCGAGCTTGAACCTTTAAAGAATGACATGGCCTGGTTGAAAGATCGCGGGATTGCTTGTGTAAGTTTCTTTCTTCTTTTTTGTTCATATATGCGCTTTTTTGATGCTTATCTTTGCTTGATTTTATAGGTTGCTGAATCTGTGTTAAACTCTGAAGAACTGGATAAAACTGTTGCTAATTTGATGGTCGCTGCGCGATGAGATGGTTACGCGCAAGGTTATGCGGAATGTTCCCAACATGTGAATAGCGCTTTGAAGGTTAACTGGGATGATAGCAAGTCTGCTACCTTTGGCGTTAATACTGCCGCCGCGCTTGCTTCCATGAAGACAGAGTTTAATAATTTGCAACTTCCAGTGATGGAGTTGATAAATGTGGCGCTGCAATCGGATGATCAAGTTGCGCAACTCAAAGAAAACTTTCCGGATGAGGGTGAAGATTTAGAGTAGGATGAAATTGTATTGAACAATTTGTTATGTAGGATGTAGATCCTTGTTTTGTCGGTGCGCTGTTGCGCAAGGATTTTAAACACTGCTGTGTCTAAAACTCTTTAGGGCGTATTCGTACGCTAAAAATAGTATGTTTCTATTTGTTTTGTTAAATGACTTTACAATATTTTGCATGAGTACAATTACTTTTGTTTTAAGTAAGGCGAATAAAGTTGGTATGAAGCTCATGTGTGAGTTTATGGTCGTTTGTGACGTGATTACTGACCGCGCATGGAGCTTTGTGTTATACTACCATAATGTTTTTGCACTTACTAAAAAGAAATTGCATGCACTTTGTAAACGCAAAATTAATAGAAACTTTGTAATTTTATTCATGGATAGAGCTCAGAGGCTTTACAAAGTTTTTCTGATAATTAAATGGAACTTAACTTACTTCCTGATAGTTCCGCCGCATTTGATAAGTCATGTCTTTCCTGCGGAAAACTTTATAGAGTCCTTTAAGTTTTAGCCCGTTTGTTTGAGCTTTCTTCTCCCCGGGTAATCTGCTTAATCTCCTTGCGCATATTCTGGAGTAAATGCGTAAGTTCTCCATTTTTGAGGGCCTTCTCTATTTCCGTGCGCAGAGATATGCAGTTGTTCGTGGTATGCCCGTTGTCTTTATGATATTCGCAGTATTGCGCCGGATCTTGACCACGTTTACTCTTCATCGGAATCGGAGGTTTAAATTGGTAGTCCTCAGTACTTAGCACCTCCGCCGGGGTCTTTGTTAGGGGAGTCCACTGCCTCTCCCTATTTTCGTGCAGAGAGCTTGTTGATTGTTGTGCGGGCATCTTCAGAGGAACGACTTCCTGATGTCTCGCGCCATGACTTTTTGAACCTTCTTTCACCGGTTGCGCTTAAGTCTGCGGGCCTGTTGTGTGGTGGTGGTGGTCTGTTTGTAGTAAGGTTTTTCTCGGTCTGCGCATAAACCTTGGCCGCCGCCATTATCTTTTCCCAACTCTTGGGAAGGCCCTCTGTTCCAGATAATACTTTAACCATGTCGTCACAACTAACCGCGTACTTGAACTGAGCACGGATTAGTTGTTCGTTAACACCTCCAATCTCCAACACTTCTTTATTGTATCTGGTGATAAAATCCTCTAGATTCTCGTCATCGCGGCGCCAGATGATCATGACGTCGGATGTATCTCGCATTGAACGCCTTTGTTGGCTGAAGTGTGTTAAAAACTTTTTACGCAGATCTTTCCACGACTCGATCTGCCCTGTTGGTAGGTTATCAAACCAGATTCGCGCTGGGCCGGTTAATGTTTGTACAAACAAATGACACCATAGCGGAAGAGTCCAACCGCCAACCAACCCTGCGCTGGTGAATACTCTCAGATGATCATCAGGGTCGGTTAACCCATTGAATTTCCTAACATTAGATGGTAATTTGGCCCTCTCCAATGGAGCCAGAGCTATCTCCAGTATGAACTTCGAGTTTTCCGCCGCTTTAGCAGGGCGATAAACTAAGTCATAGTTATGTTCTGCCTCAGGGTTATAAACCGCTCGAGGCCTGCATTTGTTATAGTTTGGCTGCAGTCTGTTGAATACACTGGTGTTCGCACTCAAACGATATGTTTGATCGGATTCATCAGTATGAGTGTCCCGTTGGGAACCCAACCTATCATGAACCGATTGTCTTCGACGAGGGTGTGGTTCACCATGGTGTTGTCTCTGGTAACTGCCTGTATCATCATAAGTTGATTCCTCTCGCTGAGAGGCATGAGCTCTAGATCCCGGCCTCCGGGATTGGGTCACGGGAGCAGTTTGAGCACACAACTGTGTGTACACTGCGTTTAATGCCCCTTGGGACCGGACATACCATGATATCGGAGTTTCTCCTGGTGGTAAAATTGATTGTGCAGGGTTTGCTGGTAACATTACTGGAGTAACAGGATCATTTGCTCGACTGGATTGAACCTCATTATCGTCCGAGGCCTCTTCTACGATCCCTTCTACTGGTAAATTGTTTCCGACGTTTGGTCGAGGACCAGGTTGCCGGTGAGATGACGAATTTTCTGCCATGTGCAAAAACAGAAAACGAAATGAACTGAATCGAAACGAGGTAGAAACTAGAAAAACTGAGAAAATGGTGGGCGCCAATGAAGAAACGCTAGATAAATGGTCGGAACCGAAGTATCTAGGGGGTTTGAATCCGCATAAAAGGGTTAGCTCTCTCTCGGTTGATTCAGTTGCAGCTGAACTTCTTCTCCGGTGATTCTGCAAAAAAGAACACCGTTAGCCTCGCCAAGGGGAGAAGAGGGTTCTCTCCTTGACCCGACTCCGGTGTGAGAATAAGTATTGGTAATGGAGAAGAGAAAGTATTTGAGAAGTAAGTGTGACTTGAGTTTATACCTGAACAGTTCTCCTATTTATAACCGGGAGTTTGGGAGGGAAAACCTATTATTGAAAAGATGACGGAAGATGCTAACGCCGTAGCGGTTATATTTTCTTCCGTTAAGTTCTTTGATCCTACGTCAAGTTGTCTCGATCCGATGTGAATGCACACGGATCGTGGTTTGATCTATGGCTGGGGGATTGCCACGTGGAAAGTGATTAAGTGGAGATTACTCTCCAATTGCATGCCTTCGTTGTGATTCCAGAGTTGCTTGTGGTGATGACACGTGTCCAGACGGTTATAACCGTCTGGGTGGTGCACGATTGTATTTCTTTCTAGAAGATTACTGCTGTAATCTGGTGTGACACCTTGCTGTGTGGACACAGATGAATAAATCCCAAGTCTTGGTAAAATAATATCCAAGTCTGGATATTTGGGCGGAAGTATTGACTTCAGGATTTTTATCCTTTGCTAAATGAGAGAAGGCGCAAGGATTAATGTTTCCTTTGGGCGCGCGACTATAGATTGCGGATTACTTTCTTCCTTTTGTAAGACCAATGCGCGGCCGCGCAAGGTCAAAAGGTTAAAAGGTTGGTTTGTGGTATGGTCTCAAATCCTTTTTATGAGGTTTTTGGGACCTTACCCCTTCAACTATGATGTCGTTTAACAAAAAAATTAGTTAGAAAATAACTTAAAGTATTTAAAATCTATTCCAAACAATATTTTTTACACACTTTCTAACTTTCAAATTTAAGTCTCCAAAGCTAAAAAGCCTTTAGTTGAGTTAAAGTATCAAATTGTAGTTCTTAAACTAATGAATGCCATAAATCACTGTTGAAACGTCAAGTTGTCAAATACATCAAGTAATAGAAGTTCTTAAACACATAACATTGAAATATCATAAAAATTCATATAAGGTCGACATAATTTCATTCTTTAGAGTATGGTAGCCTTCAATCCATGTTGTAGACCTCCTATTAAGTGTTAACATCCAATTAACCTTACATGCATGCTAAAAAGTTAGTTACACTAAGCAAGTTCAAGTTTTACTGTAAAATAGTAATGCATGTCAACATCAATCATCAAAGTCAAGCAGACTTATACCGGCATAAAACTCTATTTATACCTGTTACGGCATCGCGCTCACAGGCTCCATCAATACGCATCTATCAATAAATGATATATATCAACACTTTACTGTGAATTCAATAAAATATTTATACTCACGATCAGAGGCGTCTCTGAGAATTTACGTACCCTGTTCGAGATTGAAAAAATGTGCCCTTCTAGTATGTTTTGTTATTATTTAAAAAAGATCAAATCAGTATTGGGCTTAATAAACCTAATTCCAAGTGGGCTAAATTCTAAACCATAAAAATATTTGTAAATTGGCTTATATTGAAAGTGGTATGTGTTTACTATTTAAAAAAAATAACATACGTATCGGATTTTTTTTAAATCGCATGCCCCTCGAAATTGTGGGCCTTGTGCGGAGGTCCTCCCACTACTAGAAAACTGCTATTTTTCCTACCAAAATTTCCTACGCATTTCCTACGAACGAAAATGGCTACACATTTCGTACGAAATTCCGACGTATTAAAAAGGGTCTTAGTTTTGTGACAAAAAAAGCGACAAAAGAACGACAAATTGGTTTGCGTAGGAAAAGTGTAGGAAAATTCAGACCGATCTCCGACGGAATCCGTTTTCATTTTAACCATTAGTCGGAAATTCGTAGGAATTGTTATGCGTAGGAAAAGTGTAGGAAAATTCCGACCGATCTCCTACGGAATCCGTTTTCATTTTAATTATCGGTAGGAAATGCGTAGGAATCCAATTTATCATTAAAAAAATTCATAATAAAATGAAATTACTGATATTAAAACATAAAGTTTTATTATTTATATCAATATATGTTATTTTTAAAATAATTTTATTTATATCCGTAGAAAAAGTGTAGGAAAATACCAACACAATTCCTACGAAATATGTTTCATTTCCTATCCGTAGGAAGTGTGTCAGAAATTATCGACAAATTGCTCACAAATTGCTCACGAAATATGTTTTTAATTAATATCCGTAGGAAATGTGTAGGAAAATATTGACTCAAATAGTATATATATAGAATTAAATCTAAGATATATCAGCTCCTGTACAGGAGGATAAACTGGTTAAGACACTTCGGTTATAACGTATAGGTCTCGAGTTCGATCCCAGGCACACACCGATCCAGGGGGAATTTCCCCTTTTTGGCTGATTTTTTTTCCGTAGGAATTGTGTAAGAAAATTAAAATATATAAATATTATATAATAAATATAAATATAATTGTTTTAAGCACAAAATTTTAAAAAATAAATATTCCGTAGGAAATGCGTCGGAAAGTTAAGAAAATTAATTACGTGAGAAATAAGTAGGAGAATTCTAACGAAACATTTGTGTGGGAAAGGAGTAGGAAATTCCGTAGGAAATGCGTCAGAAAAAAATTACCCACGAGCAAAATTCCCACAGCCCATTTTCGTGGGAAATCCGTGGGTAAACGCAGTTACCCACGGATTTCCTACGGAAATTGACGTGGGAAAAGTAGCAGTTTTCTAGTAGTGTACCCGCACACCATCAAAGCCTCCCATGCTCACGATATATTATGTAAATAAATTATTGAGACATCATTTAGCAGAACATAATAGGTAATAAACTGCTAAGAATTTTCAAGTATATATGTATACACATGCATACATATCAGCCCAAAGTGGTAATAAAAAGGGAAACTAAAACGCAACTTGGTGTTAGTTTCCTTATTGAGCATTATGTGCAATCTGACCTTTGAACACCTTGTCAATTGGTCAAAGATTCAAATAAAGCATATCAACTCTTTGTTCTCAAGACCTGGCGATATGTAAGACTTTTTATGGGTGAATATGTCATATAAATGTAATATTTTGTCTAGACAACATTTTGTTCTATGTTATAGATTTCGTTACACAAAAAATTGCTTACATTAACATTTTGCACATCAAGATATTTCTCTACCCCTACGAGTAGCCTCCATTTTCACCACATACCTAATAAATGAAGACGCAAGATCCAGCCCAGTCTGTTTCTTTTCCAACCGTTCTCAAGATCCGGTTCCCATACTTCTCGTTTCTCGCTTTCTCTCATTAGAGTAAATATGGAATTGTGGAAATTTGGAAGGCTCCTTCTTGCTCCCATCCATGATAAGGTTTTATCTACTTAATTACTATTTACCATTCATTTGCCTTGCAATGCAACTTTCTTTTCCTCATTTTATGTATATGGGCTTTCATTTGATGCCTATTTTTCAAGCCTATGTCACATTTATCATTTACTAAAAATTGGGGTGTTACTCAAACAATGAAAACGATGTTTAGTCGCCTATCAGCTTAGAAGAAATTGTTGTATTTATAATTAGCTTGAATCTTTAGTTTCATTATCATTATGTAATGTTTTTAATTTCTAAAAAGATGTTTATTTAAGTAACATTTTTTAATTTTTAGTTAGAAATTGTTAAAACATAAAAATACTATTTACATTTAGAAAAATAAAAAATGATGTGGCAGTTAAACACATATAAGTAGTGAAAACCATATCCACGAAAAGCTCGATGATATGGACACAAAGACGCACTTTGAATAAAGATTGTGAAATGGCCCACCAACGTTTGGTTCGTGACTACTTCTTAAGGAAGCCGTTTAGAGTTTTCAGGCGATAACTCCAACTGAGCAAAGACTTTAGAAATGTTAGGTGGTTTATGTTAGAGGCAACAATGGTAAATTAATGCAATAAACCAACTAGACCAACAACAACACACGATGTGTTAAGGAAATACCCAAACGGAATCCTTTTGTTTGTTTGTTGACTTAAAAGAAAAACTCACCGTTTACATTAAGAAACTACTCTTATATACCCACTTTTACTTGGCATGCAAGCCGACTAAATTGACTACAACTATAAAACTAAGACAAACTCAAATAGCAATTCAAAATTCAAAGAAACTAAATAGATAATATTTGCATGTTTATTCTCAAATCATGCAGACGTATTTGACTTCAACAAGCCTTCATTTGCACATCATACAAACTGACATTCAAACTGGGATTAACCTGTCAATCACCCCCTTAATACTTGTTATCCCACCGAGATCAATCACTTTGAGCAGTTCCCTCATTTCTTAAAACTTGGTTCTCGGTAAAGCCTTGGTTAACATATCCACTCGTTGTTGGTCTCCACTAACATACTCCACTTGAACTTCTTCTCATTCTATGCATTCTCGTATGAAACAGAATGTAGTGTTTATATGCTTATCTTCTATTGTGAAACACCAGATTTTTCATTAACATAATAGCGGATTGACTGTCTACTCGAATAGTAACTTTCTTTTCTTCAAGACCTCTAAGTTCACTTAATAATTTTTGGGTAGCCACAAAGCATGAAAAGTTGTGGCAGTACGGGTTAAAAACTCAGATTCGCAGGACGACAATGCCACATTCTTTTGCTTCTGACATACCTAAGACATCGGTGCATTAGCGAAATCGAAAACAATACCCATCATGCTTCTCTGATCATCTAGATCCGTCAAGTGAGTACAATCAATGAATCCGACTAAACATTCTTCTCCTTCACATGTATACTTCAAACCGTAGTTTTGTGAGCCTTGAATGTATCAAAGGATGTGTTTAAACCGTTTTTCATGGCTTTGTTTGCGTTCTTCCATGAACCTGCTAGTAACACCAATAGAATAACTTAGATCTGGCCAAGCGTGTGTGAGATATCTGAAACTCTCAATAACCCGACAATAACGAGTTCGATCTATTTTTGTCCCTTCTTCATCATTACCAACATGTAGCCTATGCTCCACTGGTTAATGCGATGGGTTACAATTAAACATTCCTACCATATTCAAAATCTTTTTTGCATAGTTTGTTTGCTTCAGCATAATCCCATCCTTTCGATGTATCACTTCGATCCCAAGTTAGTATGATAACGGACCTAAATCACTCATCTCAAAATTCGCTTTCATTTGAACTTTGAACTTATCAATTTCTAAGATACTATTCCTAGTGATGATTAAATCATCTATATACACCCCAACTATGGTAATTGTTGATTTTGTGCACCTTTTATATACAACTTATTCCCTTAGGCTTCTGATTGAACCAAGATCTTTTAACGTTTTGTCTACCCTTTCGTTCCATGCTCGTGGAGCTTGTCGGAGCCCATAGGTGATATACCAACCCAACCTTTTCCTCATCTAATAAAAATGAGGAACTGTTAGGTTGACGTACACATACTTCTTCTTTTAATACACCATTTAAAAACACAAATTTTACTTGTAGATGACGCACCCCAACCTCATTTTCCAATAATAGACCATATTAGTCGAATAGTCTCGAGTGTCACACCCCAACCTGTCACACCCCGACCACGAAAAACAACAAACCATGACGGAAATGTCGGGGAGTGTTGTAACATAATTATTGTTTGAAACCATGGATACAAAGAGTCTCGTTTTATTAAATATTAAACATTGTCTTAAAGTTAAACAAGCAAGTCAAACATAGTCTATCATCATTATTAAATCACTAAGGCCTCGTCCAGATCCTATGTGACTCAAGCATCCTAGTAATCAACATTACACAACATCACCTGAAACATATGTAAAAACAAAGTCAGCAAAGAAATGCTGGCGAGCACATAGTTTTTGTGTGAGTGTCAGATTCATGGCTTGTTGAAATATCTCGTACAACTTTGTTAATCGATATTTGAAACCTTGTTTTGTAAAATGTTTGTATTGTAAAATGAATAACCAAGTCAAAACAGATTGGTTATAATTTATAAACCTTGATGCCATGAATCTTGACCCAAAACATTTGTTTATGTAAGCCAAGTCGTAAATCGTTCTCGTAATAAAACTCGCATGGTTTATATAGTTTCGTAAACATCGTTGTGTGACATCGTTTAACTCGTTCTCGTTATAGATCATCGTTCATTTGTTTAAATCGTTCATAATCGTTTTCGTTTTAATTGTGAAAACTACTTTTGGCCGTCTCGCTAATAACATTCAAACCATCGTGACTCGTTCATCGTTCAACTCGTTTAATTCGTATTAACAAACCACCAAAGGGTAAGTTAACAATCATCAGGTTCAGTCGTTACCCACTTAACCCACACATAACCATGGGTCCAGTCTGATAACGGGATTTGTCGGATCCTATGGTACCATAACCTAATACTGGTCGGTTCGGCCAAAATTAATGAATGTCATTCGTTATGTAACTACAACCAACAAGTTCGTTCACATTGTCGAAATCGTTATTAGTTTAGTATAAACCATTGTAATCTATTTGAAACCATCGTTAAAATATCGAAATCGTTTTGATACATATGAATCACCCCAAAACAATCGAAAATAGTAAAAAGAGGGGATCTATGTACTCACCTTTGGGTGCGTTTTTATATGTTAACACGATCATTCAATTTATTCATCCTAAATTAAATAAGAATGACTTAATAATCAAAACTCACAAAATTTCCGAAGTTTCTCCGATACTTAGAATTTTCACATAACTTTGAGATTTCTCGAAAAGTTATTATTTTTGATTATTTTGGTGCATTTGTATATATGTACACAAGCGTAACACACATAATCTTGTCAACACTAACACATGATCATCCACATATTATAAAACACATAGCACATTGTAACACATAAAATAACCCATGAACAATCCATTCTAGTGTATGTCGAAAAATACTTATTTTAGCGATACGGTAACATTTTTGGGCGTCGGAAGTCACGTATGACTAACCAAACACCAAGTAAACTTAATATAAGTTAAAATACTTATTTTTATATCAAAAATATCAGTTTGGTTACTGATCTAAAATAGTTTTGCAAAAATACTCCGAAAAGGCGATTTTTGACCGTTTTACCGCATAGTTTTGCATCAAACATTACCCGAACCATCCCAAATCGAAATGACTTGAAATTTTGACATAACTCATGTTATTTACTGAATAAAATAATGGTTATACTCATGATAGTGCAGGTCTTAAGTAAAGCACATAAATCATGCTAATTTCACATATTTTACCACTTTTTAAGCTATATGTACAACATGCAAAGCTACCAATCCTATGTCACAGTTTCATGCCATTATAATACATCAAATAAATGTTATTTTTGTGTTTATAACCTGGTCTAAAACATTTTTTGTCATATAACCATTTTTCATCATCTCTTGAGCTTTAAATCAACATATTTTCACATGTACAAGTGCCTAAAGCATACCATCATAGCAACATCATTTTTTTTATGAGTTTAAAACATCAAATATGAGATTTATTCAGATTTATTTGCTGAAGTAATTTACATTTAACATATCATACATAAATCACCAAATACTTGCATTTTTACCACCATTCAAGAACATGTAATAACATAAACAAGTACTTAACAAAAAAATAAAGCTCAAAACTCATACACCCACATATATATATATATATATATATATATATATATATATATATATATATATATATATATATGTATACGGTTATACATACATATATATCACCACCATTTTTATTTGTTTCAAGACCCATTTCATTTTAGATTTCAAGTTTAGTGAAAATCCAAAGATTCAAGAGAAACTTCAAATCATCAAGAACAACTATGAATCAAAGGTATGATTTAAATATAAGTGTTATACCTTCAAGATTCAAGTAGGTTGTGGGATGAGATTTTGATGATAGGAAGCTTGTAATCACTTGACAACACCTTGGGAACCCCTCTGTATCTTCACACCACTTGAAAGAAGCATGAAATGAGGATGAATCTTGATGAACTAAGACTTGAAGGTATGATTATGGTGATGAAGATGGTGGACGACTTTAGAGAGAGGAGAGAAGGAGGAGATTGTGATCTTGGATTGATTGTGTACAAGATATGAAGCGATTTAAAGAGATATGGAAAATTACAAGTGTCCTCATGCACCTACAAGTGTCATGGAGGAGTGAGAAGTGGCAAGAAGAAAAATACACTTGTCTTCTTACATATATACATGACACATACATATATGTGTACAAGTTTTTATATAAATGTGTTATATGTAGGCTAAAACGGGTGTTTAACTGGATACCGAGTATTTTATCTAGCGTTTAAATCCCGATTTATGGCGTTCTAAATTATTTTTATTATTCTATAAAAATAAAATCGCCAAAATACTACTGAAATAAATTTCAGTTGCCAAGATTGGCTGCGTTGTCCGCGTTTCGCAGTAGAAGCACTATGTCGCGCAGAAACACGCGGTACGCGCTTAAACTTGAAAAATAACGTTTTTAGGCGTTTTAATTTATTTTTCAACATGGACCTGATTAAAAATAAATTTTTAATCATAACAGAATATTTTTGGGATTTAAATATTATACGGGCGGTCCCCAGTGTTCGTTTCGCAGTTTTGTCGTAAATAGTTCTTTAGTTCAAATAAACATGTCTTTGCCATACCGAATCCTTCGAAACTTATTTCTAAGTTATGTAAAGGATATTTAGGGTATGTTCAGCTTACGTCACAGTTCTGGAGTGTACGTCGCGTTAAACTGACTGCGTTTATGCACCAGTTTGCGTATAACCTTCCAGAAAGTGATTTAAAGCTTGAAATCGAAATCGAATCAAATTGTAAAATAATTAAACACAATTGCACATATAATAACACCAAAACACATATAATAACACCAAAGCACATTATTTTATTGATAACCAACATTGTTTACATTATATGATGATTACAGAACACAGTTGTCACAGTATCCCCTACTTTAGGAAATTTCGTCCCGAAATTTTATTTAGAGGAAACTTGTGAAAACAAATGCGGATATTTCATCTTCATCTGGTCCTCACGTTCCCAAGTAAACTCAGGGCCATATTTGGATTCCCAGCGAACTTTGACCAATCGAATCCGTTTGTTCTTCAACTGTTTGTATGTACGTTCCACTATCTCCACAGGTTTCTCGACAAAGTGCATTGTTTCATCTATTTGAATCTCGTCGAGAGGAATGTGAAGATCAGCATCAGCTAAACACTTTCGCAAATTGGACAAGTGAAAAGTCGGATGAATATTTCCAAGCTCTGGAGGTAGTTCTAGTCGATAGGCAACCTTTCCAATTCTTTCAACAATCTTAAATGGTCCAACATATCGTGGTGCAAGTTTTCCTTTCTTTCCAAATCTCACCACTCCCTTCCAAGGTGACACCTTGAGTAGGACACGGTCTCCGATTTGAAATTCTAAGGGCTTGCGTCGCAAATCCGCATAACTCTTTTGACGGCTTCTAGCTGTCACAAGATTATCGCGAATTTTCTTGATTTTGTCTGTTCTTTCCAGAATTAGCACAGGTTCAGTAAGCTGAGCTTCACCGATCTCATTCCAACAGACAGGTGAACGACATTTTCGACCATAGAGAGCTTCGAATGGTGCCATTTTAATACTAGCATGATAACTGTTGTTGTAAGAGAACTCGATCAGTGGCAAATGAGAATCCCAATTACCACCAAAGTCTATCACGCATGCTCTAAGCATATCCTCTAAAGTTTGAATTGTCCTCTCAGATTGCCCATCTATTTGGGGATGATAAGCAGTGCTTAGATTTAGTTGGGTTCCCAACACCGATTGCATGGTCTTCCAAAAATGAGATGAAAATTGAGCATCACGATCGGAAACGATATCTAAAGGAACACCATGTCGTGATACGATCTCGTCTACGTAGATCTTGGCAAGCTTTTCAGCAGAGAAATCCTCACGGATTGGTAAGAAGTGAGCAGATTTTGTCAAACGATCAACTACTACCCAAATAGCATCATGACCTTTAGACGTACGCGGTAGCTTAGTGATGAGATCCATTGCAATGTTCTCCCACTTCTAAACTGGTATCTCTGGTTGTACAAGCAAACCAGTAGGTCGTTGATGTTCGGCCTTGACTTTGAGACAAGTTAGGCATTTTGATACATACAAGGCAACATCCTTCTTCATACCAGGCCACCAGAACTGAGTACGAAGATCCTTGTACATTTTATCAGCACCAGGATGGATAGAATATCGAGACTTGTGAGATTCGTCCATTACCAAGGTGCGAAGATTGTTTTGTTTCGGAATCCACAAACGATCCTTGAAGTATAGCGACCCATCTTCTTTTCTTTCGAGCTTAAGCTCAAGTTGAAGTGGTAGCTCATATTTCAATAAGCCTTTGATCACACAAGATCGTTGAGCTTGAAGGACACAAGATTGAATATCAGATAGAGTTTGAACAGAATGAAGCTTGACTCGTTCCTTTCGACTAAGCGCATCGGCCACGACATTCACTTTACCAGGATGGTAGCGGATCTCATAATCATAATCGTTCAAGAGTTCAACCCAACGTCCTTGCCTCATGTTCAGCTCCTTCTGATTGAAAATATGCTGGAGACTTTTGTGGTCTGTGAAAACCACACACTTCGTTCCATAGAGGTAGTGTCTCCAGATTTTAAGCGCAAAAACCAGAGCTCCTAACTCAAGATCGTGAGTCGTATAGTTCTTCTCGTGAATTTTCAGCTGTCTAGACGCATAATCTATGACTTTACCTCGTTGCATAAGAACGCAACCAAGTCCTAGATTCGACGCGTCACAATAGACAACAAAATCATCGTTTCCCTCAGGTAGAGTTAAAACAGGAGCATCACAGAGCTTCCGTTTCAGCGTTTGAAACGCTTCTTCTTGCTTAGGTCCCCACTCAAAAGGCTTATTTTTCTGAGTCAAAGCAGTGAGTGGAACCGCGATCTTTGAGAAATTAGAAATGAATCGGCGATAATAACCAGCAAGACCAAGAAATGATCGAATCTCTGTAGGTGTCGTCGGTGTATTCCAATCCTTAATTGCAACAATCTTGGATGGATCTACATGAATACCCTGCTTATTGACAATATGACCCAAGAACTGAACTTCTTTAAGATAGAATTCACACTTAGAGAATTTAGTAAAAAGTTGTTCCTTCTTTAGGAGTTCCAATGTCAAACGAAGGTATTGTTCGTGATCGGCTCGAGACTTTGAATAAATGAGAATGTCTTCGATGAACACAATGATGAACTTATCTAAATAAGGTTTACAGACCCTATTCATTAAGTCCATGAAGATAGTTGGGGCATTCGTCAAACGAAAAGGCATGACAGTGAACTCGTAATGCCCATATCTTGTACGGAATGTAGTTTTGGGAATATCTTCTTCGAGTACACGAAGTTGATGATACCCAGATCGCAGATCAGTCTTGGAAAAACATGAAGCACCTTGCAGCTGGTCGAAGAGATCATCAATTCTAGGTAGGGGATATCGATTCTTGATGGTAAGCTTATTAAGCTCACGATAATCGAAACACATTCGAAAAGATCCATCTTTCTTTTTCACAAAGAGGACAGGAGCTCCCCAAGGTGAAAAGCTCGGACGGATGAATCCTTTATCAGACAACTCTTGAAGCTGTTTCGATAACTCTTGTTGGTGCATGCGTCTGTCGACTTCGTCTTGTATCGAGTCTTGTACATAGATTGATAGATCAGAGTGCGATGTACTAGAAAGTATGAGATTTTAGGGTTTGAAAGTTGATATTTCGCTTGAATGATGTAAGTTCGCTTGAAAGGAACTTGTGCAGTTTCAAGCGAACTCAACATAAGCTGGTTCGCTTGAACTGATATGTTGTCACTTTCAAGCGAACTACATTGCCTATAAATACCACTCAAGCGAATTCATTTGTATTGTTCTCGTTTCTGGTAGTGAAGCTCTGCCGAAGTGTTCTCAGGCTTGTAATCGATCTTAATTCAATATACGAACAGTTTAAAGGGTGAATCTTGTTGAATTGAACTTGATACTTGTGTTTCCGCCACTCGTATTGAGATAAACTCTTCTGATCGACTCATTCGGGTCCAAAATCGATCCTACAAATGGTATCAGAGCTCAGGAGGAAGAGTTCATACCGATTCAGTCGCAATTTCTGTCTTTCTACACCTTCTTTCAAAATTAAACAAATTTCCACGGTTAAAAACATCTGATTTTCACACATCATGTGCGTAATACTGTTTTAACAAACCCTAGAAAGTTTCAGAACAAAATTCGACCATTTGATTGACAAATTGGACAAAAATCAGATCGAAAGTTGACATCATGCTTAGTTCGCTTGAAAAGTTTTGGTTGGTTTCGCTTGAGTGATACCGAGTTCGCTTGAAAATTGATACTGAGTTCGCTTGAAGAGTACATTTTGGAGTTTAGTTCGCTTGAAATAGACATTTCGCTTGAGATTTGGAGTTTAGTTCGCTTGAAATAGATATTCGCTTGAAATATTGGAGTGTTTTCGCTTGAACAGAGTTTCGCTTGAGAAAGTCTGTAAGTTCGCTTGAATCTGTTTCGTAGTCCGCTTGAACAGAGATCTCGCTTGAATTGGGATTCAGTTTGAAGTTTGTGATTCCGCTTGAGATTGACTGTTTGTGAACTTTTGAAAAACGAAACATGGAGAACGAGTTATAACGCTTTTGCTGGTCCAATGAACATTACTCAGAGTACATTACTTGAGAATGAAACGGGGACATCACAAAAACCACCTAAGCTCTTGGATATTGATGATTACAATGGTTGGTCCGAACGCTTTGGAAATTGGGTTGAAGCTTATCACTTGGATGCTTGGTAACACACTAAAGTCCCATATGAAAGACCCACAAGGAATGGTATTCAGTTAACAATCAGAGATATGAGTGCTGAGGAGAAAAAGAAGTATAGAGATGAGAAATTGATGGTGAGTCTGTTACAGCAAGCAATCAAAGAGGACATTCTGATTCTGCTTCAACATGATGGAAGTGCTTATTCAATCTGGAATGAATTGGAAGCAAAATTTATAGGAAGTGATGATATGCTCAAAAACAAGATGTCACTCATGAAGAAAGAATTTGATCTATTCCGTGGTTTGAAATCCGAAAACACCAAGCAGATTATTGAAAGATATTGTAACTTGGTGAGAAATATGACGAAGCTAGGCATCAAAAAGGATACTGATGAGCTGATTGAGAAACTTGCAGATGCATTACCACATGATACTTGGGGAACATTCCTGATGATGTTGAGAAACAATCGGAAGGAATATAAAAAGTTAACATTGGGAGAATTTATCAAACATTTGGAAGCTCAAGAGATGGAGCAGAGGAAGATCGCCAGGATGAAGAACTACGATGGAGAACAAGACATCAGCTTGTATTTCAAGAGTGGTTTTAGTTAAAAGACAAATTTTTCTCCAAAGGTTGAAACTGCTTATAATGAAAAAGGTTCTTCTAAAAGTGCATCTCAGGGATCAAGCAGCACAACAGGATTATCTTCATTTCCAACTTATGATCCACAGTTTTCTACAACAAAGAGTGGCAAAGTTCTTCAATGCAACATTGCCTCAAAACTTGAGAATGATCAGAATTATACTGAGGAAGTTGCAAAGAGTCATATGTCTTTGTTAGTGACAGTGCTTGAATCTTATGGAGGCTTAGTTGCAGGAAGGATCGGGAATCCAATGCTCACTAAATAGGATTACGATCAAATTGATGCCAAGGAAATGGAATTGATGGATATTAAATGATGCATGGCCAGTGTGTTGAGACGGGCTGAAAAGTTCAAACAAATTACAGGCAGAGATGATTTTCGCGAGGCTCATGTGTCAACTTTAGGTTTTGATAAGTCTAAAGTTACTTGTTTTCGTTGCAGGGAAAAGGGGCATTTCAAGAGAGAGTGCACAAATCGTGAAGCTAGTGGAGCTCAAAACCCTTTCGGAAACAACGATTACTACAAGAAGGCGATTTATCATCAAGTCTCACAACAGCCATATCAACAACAACAGGCACCGAATCAAACACAAACTGCACATGGAAGGAATGTGATTGAAGATTCTAAGAGAGCGTGTCTGGTTAATCAAGGCAAAGATGGTGGATTTAGCTGGGATAAATACATTCCAACAGAAAGTAAAGTGTGTTTGGCAGATCAAGATGATGAAAAATTGCCAGAAGGATTTAGTTGGGATAATTTTTGCCCAGATAAAGAATTTATGGAAAAAGAGATATTAAATGCTAAAGCTTTTGTTGCTAATGTTAGAGATGAATATTGGGCAGAAAAATACAGAAAAATGAGAGAAGCTGAAGAGGAAAAATGGAGAAAATTGAAGAAGAGGAAGAAGAAGAAGAAAGGATAAAAGCTGAAGCTGAGAAAGAGAAAAAGAGAAGAGCTGAGATGTTTCAAGTGAAAAGAACAGTCAAAGAAGTTCCAGAATTTGAGATCAAAGCTGATACTGAAGCAGTCAAAGTTCCTGAAAAGTGTTTGAATTGTGATTCTTTGATCATGCAAAACAATGAGTTGCTACACAACATAAAAAGATTGAAAGAATCTTATGATACTTTGAACAGAGAAATTAACAAGTACACTAAGTCGAACAGTGAATAAGCCGTTGCATTGAATACACTCAAAGGAGCTTACATGAGACAGCTTGATGATGTAAATTACTACACAGAGAAGTGTGCTGAGCTGGAATTGAAGTTGGCAACACAAAGAATAGAAACTGAAAGAGTCAACAATTTACTAAAAAGTTACTCATGTTCTACTTTTGTTGTTGACAGGATTTATCCAATTGTGGAAAGAATGAAGACTTTTGAAGAAGAGAAAACTTCGGAAGAAAAGAAGCCCGAGATAAAAGAAGAGGATGAAGTCGAAATTTCTGGTAAGAAACCAAGTGTTGTTTACAATAGATGTCCGCCCCCAGTCGAAAATGGATATTCGCCTCGAAATCCAAATTCTGAAAGAGTCAAAAAGGCAATTAACTTACAGTGGGAGTCAGGGTCGTCGGATAATTTGCCAGAAAATATTGATGTTACGTTCACATCGTCTGACACTGATCATGAGTCCGAGTTGATTAAACGTGTGGTCGATCAGGTGTTAGATAAAGATGACATAGAGGAGTAAAAAATGGAGTCCAAATCTGAGTCAAAGTCTGAATCTGACAAGTCAAAGTCCACAATCAAAGATGACAAACGGGTTTATGATAAGGAATTTTTGCTATTAAAATCTAATTTGAATGATGAACGAGTCAAAGTAGCATATACTTTGAAAGATTCTGACAAATTATATTCTGATGAGATTTTTCCAATAAGAAGTGTTAGAATTGGAATGATTAAAAAGGTTTTCAAAATTACAGAAATTAATATTTCTGAAATAAAATATTTAAATGTTTCTGGAAAACCTAAATAATACACTTCAAGAGATAAACAGAGAATTAACAAGAAAATGGGTTACAATTGTGGTTATAGTTTTCAAAAGAAACCAAACCATAATGGTAATGTCAAAAAGAAAGGCCTTCGATTTAATCAATCGAAAAATCATAAAAATGAAAAAGTTTATAAACCAAAAACTGTGTTTGTTTCAGGAAAATCTTTAGAAGATGAGAAAGAGCAAAAGTTCAGAAAGCAGACAAACAAAGAATTCCTTGCCAAAAAGCAAGAAGAAGTGAAGAAAAGTCTTGCTTAGAAGACTACAGAGACGAGAACCTATTTTCAATGTAAAATAGTCGGTCATATTGCAAGGAATTGTCCAAAGGCAATCCAAACAAAACAGGGAGTCTCTGGTAAACTCAAAGAAAAAGTTGTTGAGAAAACTGAACTTTTAACTAGAAAATTTACAGGCTTTGAAAATTCAACTTTTGAGGTTGGAGAATGTTCAAAGAATGTGATGAAAAGAAAAGAAAATCTGAAAAACCAAATATGGGTGGTTAAGGGTTCAGGAAACAGTTCTGGTGATGAATCTGATTCTACAAAATCAGAGGAGCCACGTGTTAAAGAAAAGATTGAGAAATCAGTTCCGAATGTGGATGATGTGAATTTTCCACCTCTGCGGGCTGAAAATTTTAAAATGAAAGTTGGAAAAATTGAATTTTCAAATCAATATTACTTTGACAAGAAGAAATTTGATGTTGATAAGGCGTTCAACAGAAATGTGAACCACATTTTTGGAAAAATGGTCGATGGTAAGGCCAAAGGAGTTAAAGAATTCTATGCTTCCAAAATGAATGTTCACAAGCCTGTTGAAAGTAAAGATGAAGAAGAGGTTGTTACACCCAAGGAAGGTCAGGCTTGGGTGGATATATTTTTCAAACAGTAAAAACCTGACTTGCCGGAGATCCCAAGTTTGTAATTGTGGATCAGGAATCTGCATTCTTCTAAATAATTGTTTTTGTGTATGAACTTTATAATGATTAAATTTTGGCAAGATATACTGCAGGAATTGCCGGAACTCCCAGGTTGGTAAGTAAGGAGTAGGAATCGACATTCTGAGAATTCAACCTACATGTGTTAGTGGTTGGTAAATGGTTGAAAAGCAGTTTGTGTTAAAAGTGTTAATATCAAGGTCATTAGGTTGAACTTGATTGGATTGTTCTTACAAGTGGTAAATCAGGGACATTAAGTTATATCTTATTTTCTACAAATGGTTGTGAAACAATATGATGAGTTTATCCCCTAACCTACAATTGGTTAAAATTAATCAACAAAACTTATTTTCCAGAAAAACCATTTGATTAAAACAAACTTAAGTGTTTTGAAATCAATGGGAAAATAGTTTGTTGTGAGGGGGAGTTCTGATTGTTTATGCCAAGTGGATGGCGATTGAAAGCGATTTGATGTTAGTTGTCATGTTATTTGTACAGTTTTTTTTTTCAAATTTCCTTTAAATGTATTTGAATTTTAGGGGGAGTAAGAAAATTTCAGAAAATCCAAAAACATTTGAAAATTTGAAAAATCCAAAAACATGAAAAAAATGAAAAATGAGTTTGTTGTAAAAAAGAGGAAATGATAGTACATCAGTGGACTGTCACGACACGCTAAAGAAATGAAAAGTCAAAATGTGATAAACGGTCTCACTAAAGATGTGACGATAGGCTCAGCTAGACTAGTAGATTTGCGATAACGATACAAACCTAAAATGAAAAAGCCTAGTTCTAGTGGGAAACAGGATTGAAAGCATAGTACTTAGTTTTGTCCTTCTTGATTGTGTGCCTACTCGGTAATCGCTGATTGTCGAAAGACATAAAACTGGTTAAGTTTGTGAATTTTCACAACTTTGCTAAAAAGTCGCTGTGATTGTGCATTTTATTTTGCAAAGATTTAAACTTGTTTTATTTCTTTATTTTGTTTAAGCATTGGACATCCTCTGCGTATACGTGAGTATCGACCTGGATGTTATTGCCTAAACGTTCTGCTTTATTTTCTTTGGTGTTTCGTTTAAGCTTTGGATCTCCTCTGCGTATAAGGAAGTATCGACCTGGTGGTTAAAGCCTAAACAACTTCAACTTATTTTTATTTTCTTATTTTGTTTAAACATTGGACTTTCTCTGCGTATATGGAAGTATCGACCTGATTGTTAATGTTTAAACATTCTGCTTTGTTTTTCACACAAATCACAGTTGATAAAAGTTTAAAGGCATTACTTGAGTCAGTGTATTGCATGATGAGGGGATATGCTGAGATCGTGGGGTCCATAAGAATTTAGTGCAAATTAATATACATTAACGTATCGGTAAGCATTTCAAAAGTTTTTAGATTGAGTTTATGTGGACAACAATATCGTCAATCTATGTGAATCGTTTAGAACTGAAAATGTTTAAAGCTTAACGGTGTTGGTGATTTGTCTCAAAAACTGATATGATCCTCTTTCACAAATTCACAAAAATATTGTCTGTAAATAGTTCTTTATTGCATTTCAGTATATTAAAAAATTCAAAGAGATTTTGAGTGTGTTTTAGCAATTTTGAAAAATTCAAAAAGATTTTCGACAACTGATGTTAGATAGCTGATTTTCAAAATTCCAAGTGCTAAACATGATGAACAAATTGTTTGGGAGAAAATGTTTAAGGTGTTTTTGAGATGAAATGAGAAACAGAGATTTTAATTGAAAAATCATTTATTGATTAAATAATTCCTGCAAGTGTAAATTAGATTTGAAAATCTTATCCAAAGTGGTTATCAGAAGATTTATTTTTGGGTAGAGATTTGTGCAGGTTAGAAAGGTTCTGATATCTGAGATAGATGAATACCAGATTGCGATCCCTTACCGGCCTTCTTGTGCTTTGATGGTTTCTTGGTTCTAGTGGAATCAAGAGGTCCCAAGTTCGAGGTTGGTAGTTGAAGAAAAAAAAAAAGATTGCGATCCCAGCTTAGTGAGAGGGGGAGTCTGAGATCATCAAGAAAGAGCTCAGAGATAGGTTACGATTCTGAAACAAAGAGAAAGAGATTGATTGTGGATGCTTACAATGGAGAATCTTTGGAAAGAGCTAGCAGACTGATAAAGACTGAAAGTTTGACAACCGAAGACTCGACACTGAAGACTCATCAACATTCGAGGGGGAGTCTGTTGGTGCATGTGTCTGTCGACTTCGTCTTGTATCGAGTCTTGTACATATATTGATAGATCAGAGTGCGATGTACTAGAAAGTATGAGATTTTAGGGTTTGAAAGTTGATATTTCGCTTGAATGATGTAAGTTTGCTTGAAAGGAACTTGTGCAGTTTCAAGCGAACTCAACATAAGCTGGTTCGCTTGAACTGATATGTTGTCACTTTCAAGCGAACTACATTGCCTATAAATACCACTCAAGCGAACTCATTTGTATTGTTCTTGTTTCCGGTAGCGAAGCTCTGCCGAAGTGTTCTCAGGCTTGTAATCGATCTTAATTCAATATACGAACAGTTTAAAGGGTGAATCTTGCTGAATTGAACTTGATACTTGTGTTTCCGCCACTCGTATTGAGATAAACTCTTCTGATCGACTCATTCGGGTCCAAAATCGATCCTACAACTCTTGCATCTCGGACGGTGCAAGACGATAAGGCACTTTCGCAATCGGGTTGGCATTGGGTACAAGGTCAATATGAAATTCGACTTGACGAACTGGAGGCAAACCAGGCAGTTCATCCGGAAACACCTCTGGATAATCCCGAACAATCGGAATATCCTGAATACTCTTGCTCTTGCCTTTCTCCTCGGTGACATGTGCCAGGAAAGCAACATACCCTTTTCGCAAATATCTTTGGGCTTTTGTACACGACATAAGCTTCAAACCACCAGATGGTTTCTCGCCACGAACTTCCAGAATATCGCCAGACGGAAGAGGAATACGAACAATCTTATCGAAACAAACCACCTCAGTATGATGTTTGGTTAACCAATCCATCCCTACGATAATATCGAAACTCCCAAGTTGCATCGGCGTGAGGTCAATGGGAAAAAGATGGTTATCAAGGTTTAACTGACAATCACGAATAAAAAAATCAAGAACAAGAGGTTTACCAGTAGCAACTTCGATGGATAAGGGTTTCCTTAGTTTAGTTCTAGGTATTGCAAGCAAAGGTTCGAAAGATAATGAAACAAAACTTCTATCGGCACCAGAATAAAAAAGAATAGATGCAGGTCGATTGTTAACAAGGAACGTACAATTAACCACTTCGTTGTCAGCCCTTGCTTCGTTTGCATTCAGATTGTACGCTCGCCCACGAGCGGGATTCACATTTGCGTTGACATTCGCATTCGGGTTTGCATTAGCGTTCGCGTTTGCATTCAACAGCCTTGGATAGTTATTGCGGAAGTGACCAAACTCTCCACAATTGAAACATGAACCCGGTGAGAATCTAGCAGCCTTCCCCTGGACTGGAGCTTGATTCTGAATAATCTAATTTTGACCCGAACGACAGACGTTGGCCAGATGCCCAAACCTACCACACGTTGTGAATTGCTTACAAACTTGTTGTGTAACACGATGACCATTGCAGCGAGCACAAAGAGGTGCGGTACCAGCATATGCTTTCTTCGCAGGTTGTTGAGCTGGTGGGTTCTGAGGGTTCTGAGCATTTTGTGCAGTTACTGCAAAATTCTGAGCACCCTTTCACTTTCTCGACTTCTTCGACGACTCACCTTCTTTACCCTTACTCTTTTTCTTGTCCTTCCCAGAATCAGTCGCCTTCTTTTTATCACCCTTGCGGGTGAGTTTACCCTTCCTGACTTGAGACTCAGTCAGGGTAGCAGACAACTCGATTGCTTGACGAAGGGTGGTAGGATTAACACCGGTCACTATATCCAGAATAGAATCGGGTAGACCATCGATATACCTCTCTATCGCTTTCTCCAACGGGGTAACCATAGTAGGACACAAAAGACTGAGCTCCTCAAATCGATCTGTATACGCATGGTGTTCTCCCCCGTCTTGTTTCAGATCGTCAAACTCTCGTTCCAAAGCTCGAATTTTGTGACGGGGACAGAACTCTCTCATCATGAGAGCTCAAAGCTCTTCCCATGTTTGTGCCAACGCCACTTCGGCACCCCTGTCGCGCATCACTCCGTTCCACCACGTAAGAGTACGCTTCTCGAACACACTTGATGCAAATTCAACCTTATGCCCATTCGGACATTGCACATGTCTGAATGTGTTCTCGATACTCTCGAACCATTGAAGGAGCGCAGTTGCTCCTTGTGACCCAGAAAACTTCAACGGCTTAGCGGAATTGAAATTCTTGAAATTACATTGTGCATTGTTATTGTTGTTGTTGTATAGCTCGTGGATTTGGGTCACAACGCCTGGAGGCACAGCAGTCATTTGCTGAGAGACAAGGGCTGCGATTTCTTCAGCGGTAAAAGTTTGTGCATCACGTCTAGGAGGCATTGTCTAACAAGGGAAATACGAGAAACGAGTGAGGTCGACAATTAGGAAAAACAAAAGAGATATTGAAAATATTAACGAAACATAAGGAAGGCGATCATTTGTTCGTTACGTCGAACAAACAAATGACACGCAGTGACTAATCAAAGTAATGAATCAGAATAATGTATCGCGAAGACATGCTCGCCTATAAGTGAACACTCACCCCAAGAGTTCCCAGGTAAGAGTGACTGGTCCGATTATGTGGATTTGTACGAACACTCTAGCCTTAGTCAGAAAACTTAGGGTACAGGCATTCACTCTTCTAGTTTGCACGTGTTCACATTATTAGACCCAAACTTTGACGAGATTTTGAAAACTCCGAAGGCACTAAGCCAAAAATGAGTCAAACTGGTAGGGTTCAAAACCTAGTAATCAATCATCCTAGAACGGATGATAAATTTTTCGAAGCAGATTCAGATTTTGTTTTCAAAATTCTAAACGCAAATCAACTTGCGTTGGGGTCCTAGAAAGTTATAGTCTAGGTCAAAATTTTACTAATAACCTAATTCCCTATAACCATTGGCTCTGATACCAACTCTTCTGTCACACCCCGACCATGTAAAACAACAAACCGTGGCAGAAACGTCGGGGAGTGTTGTAACAGAATTATTGTTTCAAACCATGGATACAAAGAGTCTCGTTTTATTAAATATAAAACATTGTCTTAAAGTTAAACAAGCAAGTCAAACATAGTCTATCATCATTATTAAATCACTAAGGCCTCGTCCAGATCCTATGTGACTCAAGCATCCTAGCAATCAACATTACGCAACATCACCTGAAACATATGTAAAAACAAAGTCAGCAAAGAAATGCTGGCGAGCACATAGTTTTTGTGTGAGTGTCAGATTCATGGCTTGTTGAAATATCTCGTATAACTTCGTTAATCGATATTTGAAACCTTGTTTTATAAAATGTTTGTATTGTAAAATGAATAACCAAGTCAAAAAAGATTGGTTATAATTTATAAACCTTGATGCCATGAATCTTGACCCAAAACATTTGTTTATGTAAGCCAAGTCGTAAATCGTTCTCGTAATAAAACTCGCATGGTTTATATAGTTTCGTAAACATCGTTGTGTGACATCGTTTAACTCGTTCTCGTTATAGATCATCATTCATTTTTTTAAGTCGTTCATAATCGTTCTCGTTTTAATTGTGAAAACTACTTTTGGTCGTCTTGCTAATAACATTCAAACCTTCGTGACTCGTTCATCGTTCAATTCGTATTAACAAACCACCAAAGGGTAAGTTAACAATCATCAGGTTCAGTCGTTACCCACTTAACCCACACATAACCATGGGTCCAGTCTGATAACGGGATTTGTCGGATCCTATGGTACCATAACCTAATACTGGTCAGTTCGGCCAAAATTAATGAATGTCATTCGTTATGTAACTACAACCAACAAGTTTGTTCACATTGTCGAAATCGTTATTAGTTTAGTATAAACCATCGTAATCGTTTTGAAACCATCATTAAAATATCGAAATCGTTTTGATACATATGAATCACCCCAAAACAATCGAAAATAGTAAAAAGAGGGGGATCTATGTACTTACCTTTGGGTGCGTTTTTATATCTTAACACGATCTCTCAATTTATTCGTCCTAAATTAAATAAGAATGATTAATAATCAAAACTCACAAAATTTCCGAAGTTTCTCCGATACTTAGAATTTTCACATAACTTTGAGATTTCTCGAAAAGTTATTATTTTTGATTATTTTGGTGCATTTGTATATATGTACTCAAGCGTAACACACATAATCTTGTCAACACTAACACATGATCATACACATATTGTAAAACACATAGCACATTATAACACATAAAATAACCCATGAACAACCCATTCTAGTGTATGTCGAAAAATACTTATTTTAGCGATACGGTAACATTTTTGGGCGTCGGAAGTCACGTATGACTAACCAAACACCAAGTAAACTTAATATAAGTTAAAATACTTATTTTTATATCAAAAATATCAGTTTGGTTACTGATCTAAAACAGTTTTGCAAAAATACTCTGAAAAGGCGATTTTTGACCGTTTTACCGCATAGTTTTGCATCAAACATTACCCGAACCATCCCAAATTGAAACGACTTGAAATTTTGACACAATTCATGTTATTTACTGAATAAAATAATGGTTATACTCATGATAGTGCAGGTCTTAAGTAAAGCACATAAATCATGCAAATTTCACATATTTTACCACTTTTTAAGCTATATGTACAACATGCAAAGCTACCAATCCTATGTCACAGTTTCATGCCATTATAATACATCAAATAAATTTTATTTTTGTGTTTATAACCTGGTCTAAAACATTTTTTGTCATATAACCATTTTTCATCATCTCTTGAGCTTTAAATCAACATATTTTCACATGTACAAGTGCCTAAAGCATACCATCATAGCAACATCATTTTTTTATGAGTTTAAAAACATCAAATATGATATTTATTCAGATTTATTTGCTGAAGTAATTTACATTTAACATATCATACATAAATCACCAAATACTTGCATTTTTACCACCATTCAAGAACATGTAATAACATAAACAAGTACTTAACAAAAAAATAAAGCTCAAAACTCATACACCCACACACACACACACACACACACACACATATATATATATATATATATATATATATATATATATATATATATGTATACGGTTATACATACATATATATCACCACCATTTTTATTTGTTTCAAGACCCATTTCATTTTAGATTTCAAGTTTAGTGAAAATCCCAAGATTCAAGAGAAACTTCAAATCATCAAGAACAACTATGAATCAAAGGTATGATTTAAATATAAGTGTTATACCTTCAAGATTCAAGTAGGTTGTGGGATGAGATTTTGATGATAGGAAGCTTGTAATCACTTGACAACACCTTGGGAACCCCTTTGTGTCTTCACACCACTTGAAACAAGCATGAAATGAGGATGAATCGTGATGAACTAAGACTTGAAGGTATGATTATGGTGATGAAGATGGTGGACGGTTTTAGAGAGAGGAGAGAAGGAGGAGATTGTGATCTTGGATTGATTGTGTACAAGATATGAAGTGATTTAAAGAGATATGGAAAATTACAAGTGTCCTCATGCACCTACAAGTGTCATGGAGGAGTGAGAAGTGGCAAGAAGAAAAATACTCTTGTCTTCATACATATATACACGACACATACATATATGTGTACAAGCTTTTATATAAATGTGTTATATGTAGGCTAAAACGGGTGTTTAATTGGATACCGGGTATTTTATCTAGCGTTTAAATCCCGATTTATGGCGTTCTAAATTATTTTTATTATCCTATAAAAATAAAATCGCCAAAATACTACTGAAACAAATTTCAGTTGCCAAGATTGGCTGCGTTGTCCGCGTTTCGCAGTAGAAGCACTATGTCGCGCAGAAACACGCGGTACGCGCTTAAATTTGAAAAATAACGTTTTTAGGCCTTTTAATTTATTTTTCAACATGGACCTGATTAAAAATAAATTTTTAATCATAACAGAATATTCTTGGGATTTAAATATTATCCGGGCGGTCACCAGTGTTCGTTTCACAGTTTTGTCGTAAATAGTTCTTTAGTTCAAATAAACATGTCTTTGCCATACCGAATCCTTCGAAACTTATTTCTAAGTTATGTAAAGGATATTTAGGGTATGTTCAGCTTACATCATAGTTCCGGAGTGTACGTCGCGTTAAACTGACTGCGTTTATGCACCAGTTTGCGTATAACCTTCCAGAAAGTGATTTAAAGCTTGAAATCGAAATCGAATCAAATTGTAAAATCATTAAACACAATTGCACATATAATAACACCAAAACACATATAATAACACCAAAGCACATTATTTTATTGATAACCAACATTGTTTTACATTATATGATGATTACAGAACACAGTTGTCACACAACCGATGGTGGAAACATCGGGGGCACGGCACTAGGCGAACCAGATTGCTCAAGAGAATCCAAAACAACTATTCATTACCAATATTTTTAAAGGTTCATCATCCCATACTAACGAAAAAATATTCAACAAACAATTATTACAGATAGCGAGTTCTCATAAACAAAACAAGTCCGACAACCTAGATTTTTTTATTCGTGGGTTTCTAGACTTCCAAACTTGATTCCAGCATAACATTCGAATCAGCCTGTCACATACGTTAAAATAAAGTCAATACATAAAGTAAAGGTGAGTACACAAGTTTGCATAGTATAGTATAAAAAAAGCATTACGCATAACCAACATGTAACACGTAACAGGCGAAGCATATAACTATCAACAATGATTACAACCTAACCACGAGACTGCGTTGTAGAGTATGTGCCACACATGTTCACCAAAGCGTACACGTGAAGTAAAGTAATGTGATCCCTAGCAACCCCTGTCAACGACAGGTGCTGAGTCCAAACTATAGTACTATCGTTGCTAGAGGCAGTTTAGTGTAACAATGTATAGCATAGTAACATGCATTCAACAAATCATATATAGCATGCGGGAGCGGTTAGCGTTCAAAAGTGTTTGCGTTGTGTGTTGTGTTTTGATATAGAACGTATGTAACACCCAAAAGTGCGTTAAACGAAAATGGGTTCGAGTATACTCACAATGTGTGTTTCGCAAGTAAACATAATCTAGATTGGATTGAAGGGAGCGCGTTGAGTTAGCCTGTGCACGGAAACAGAAGCAAAAGTCTTCTCAGGGCTGAATACTTGTAAACAGAATGTCGAGTGGGGATAAGTGTTCAACAATCTATCCGAACGAATGGGTTCCATCCGAACGGATGGTCATCCAGGCGGATGGTCATCCGGGCGGATGGCCATTCGGACGGATGGCCGTTCGGACCGTCTGTGGGTGTTTGTTAGAATCGTTAAAATTCGAAGTTTAGTTAAAATGTTTAAACAATGGAGATCACAAGTATCAGGTCATCCGAATGGGTGGTCATCCGGACGGATGGCCACTCAGGCGGGTGATCTGTGTTCAGAATTTTTTTATAAAATTTTTATAAGGAAAGAGGTTTTGAGTTAACGGAGACGGCGTGATGACGTGTCAAACAACGGAATACACCAAATCCAGTTCATTCGGTCGGATGGGTCCCTCCCATTCGGAGAGACTAGCTGTTCTTGATGAAGATTCATGTTTGACCCGTTAATCGGTCCATCTCTCCGGTGAAATCCTTTTTCAAGCCGACTTTCGACTAAGGAACGAGTCGAGAGTCTGATTGAGTCCAGATTCCATCGAGTTTTGTGTAAAAGTTGAAGACAGATGAGAAAGTGTTGAAATCTTTCATAACTAAGTTGAAAAGTGTGAAAATCCTTTAGATCTCGAACCATTGTTGATTGAATGACGTCCTTCAACAATTTGTCCAAGCAAACGTGTGGAAAACACCTTCAAGAGGTCCAATATCAGTGGTTTTTGAGAAAAAGTTAAAGTGTTTGTGTGATTTTGATGAAGAAGATGAAGTAGAAGTGATTAGAGATGAGGATGGTGGAAGATTTGAGGGAAAAAGCTTACAAAAAAACCTTGAATCGCATCCGAGTCTTGGGTTGCGGAAGAGAGTGTCAAAGTCTGAGAATGAGGGAGTATGGCTAGTATTTATATAGGGTGAGCGAGGGTTTAAGTCGGTGGCGAGTGGTAGCGTTCGGATGGCTCCATCCGGTCAGATGGTCATCCAGACGGATGGTCATCCTGGCAGATGTCCATTCGGACGGAATGCCATTCGGATGGCCGAGTTTGCTCGAGTTACTTTTCCAACTTCGGTTCGTTTGTTAAGTGTTGCGTTGCATTTAATCGAGTTGTGAGGGAGCGTTTGAGCATATAAGGGTTGCGTTGATATCCACATAACATTCTAAACAAGTAATCACACAAATAACACACATAACATAAGTAAATCCCGGTTTTGAGTTTGCGTTGAGATAGTGTTCAAGTAACAAGTGTTTAGATAAGCGATGTAAATTGCGATAAAATGCGTTTAAGTAGTAAGCGTTGTATAATAGCGTTTAAATGTGATAATCGTGATTAAGTAAGCGTTGTAAAATGCGTTTAAAATGCATTGAAAATATAGGTTAACCCGTAGCGTTAATCGAATCTCAAGAGTACAAGCGTTTATGAATGAAATGACAGTCATAAGTAACGATCCGAAAAGTCGGGTTGTTACAGCCTCCCATACTTTAGGAAATTCTGTCCCGGAATTAAGGATATTTAGCTTTCATAACAAAGAGTTGTGGATATTTAGCTTTCATATCACTTTCGAGTTCCAAAGTGAACTCGGCGCCACGTTTGCCTTCCCAGCGAACCTTCACTATACGAATGCGAGAGCGTCGAAGTTTCTTGGTCTCTCGATCCATGATTTCTACTGGCTTTTCCACAAAGTGCAGGGTCTCGTTTATTTGCAAATCTTCAAGAGGTACGCGAAGATTTTCCTCAGCTAGGCACTTTTTGAGGTTCGAGACGTGGAAAGTCGGATGTACGTTGTTGAGTTCCTCCGATAATTCGAGTCGGTAGGACACTTTTCCAATCCTTTCCAGAATCTTAAAGGGACCTATGTATCGTGGCGCTAGCTTTCCTTTCTTGTCGAATCGGATCACCCCCTTCCAAGGTGAAACCTTTAGGAGTACGTGATCACCAACTTCAAACTCAAGGGGCTTGCGGCGTTTATCGGTGTAACGCTTCTTATGACTCCGAGCTTTCAAGAGATTTTCTCGTATTTGGAGGATCTTGTCAGTCGTTTCTTGTTGTAACTCAGGACCGGTGATTTGAGCATCTCCGATCTCGTGCCATACAATAGGCGATCGACGTTTTCTACCATATAATGCCTTTAAGGGTGCCATTTGAATACTAGTGTGATAACTGTTATTGTACGAGAATTCTACTAAAGGTAAATACGAATCCCAATTACCACCAAAATCTATAACGCACGAACGAAGCATGTCTTCAAGGGTGCGGATCATGCGCTCAGTCTGACCGTTGGTCTTGGGATGAAATGCGGTATTGAGATTAAGAGTTGTACCGAGAGCGGCTTGGAATGACTCCCAAAGACGTGAGGTAAAACGATCATCGCGGTAAGAGATGATGTCACGAGGCGTCCCGTGTCAGCAAATGACTTCGTCGGTATAGATTCGTGCTAATCATTCTACCTTGAAGTATTCTCGTATCGGTAAGAAGTGAGCGGATTTCATAAGACGATCAACAATACTACAAATGCTATCGTGACCCGATGGCGTGCGAGGGAGTTTCGTAATGAAATCCACAGCTATATTCTCCCATTTCCACATCAGGATTTCGGGTTGTTCGAGTAGGCCATAGGGTCGTTGATATTCTGCCTTAACTTTCGACCAAGTTAGGCATTTCGAAACGTAGAGAGCAATATCCTTCTTCATTCCTGGCCACCAATACCTGGATTGAAGGTGCTGGTACATTTTGTTGGCACCGAGGTGAATGGAGTATCAGGATTTGTGGGCTTCAGTCATCAATATCTCTCGGAGATTATAACGACTAGGAATCCAAATACGGTAGAGATAGTGAAAAATACCATTCGGTTTATTCACTAGCTGATTTTCGGTTCCGCAGATTCTTTCTTCCTTCAAAGTGTTCTTGAGAAAACATGCATGTTGAGCATCGCGAATGAGGGATTCGAGGTCGTGTTGGGCTTGAACATTTCGAACACTATGTAAATAGCTTCGTTGACTAAGAGCGTCAGTAACAATGTTTGCCTTGCATGGATGGTAGCGTATCTCAAAATCGTAGTCGTTGAGAAGTTCAACCCATATGTGTTGGCGTATATTTAGTTCCTTCTGGTTCAAGATGTGTTGTAGGCTCTTATGGTCGGTGAAGACCGTACACTTAGTACCATACAGGTAGTGTCGCCATATCTTAGATCGTGGATTGTGTAATTCTTCTCGTGGATTGTGTAATTCTTCTCGTGGACCTTGAGTTGTCGAGACGCATATGCTATAACCTTGTCTCGTTGCATAAGGACACAACCAAGACTTAGGTTAGAGGCATCACAATAAACAACAAAGTCTTCGTTTCCATCGGGTAGCGCGAGTACGGGAGCATTGCAAAGCATACGCTTAAGAGTTTGAAAGGCATCTTCTTGTTCGGTTCCCCAAACAAAAGGCTTGTCTTTATGCGTTAAGGAGGTGAGAGGGACGGCGATTTTAGAGAAATCAGTGATAAATCGACGGTAGTATCCTGCCAATCCGAGAAAAGAGCGAACTTCGGACGGGGTTTTCGGTGTAATCCAACTCTTAACTACTTCAATCTTTGCGGGGTCGACGTGAATTCCTTGACTATTGACTATGTGACTGAGGAATTGAACCTCCTCGAGCCAAAATTCACACTTGGAGAACTTGGCGTAGAGGCGATTCCCTTGGAGAAACTCGATAACTAAACGAAGATGCTGCGCATGATCGGTTCTTGACTTTGAATAGATAAGGATATCATCGCTAAACACGATAACAAAGCAATCAAGGAAGGGTTTACATACACGGGTCATCAAATCCATGAAGACTGCGAGTGCGTTGGTGAGACCAAAGGGCCTGACCATGAATTCGTAATGGCCATAACGCGTACGAAAAGTGGTTTTTGGGATGTCTTGCTCCTGAATACGTAGTTGATGATAACCAGAACGTAGATCGATCTTAGAGAAAGACGTAGCGCCTTGCAATTGATCAAATAAGTCGTCGATTCGGGGTAGAGGGTAGCGATTCTTGATAGTAAGCTTGTTGAGTTCCCTATAATCGATGCACATTCGGAACGATCCATTCTTCTTTTTCATGAAAAGAACAGGTGCGCCCCATGGTGATTTGCTAGGGCATATGAAGCCTTTATCAAGTAACTCTTGGAGTTAACTAGAAAGTTCACACATTTCGGAGGGTACAAGGTGATAAGGGGCTTTAGCAACAGGGTTAGCTCCAGGAATAAGGTCGATACGAAAATCGATATCACGAGTAGGGGGTAGACCAGGTAGATCATCAGGAAAGACATTAGGAAAATCACGAACCACAAGTACCTTTTCCATCGGCTTCTTTTCCTCCTCCACTACTACAATGTGGGCTAAGAAAGCCAAGTATTCCTTGCGGAGATACTTGCTTGCTTGAATACACGACATAAGTTTCAGTTCTTTCGAGGATACTTCGCCATAAACACACAATTGATCACCGTTTGAAAGAGAGAAGCGGATCATCTTTTCGAAACAAACGACTTTGGCACGATTTTCACGAAGAAAGTCCATGCCTACTATGACATCAAAACTATCATGTTGCATAGGAATGAGATCGATCGGGAAAACATGATTGTTGAGTTCGAGAGTACAATCACGGAGAACGGAACTGACGGTGACTGTTCTTCCAGTGGCAATTTCCACGCCGAAGGTCGTTGGGAGGTTAGCGCGTTTACATTTTAGGAGCTTTTCGAATTCAAATGACACAAAATAGTTATCGGCTCCAGTATAAAATAAGCAAGAAGCATAAATACCGTTAACAAGGAACGTACCATTGACAACATTGTTGTCAGTTTGAGCCTGGCGGACGTTGATATTGAAAGTTCTTCCGCAGGCTGCTTGTTGTGGCTGCTGATGTTGCTCCTGCGGCGGTTGCTAATGCGGTTCTTGTTTCAAAACGCGGAGTGGCCAGACATCAGCAAAACGATTCTGGTCACCACAAGAGTAGCAAGCTCATGCATGAACAGCGGGTGCAGGAGCTGCTTGGTTGACCTGAGGAGCAGGGAGTGGAGATGGCGATGCGGGAAGAGCTTGAGCAGCTTGCTGCATGGGCCTGAACGGTAGTGAGCAGTAAAGTCCCCATAGATGTTTCAGTTTGCACAGAAACGACAGATGACCCATGTCGGATGATGATAGGTGCAAGTAGGGCACATAGGGTGGATATTAGTGTACGCACGCTTTGCAGGCTGTGCATTGGTAGCAGTAACTTGACGGTTTTAGTTGTTGGGCTGTACGAGGACGGCGTTGAGTAGAGCGGCGGTAGTAGTATAGTTCTTGTTGTTGTTTTTGTTCTTTCGCTTGCGGCTCTGACGTGAAGACTTTAAACCTTGAGATGCTGCATTGTCGGTGCTGGGAGTTTCGGTTGCTTGATTGAGATTCTTGGTCAAGGCTTTGAAGTATCCAGCCAAGACTCGCTTATCGTTGATCTCAGCTGCAAGTTGATAGGTTTCCTTAATAATAGCAGGTTTCGCTGCTTGAACAAAGTCGGCTACACAATCGGGGAGAGCTCTAATGTACTTCTTAATTGTCTTATCAAATGTGTCCACCTGACTAGGACATATAATACTCAGCTGCTTGAAACGAGCGGTGAGACCAGCGTTGTCACCTCCTTCCTGCTTGATGTGCCATAATTCATTCTCCAGTTTCTGGACTTCATGAGGAGGACAAAATTCCTTCATCATAAGCTCCCTGAGTTCCTCCCATGAGAAGCCATAAGCTCAATCATTCTCTCACCTGTTGCGCTCAGCAGTCCACCAATCCAGTGCCCTAGACTGGAAAACACAAGTAGCATTCAAAGTGCGTAGGTTCTCTGGGCATCCACTTTGCCTTAAGGTGACTTCAATGGACTCAAACCACTGGAAAATAGCACTGGGTCCATCTTCACCAGTGAATTTTGCAGGACCGCAGGCTTTGAATTGCTTAAAGCTGAAGTGAGTTCGAGGCGCGTCGCTTTTTGACTCGACAGATGACCTGCTGCTGACCTCATTGATTTCACTGATAATCTGAGGTATGACTTTATCCATTTCCTTGGCCACGAGTGAAGCGATATGCTTGTCAGCATGGTTTCGGCGGGCAACACGTTGAGTGTGAGATCCAAATGACGACATTGTCGAGTGCAGATTCTGCATCAGACGTCGTCATATGAATTAGACGAGATTCGATTATATCGAGTTTTAGTTAAGAGTTCGCGTTTTATAAACCATATTTATTATTACTATTCTTCCCATAAAGCTCAGTAACACGTAGGCACATAACACATAGGCACATACTTCACATAAGCACATATACACATAAGCACATAAGCACGTATGAGCACATAATTCATGTAATCACATATTTTTCACGTATTCACCTACATATTTTGCACGTATTCACCTATCTTTCAAAGCCGTGTAGCGCGTTCGAGAGTTGCGAGAGATGGAAAGTAGCATAAGCGTGTAACATAGCGTATAAGAGTAGTATGAGAAAGTGCTATACTCGACGCTTCATCTTTGGATAAATGATGCTTTTTAGTTTGTTCGCGATTAGTTAGCGTTTTAGATTAAAGAGGTTGTGCGAGTTGTGCGCGTTTTGTAAGGCGAAGAGCGGAAAGCGTAAAATCTCCAAGATCAAGACATATAAACACATAAAATTGATAAAGCGTAAAACTTGGAGCTTGCAGGCTTAAATTGAAAACAAAATGTCTTGGGTGTTAGACATCGACTACCCAAAACGGTTCTATTATTCCCAACGAGTTCGAGTACACGCTTTCACCTGATAGACTGTGTTCTAGCCGAATCTGGAGAACGACACTCATCCTTCCAGTTACTACATGACTCATTTTGTTGGAACAATCGAGACTTTGGTGAGATTTTTAAAATCGAAGTAGGGAGTGGAACGCGCCATTAAGGTGTGGGTTTACCCCTAACTTAACAACTTTGCTCCAGGACACTCCTTCATCGAGTAGGTTTGAGAGTTCCACTAGATAGAGGGGTGGAGATTTCCGTTGAGATGCGGATGTCACTCCTAACTCAATGAAGATTCTCTTGTTGAGAGAAAAAATACGCGGAATGAGTGATCTTATCGAGAGTTCTTGGTTTTCACACCTAGTCTCGACTCAATCACTCAGTTGTGTTATACGAGTGTTTTCCAAAACGTGTGTATTGTGTTAGCCTTAGGAAAGGCAAAAATAAGTTTACACGCCTTAGGAAAGGCTCCTTCGTACGAAGGTGTAGTATGCGGGTTCGCACGAAGATGTAGTTTTCGCGAGTTCGAACAAGAGTATCAAAAGTGGGTTCGTACGAAACCCCTACTGGGTTTGCACGAAGCGGTCTGTTGGTACTTAGACTATAGACTAGGTCAATTCTACATGACTCGATTCCCTATAGTTATGGCTCTGATACCAATCTGTCACACCCAACCGATGGCGGAATCATCAGGGCGCGGTACTAGGCGAACCAGATTGCTCAAGAGAATCTGTCACACCCCCAAAACACCACATGCGGTAACCTCGCTAGGCGTGTGACGTACCAGGATCTAGCCACCAATCACATTGAACTATCCATAAGACGTTTAACAGAATTCCCCTTCATTAAGTAAAACATTCATAAAACATAATCCAAGTTAAATAGTGTCAGCGGAAGCAAATAGTAATTCATTGTTTAAATGTTTCAAAACCCAATGTATAAGAATTCAGTAAATAAAACATGCATATCCAAGCAATGCAACCCATGACCACTCCTACCATCCGGATAGCAAGTTCCATATCCATAGCATCTAACGACCTGCGAGCATGCAACAAGTGTATCAGACAACGTTGGTGAGTTCATAGTTTTACGGAATCGTTAGTTACCAAGTGTTTAGTTCAGTTCATTGATTACAATGTTGATAATACCTCGAATACAAGACGGCTCCAGATTCATTTTACCCGTTCCCCAATGCTCCTATCAAAGCATTGGGCATGACTGGGTCATTAGTTCACACCCGTCCTCTCAGGTACGGGGTGAGGGTGCCAAACCTAGATAGCGCTACCAACTAATACCCCGTTACCTCTCAGGTAACAAACAAGACGGGACTTAAAGGTGATAGGATGAGTGTATTACCCAACATTCCAGATATTACCCACAAGACGTATTCCTCTCAGGAATACTCATTTGATTTACCCAAAAACCTATCCCTCTCAGGGATACCCAATGACTGTCCCAACCACCGGGACGCATGCTCAAGAGGAATGAACTCACCTTTGATTTGCTCGGTACGTTAAATTACCCGTTCAAGTTGGTCAACCCAAACCCTACCGTGGATACCAAACAATATCAGTTTCACAATCATTCAAGTCACATGTTTGCACACAGTAAATCACGTATGGATACATAGTTTGCATCTAGCATTAAGATCACTGTTATCATGTAACACATACCGAATTATCATACTAGTTCACATCCCATGCACATGTCACTTAACGTTGAACAATATGGTTATCATGCAACTACCGTATTGCATAAACAAGGTACTCATCAATACATTCATTCAAACTGTCTACTGTTCCCATATATCTACTCCTACGACGAACAACCCAAGCGACGAAGGACTATCCTTCGTCGAACTGATATGTGACGAAATATACATACTTCGTCGAGATGGGATTCGGCGAAATACCCATTCTTCGCCGGTGCAGGATTTGACGAAATATCCCAATGTTCGTCAAACATTAATTAACAAGAAACCAGTTCCTAATCTCACCCCTATTGGTTACAGACTATGGTCTATCAGATCGATCCACGCTTTTAGTAACAGTCATAAACAATCACATTCATCTACAACAGTTAATGTAATCAATCATTAACACCATTGATTCAATCATCCACATGCAAGTTACACACCCTTAAACAGACCCACTCATCGACTACCTTAACATAACCGTTTCCGTTTCTCATACAGTTCTAATCAAACAATGACCATTGAAACACACACACCCTAATCTCATAATCATTGTTCAAACAGTAGGTTAACTGACGAAACTCATGCACACAAGATCTAACATAATCTTACAAAATCATCACAACACAATACCACGTATCAGAATTAATTCATCAACGAGATCAAGATACTAACCGTAGTACCGTATTGATCTGAAGGATCAAGATAGAAAAGCTTCGGGGCTTCCTATTTACCCTCGCACAGAGATTGGCAAGGGAGAGGGGACTCTAGGGTTTTAAGTTTACGTCTAGAGGTTACAAGGGTTATACTAATACTTTAATCTTAACAGTTGGGCAGTCGCACAGTCTTGGGCCGAAGGCCCTTATCGACGAAAGACCTTTCTCGATGAAGGACCCATTCTTCGTCGAGACGTGGTTGGCGAAGGATCCTATTCTTCGTCGAAGTGAGTTTGTGACGAAGAACATTATTTATAAATTCTAAATAAACTATATGTAACATACACAAATAATAATCAAGCATTACACATAAACATTAATCATTCAGATAAACTGTACAGACACCACGTAAACCAAATTGTAAAAACAGGATTGTGAAGTCAGTGATGTGTAAAGGTAAGACCTTGAAATCTCGGGTTGTCACATCATCCCAACTTGAAAGAAATTTCATCCCGAAATTTGACAAGTACTCCAAAGATTTGACAAGTACTCCAAAGCGGCATGCTGTTAAATCAGGATGATTGTGGATTTTCCGCGGGTACCACAAAATCCATAACAACTATTCATTACCAATATTTTTAAAGGTTCATCATCCCATACCAACGAACAAATATTCAACAAACAGTTATTACAGATAGCGAGTTCTCATAAACAAAACAAGTCCGACAACCTGGATTTTTTTATTCGTGGGTTTCTGGACTTCCTAACTTGATTCCAGCATAACATCCAAACCTGTCACATACGTTAAAATAAAGTCAATACATAAAGTAAAGGTGAGTACAAAAGGTTGCATAGTATAGTATAAAAAAAGCGTTACGCATAACCAGCATGTAACACGTAACAGGCGAATCATGTAACTATCAATAATGATTACAACCTAACCATGAGACTGCGTTGTAGAGTATGCGTGACACATGTTCACCAAAGCGTACACATGAAGTAAAGTAATGTGATCCCTAGCAACCGCTGTCCACGACAGGTGCTGAGTCCAAACTATTGTACTATCGTTGCTAGAGGCGGTCTAGTGTAACACTGTATAGCATAGTAACAGGCATTCAACAAATCACGTATAGCATGCGGGAGCGGTTAGCGTTCAAAAGTGTTTGCATTGTGTGTAGTGTTTTGATATAGAACATATGTAACACCCAAAATGCGTTAAACGAAAATGGGTTCGAGTATACTCAGAGTTTGTGTTTAGCAAGTAAACACAATCTGGATTGGATTGAAGGGAGCGCGTTGAGTTAGCATGTGCATGGAAACAGAAGCATAAGTCTTCTCAGGGCTAAATACTTGTAAACAGAATGTCGAGTGGGGATAAGTGTTCAACAATCTATCCAAACGGATGGGTTCCATCCAGACGGATGGTCATTTGGATGGATGGTCATCCGGATAGATGGTCATCCGGGCGGATGGCCATTCGGATGGATGGCCTTTTGGACCGTCTGTGGGTGTTTGTTAGAATCGTTAAAATTTGAAGTTTAGTTAAAACGTTTAAACAATGGAGATCGTAAGTATCAGGTCATCCGAACAGGTGGTCATCCGGACGGATGGCGACTCGGGCGGGTGATCTGTCTTCGGAATTTTTTTGTAAAATTCTTTATAAGGAAAGAGGTTTTGAGTTAACGGAGACGGCGTGACGACGTGTCAAACAACATAATACACCAAAACTAATTCATTTGGTTGGATGGGTCCCGTCTATTCTGACTGACGAGCTGTTCTTGATGAAGATTCATGTTTGACCCGTTAATCGGTCCATCTCTCTGGTGGAAATCCGTTTTCAAGCTGGCTTTCGACTAAGGAATGAGTCGAGAGTCTGATTGAGTCCAGATTCCATCGAGTTTTGTGTAAAAGTTGAAGAAAGGTTGAAAACAGATGAGAAAGTATTGAAATCTTTCATAACTAAGTTGAAAAGTGTGAAAATCCTTTAGAACTCGAACCATTCTTGATTGAATGATGTCCTTCAACAGGTTATCCAAGCAAACGTGTGGAAAACACCTTTAGGAGGTCCAAAATCAGTGGTTTTCGAGATAAAGTTAAAATATGTGTGTGATTTTGATGAAGAAGATGAAGTAGAAGTGATTAGAGATGAGGATTGTGGAAGATTTGAGGGAAAAAGCTTACAAAAAAGCCTTGAATCACAGCAGAGTCTTGGGGAGCGGATGAGAGTGTCAAAGTCTGAGAATGAGGGTGTACGGCTAGTATTTACAAAGGGTGAGCGAGGGTTTAAGTCGGTGGCGAGTGGTAGCGTTCGGATGGCTCCATCCGATCGGATGGTCATCCGGACGGATGGTCATCCGGGCGGATGTCCATTCGGACGGAGGGCCATTCGGACGGCCGAGTTTGCGCGAGTTACTTTTCCAACTTTGGTTCGTTTGAGCGTTTGAGCGTATAAGCGTTGTGTTTACTCGAGTTACGAGGGAGCGTTTGAGCGTATAAGCGTTGCGTTGATATCCACATAACATTCTAAACGAGTAATCGCACAAATAACACACATAACATAAGTAAATCTGTGTTTCGAGTTTGCGTTGCGAAAGCGTTCAAGTAACAAGTGTTTAGATAAGCGATGTAAATTGCGATAAAATGCGTTTAAGTAGTAAGCGTTGTATAATAGCGTTTAAATGTGATAATCGTGATTAAGTTAGCGTTGTAAAATGCGTTTAAAATGCATTGAAAATATAGGTTAACCCATAGCATTAATCGAATCCCAGGAATACAAGCGTTTATGAATGAAATGACAGTGATAAGTAACGATCTGAAAAGTCGGGTTGTTACAGCCTCCCCTACTTTAGGAAATTTCGTCCTGAAATTAAGGAGTAGGCATAACAAAGAGTTGTGGATATTTAGCTTTCATATCACTTTCGAGTTCCCAAGTGAACTCGGCACCGCGTTTTCCTTCCCAGTGAACCTTCACTATAGGAATGCGAGAGCTTCGAAGTTTCTTGGTCTCTCGATCCATGATTTTTACTGGCTTTTCCATAAAGTGAAGGGTCTCGTTTATTTGCAAATCTTCAAAAGGTATGCGAAGATTTTCCTCAGCTAGGCACTTTTTGAGGTTCGAGACGTGGAAAGTCGGATGTACGTTGCTGAGTTCCTCCGGTAATTCGAGTCGGTAGGCCATTTTGATAATTCTTTCCATAATCTTAAAGGTAGCCACGTATCGTGGTGCTAGCTTTCCTTTCTTGCCGAATCAGATCACCCCATTCCAAGGTGAAACCTTTAGGAGTACGTGATCACCAACTTCAAACTCAAGGGGCTTGCGGCGTTTATCGGCGTAACTCTTCTGACGACTCCGAGCTTTCAAGAGATTTCTCGTATTTAGAGGATCTTGTCAGTCGTTTCTTGTAATAACTCAGGACCGGTGATTTGAGCATCTCCGATCTCGTGCCATACAATAGGCGATCAACGTTTTCTATCATATAATGCCTCGAAGGGTGCCATTTGAATACTAGTGTGATAACTGTTATTTTACGAGAATTATACTAAAGGTAAATGCGAATCCCAATTACCACCAAAATCTATAACGCACGAACGAAGCATGTCTTCAAGGGTGCGGATCGTGCGCTCAGTCTGACCGTAGGTCTGGGGATGAAATGCGGTACTGAAATTAAGAGTTGTATCGAGAGTAGCTTGGAATGTCTCCCAAAGACGTGAGGTAAAACGACCATTGCGGTCAGAGATGATGTCACGAGGTGTCCCATGTCGGCAAATGACTTCGTCGGTATAGATTCATGCTAATCATTCTACCTTGAAGTCTTCTCGTATCGGTAAGAAGTGAGTGGATTTCGTAAGACTATCAACAATAACCCAAATTCTATCGTGACCTGATGGTGTGCGAGAGAGTTTCGTAATGAAATCCATAGCTATACTCTCCCATTCCCCATCGGGATTTTGGGTTGTTTGAGTAGGCCAGAGGGTCGTTGATGTTCTGCCTTAACTTTCGAGCAAGTTAGACATTTTGAAACGTAGAGAGCGATATCCTTCTTCATTCCTGGCCAGTGGTATGGTCTTATGAGCCACACACCCGAATATATTTAAGTATTAGAAGGATGGTTTATACTCTTTGAGCGCCTCATATGGTGTGATCTGTTTTATAACTTTAGTGGGTACCCGATTCAAGATTTAAACTGCATGGAAATCACCTTCACCCCAAAAATTTAGCGGGATAGACATGTTCTTCAACATGCTTCATTGGTATTTAGGATGAACCCATTTTGTCTCTCGATTACACCATTTGGTTGAGGCGAGTAAGGAGTTGTCAACATGTGTTTTATTCCGGTTTCTTCACAAAATGTTGCAAATGAATTGTAGATGAATTCATCACCTCTATGACTTCTTATTGTCTTTATTTTGAGTGACATTTGCAACTCTACCTCCTGTTTAAATTAATGTCTTAAAAATACCAAGAGTATCACTTTTACTTTGAATGATAAAAATCCACATAGACCTTGAGTAATCATCCACAATTAGCATGAAGTAACAATTTCTTCCAATACTCGGTGGTGATATGGGTCCATATAATAATTGTAGATCAACTCTAGTGGCTTGCTTTCACGGAAAAACCTTTCTCTTTTAAAAGATAACCATATTTGCTTCCCGTACAAGCAAGCAACACACATTTGTATACAACGCGAGATATAGAGAAGTCCTTTAACGATATTCATGGTTTTGAGTTGGCTTATGGATTTAAAATTGAACAGTCCAAGCCGGTTATGCCAAAGCCAAGACTGGGCGTTTAACATAGAAAGTAGACATACTTTAGTTCCCAAGTGTAATGATATTTTGTATAGCCAATTCACACTTTTGTGTACCTTCGTTAGCACACTCCCATCCTCTTCGTACAACCACATATAGTCATTCGTCATCCAGACATTGTTTCCATCTTCCGGCAATTGCTCGAGACTTATGATATTACTACATGATTCTGAGATAAAATACTGTGACAACTGGCACTTTTCCATGCATTCCGTACAATAATTAAACAGTAATATATGCTTTAATAACTGTGCATGATTTAGTTTACAAGACGAATGAAATTCTGATTACTATTATATACAATGGCATTTCATGTTGCAAGACTTTTATCACTACTACATGCAACACAATATAGTCCGATTAATGCACAGAGCAGAGTTGGCACAGTTGTCAAACAAACTAGAAATACTGATGGGAGTTCAGTACTTAGATAGACAAGATGTTAAGACACAAAATAAGCCCCAGGACCAAGTGTTACACTAGTATAGTGTGTAGGAAAGTATGGATTACAAAACTGCATTCCTAGTGATGACATAGGTACCGGAAAGTGCCAGAAACACACTAAAACTGTAAAATTCTGCAGAAAATAAATAAATTCAGCAGAAATTCAGCTTTTAACATCTAAATATAATGCAAAAATGTGATTTAATGGTCCAAAATACTTTCCCAAGTGTCGGGAATCAAAACTGTCATAAAACACAACATAAAGCACACTAAACTGCGCAATTTAGCACTTTAACGAATGGTAACGAAACGAACAACCGGACACTACCCGAAACACCAAATTTTCACTAGAAACATTGTTTTAGTGTTACGAAGCTAGTTATGGTCACCGAACATCATGTTACATCTCATAAACACTAGACACATAAAATACCTAACTAGCACCCTTACATTTAACCACAAGTCCATTCTCTAATTCATTTCATCTTCTTCAACTAACAAAATCTCTCCATCCTTCCACCATATCCACGGCTCCATCACACACACACCACACCGCACCACACCACACTTCCATTTTCAACTCAAACTCAACCTTTCCAAGGTGATCTAGAGGTGTGAGAAGCCAAGTTAGGAAGCTTGGAGGCCTTGGAGATTGAAGGACCTTCACCATTTGCTTTTAACCACCTTGTTTATCATTTTCTTCAACTTGAGTTCTTCCCTATCCCTTGTGCTAGTAGTAAGCCTCTTAAAACTTGTTCTTACTTTTTATTTTGATGGTTAATAGATTATGTAAGTTGTTAAACATAAAGATCATGAAGAAACATAAGCATGAACACTAACATAAAGCTTAAAAACATAAGAATCTATGTTGTTTTAGCGAATGTGTGAATCTTGATTGTTGATTTCTTGTGAATATGATGTTGATCATCATAAGAAGCTTGCTAGATTGTGATTAAACACATGATCTAGCAAGTTAGAGGATGAATCTTGTGAGAAATCAAAAAAGATAATCCTTTATGTTAAACATGAGCTTGAAAATGAAGTTGTTTATGAGTATGATGATTGTTGATACATGTTACAAGTCTTGAAAATAAATGATTTCAAAGATAATATTTTCAAGAAACCAAAGTTTATTACAAAATTTACAAGGTCATGATTTTTAAAGAAACTAACCATGTGTTTAGTGTTAAATCAAGTATAGAAATATGTTGTTAACAAGAAAAATTCAAAAGAATGATTTTTAGAAAAATCATCTTGTAAGTTGTAAAAGACTAAATCTTTCAAGAAAGGGATTTACAAACAAATAACCACACTTTTAAAGGTAACTAAGCTTACTTAACAACATACTAAGTTACTACAAACTATTACTAAATTTTAAGTTCATGTCATAGTGTAAATTGCATATTGAAAGCATATGATTGATGGTGATTTTAAAAGAAAATGATATGCTTTGAAAGCATGGAAACCTCCATTTTTAAGGGGAAACTATGGCAAAATTTTTCTAGAAATTAAACACTTAGAAAAATAATTTTTAAACAAATATTTACAAGTATATTTTAACCATGATTTTTCATATAAAGTTTGCCATGGTTTTTGTTACAAAAATTACAAAATATTGGAGGTTGGTTTTTGATAATAAAAGTGACTAAATATGTATTTAGGAGAATATATATTTAGATGTCACCATGTGTGTGATTATTTGTATAATATGTGTATTAGTTATATTATTTTAGGACTTGAAATAATATAACTCACCAAAATACCAAGAAATTACAATCCAAAATACTACCAAAATTCCAAGAAATAAATATACAAATTATACCCAAAATATTGTAGAAACCGAACAAGGAATATAACTCACATAAATATTCCGGAATTAAAGTCATAAGTATATTTTAGTAACAGTATTTTGGAAACCAAGAGAACAAAAATATGATTTACGTGAGTATTACAAAATAGATCATATTTTTTACAAGAAGAAAATATATTATTTTTTGTAAGTAAATATATATATATATTTTCTTGGAATTATTAGAAGATATATCATTTTTGGGAGAAAATATATATTTTCTTAAATAAACTTTGGACATATTATTTTTGGGTGAAAAATAGATTTATATATATTTTCTAAGTTAGACTTGAAAATATATTATTCTTGAAGACTTATATGAAAAGTATAAATATTTTTGCCAAGGAAAAATTCTAAATTATTTTTCTATGTTATATTTCTTAAAATATATATTTTGGAAATATATATTGATGTATTTTTGTTAGAAATATTATTCCGGAAAGGTGAATACAAAAATTAAGTATGAGATACTTAATAAACACAATAAAAATACGTATTCTCGTACGTATAATTACACACCGGAATACACCATCGATACTTGGCAAAAATATAGAAGGATAAGAATACGAATACAAATACACCCATCCTTGGGGAGTTATACAAGTACAAATACATAAACTTGACAACTTAAAATGTATTATTTTAACTAGTATTCCAAAATTCATAAATATAATTTAAGTTAAAATATTTATTATTTAAACAAATAATTATATAACTTGGAATAATATTCAGGAAACAAAGAAACGTAACTCAAAGACACTAATTAATACTAAGTCAAGGCACGACCCGTTCGTCTAATAGACCGTAGTACGTTGTAGGTAGTCGTGCACACTAGTAGCAACTTGAGTTACGTCGAATTGAAGAACGCAAAACTGTGAGTTCATGTCCCCTATTCTCTTCACTGTTTTCAGATTTATAACTCTCGGGGGTGGAATACATGTTGCATACGTTTAAATGGTATGAATTGGATATCAAATGAATTATAGATCATGTGAGCGTAGATTGAAATTGAACTACCATTAACTCTTAATTATGGACGAAGGTTAGATCTAACGGGTACAACCGAGCCCCACCCATGATCCTTATGTGACCACTTGAGTGCTTTGGTGTCCCATTCGAGGTAAATCGACAACGGTCAAGGGTAAAATTGACACAGTAAAGGTAAATTGACATAGTCAAGGTAAATTGACACAGTCGAAGGGAAATTCAACACAGTCAAGGGAAATCGACAAGGGTATAAGCCTACTCACATTGAGTGCTCCCTATGTCTTCACATACTTTAATGTCCTTGCAAAACATTAATTTGATCTGTTCATAGATGCTTATCATACCTCTTTTCAAAGGAGTCTCTCAAATGTTTACAAGCTTATCAGTACCCATACAAAACGCATGAACTCGCTCAACTTTTGTTTATGTTTTCCAAAATTACATGTATTTCAGGTAACAAGTTGGATCTTGGGCGCGGGTGTTGTTTCTAAAAGTAAATTCCAAGTTTAGGTGTTAGCCACTTTTGTTGGTTTGTAACTTAGTCAAGGTTGTGTTGTTTGAAACTTAAATGACTAGTGTTTGTAATATTTTAAACTTAATGAATGGATGAACATCGTTTTGATTATATAGTTGTTTATTATGATTGAATGCAATGATATTGAACAAGTCACACATCATACGCTTCTGCAAAAGTCAGGGTGTGACAGTTTGGTATTAGAGCTTCGATTGTAGTGAACTAGGATTCCCTCTCGAGTCTAGACTACAATCACTAAGACTCTCTCACGAAAACATTTTTACAAAGAGGTTTTTCATTGCATTCATGAAAGCGTCAAGATCCACGAGTCAAAAATTTTTCAAAGAAAAGACAAGACAAGGACATTAGTAGGGAGGAGAATACCCTAAATTAAAGTGCCATTTAAGGCATAGTCTACGTGAGATAGACTTGCCAAAGACAAAATGACCCCCCTGAAAGGACAAACGAGAGTTATATGTGACATGATGCAACTATCTGCCTGTTTATGCTAAGTAACATATTTATTTATTAATATATATATATATATGTGTGTGTGTGTACAAGTGTACGGAATAATTATTGACGTGAACGAGATACCTACGACTCCGAATCCTGTCATTGTTCTTGACTCGCAAGATGAAGCTATCGACCTCGCGTTTACTGCAAAGCTCATGGCTGGAGTGATTACCAAATGAGATCCTGAGCTGGTTTACGTAGAAGATGGTTGTTCTTCCCTCTCGAATGCGAAGGTGCCTGACTACAGTAGTGACGGCGAGGCGAAGGCGGCAACCTTGGACAACACCCTTATCAGCAGGACGAGGTCCCTGTGGCTTTTGCGAAACTAGATTGAAGACACTCTTGTCCAGACTAGAAAGATGGAGTACTCATCTCGAAGGTGCCCCTCCAACTACTAGGAATTCTCCTTATTCCTATTGCGTCTAAGCATCGTGCCTATTCACGCATAACGATAACGAATGTTAGCGCGTGGAACACCACAATGGTCCTTCCCATGCCGGAGGCATAAGGACAGTAGTGTCCCCTCTTTGGTTGATCATCTGCTTTGAACGAGGGAAAGTTGGGGTGACCGTGCAAGACAATTTATTATTACGGGGGACCACGTATTAACGACTTGTAGTGCATGGAAATCCTGGTGGACTCTGCGGGTCAAGCTAATAATCACCACCTATGTATAAATAATCTCTAGATGTTCACACCTTCATCTAGTAGAACAATACCTAGACTGTTGCCTTAGCACTTACAGAGTGGGAAACCTGTCTTTACCTACTTCGTGTAAGACACTTCTACCCGTATGAGTCGTTTGGGAACAGATATCTAAGCAAGTGAAGATGGATAACACTCGGAAAGGATTCAATGACGTTACACTCTCTGTCACCCCCATATGTACAACCCCCATCTCTTTGGGAGTATACCTGTCTTTGTGAAGCTAAAGACCTAAGAAAACCAATGTAGAAGGAAAATAACGACTACTTTCATATTATGAAACTTGTATGACCGAGGTGATGTAACCTCGAGTTCATTTTGTTTTCCCCGTTACAAACAATAAGTCAAGTTTTAAGCCTATATGAAAGCCCAACAGTTGTTTCCTTACTTACACATTGTTGATTATATATGCATGTGATATTGGGTGATTACATGTTTGCTTGTGGTAAAATGTACCTCATAGACAATTATGGAATGTTACCTAACCTACCCAATACCTTTTGACAGAAGAAGATGCCGCCCAGACGTGACACGAACCCCATTACGTTAACTATGGCCGAATACAATTAGGTATTTCCCAAGCTATAGCGCAGCATGAAGCCCTCCGCTCTGAACGCAGCGATGGCACTCCCGAAAGTAACCCTCCAACTGGCTGCACCTATAAACAGTTCCTGGACTGCAAGCCATTAAATTTTGATGGCACAGGAGGTGCCGTTGCATTTGTTCGTTGGGTAGAAAAGACTGACTCCGTTTTGAGGATGAGTAACTGTTCGCCCGAGCGGAGAGTTACCTATATCTTAGGGTTGTTTTTAGATGCGCACTCTCCTGGTGGAATCTTCAGATTCAAACCCTTGGTGAAGCTAATGCTTATGCGTTAAGCTGGGATGAGCTCAAGGAATTGATGCGGAAGAAATACTGTTCTAGGGCCAAAATCCAGAAGCTTGAGACTGAGTTCTAGAATTTGAAAATGGACGCGCCGAAGATTTCTGAGTATGTCCAACGATTTCACGACTTGTCTAGGGTTGTTCCCTACTTAGTCGAGCCAGAGTTCAAGAGGATTGAGCGATTCATTTGGGGACTTGCACTTCAAATTCTGAGCATGGTTACTGCCTCAAAGCCATCAACCATCACAGAGGCTATCGATTTGAGTGTCACACTTACTGAAGAAGTTCTGCGTATGGGAAAGTTTTCGGGATCTAAGGAAAATAAGAAAGAGACTCATGTGGAGTCTTCGGGCAATAAGAAAAGAAAGTCTTCGAACCTAAAAATAGGCACCCAAGCCAGTTATGAAATCTCTAAAGCAAACAAAAGAAGGGAAGTGAACCCGCCTCGTGGCATGCAAGCTTATGGAGCCACTAATAAGGCTGATGGTAAGGTTTACTTGGGGACTAAGCCGAGATGCGAGGAATGCAATTTTCACCATGAAGGTCGATGTCTGAGGCCTAAGTGTGGAAGGTGTGGAAAAGAAGGGCACAACAAGGATGCCTGTTGGGTGAAGTATGAAGACGGAAGAGATAATGGTAAAGTTCCAGGTTGTTACAAATGTGGTGAAGTAGGGTACTTTAGGAAAGATTGCCCTAGGAAGAACCAAGCGAGGAAGGGTCTTCACGATCGGATCTCGTGAAGCACGCCAGGATCCAGATGCGGTTACGGGTACGTTCCCTATTAACCAACTTTATGCATCTATTTTTGATTAATACTAGCACCGACTTTAACCTTGTATGCTTAGAACTTAAGAAACTATTTGGCCTAGTTTCGAGTAGAATAAATGTCTCGTATTCTTTTAGAATTGGCGAATGGAAGGTTAGTTAAGCAAAAGGGATGATTAAGGATTGTATTTAGGAACTTAGAGAGCGGGACCCCCCCATTACCGTTGACTTGGGAAGTCACGATATTGTAGTCAGCATGGATTGGATATCCAAGGATAGAGCTGAAGTTGTTCGTCATAAGGAAAATCATTCGAATTCCTCTTGCGAATGATGAGACACTCATAGCACACAACCTTCTTGCAATAGATGCTAGGGCACTAGGACCCATAAGGCAGTGGATTTGCGACATCTCACATTGGTCGTAGAGACACGGAAGCGCCTCCGAATAGACTGCATAGCCTTCCCTGCTCATGTTGTCGATAAAGAGACCAAGAAGCCAAAGCCAGAAGACATCCCCATTGTGGAGGAATTTCTAGAAGCCTTTCCCGAAGACTTGCCTGGGTTACCTCCACATCGAGAAGAGGAGTTTAGGATAAACCTAGTACCAGGAGCGGCACCAGTGACAGATGACGCCTTACCAACTAGCTCCGTCCGAGATACAGGAGCCTCCGATGCAACTGCAGGATCTGCTAGACAGAGGAAATCTACCAGGCGGAGCTTCTCACCCTGGGAAGCCCCAGTGTTATTCGTTAGGAAGTAGGGTGACAGTTTTTACACGTGTACACAGCCTAATCTGAGAGGAATTCAGAAGAATTAACATGGAAAAGTATTACGTATAGGTTACATGGAGATAGTCGACTAACCATCAAGAATCGGTACCCCTTACCGAGAATTGATGACTCGTCGACCAGCTATAAGGTCCCAGCTACTATTCCAAGATGGAATTAAGGACATGATGTCCTTAGATAAGGACACGAGAAGAAATTTGGCATTTTCCATTTTGCATCAACTTCAGAGAATTGGATATCAAGGACCGGTATCCTTTGCCAAGGATTGATGACTTGTTGAACTGATCGTAAGGTTCTAGTTACTACTCGAAGATCGACTTGAGGTTAGGATGTCCTCAACTGCGAATACAAGAAGAAAGTATCCCTAAAACGATCTGTAGGACTCGCCTTGAGCATTACGAGTTCCTTGTCATGCCGTTTGGCTTAACAAATGCACTGGTAGTATTCATGGACCTCATGAATCAGGTGTGTAAGCCGTACCTGGATAAGATCGTGATTATATTTATTGATGTAACAACCGTCTAATTTCTTACGAATTTAATTATATATTCATGATTTTAGATAGTAAAGTGATTAATTAGACCACTAGTACAAAATTTTAAAGTGTTAAGTGATCAGTTTACAACATCTAACCACTAGTTAAAACATCCAAAACACAATTAGTAATTCGTTTACATCCCAAAAACATTGTTTAAACATAGATTAAATTCACACGGAGGCTTGATTGGTTTGTGTTCGGTTCTTCAAAATGTTGCTTGATCGCCATCCGAAAAGTCCCCTTTGTCACCTAAGGTCAAAACAACTTCATATGTTAGTTTTGACATTTATACGAAGTGTAAAAACAAGTTCCAAGCATTGAATCATGCAAAAATAAAATAAAATTAAGTTTTGCCCTGTCGCGTGGCGCGACGGGTCTTCGCTTGGCGCGACGAGTCTCGTGTGTCGCGCCGGATCCATGTGATCCTGTCGCGTGGTGCGAGGGAAATGGTTTACCAGCAGTTGCAGATTCTTGACCTACATTTGCTGCCAGCTCCGGAAATTCAGATTTTCAACTTCAATTGACCATAACTTTTGACTCGTAAGTCCGTTTTAGGTGATTCTTTTTCCTCTACGTCTGTAAATTCAATACCGACGTAGCTATAATGATTTCCACACCGAAAATTTGGTTTACAAACTGGAAGACTAAAGATCACTACGCAATTATTCGACCCATTTTAGTTACCGTTATTTTGCTACCTTTGTAATAGTAAACATAAGGCGCTTTTTACCCAACTTCCTGGGCTTATTATCACCGACACTTCATTACCAAACTTATGGCTTCGTACTCTTGTGATCATTATCGCCATCGCTAACTATTTAAAACACTAACACTACAACATACACCATTATTCGACCCGTTGGCTCATCTTATGGAATCCTCCAATGTAATGACTACCAAACGGTTACTTGTCAATTCTTAACCTACGGATTCAAGTAACGAACATGGTCACTACAATCAACGCAACTTCTATTATACAATGTGACCATACATAATTTAATAACAATTGCTTAATGTAACAGGTCAAGTTACATACCTTCAAAGCACGCCCTTCAAACGCAAGTCGCCACCGGCTTGTCCGCTTGGAGCTCCGGTATCCTTTCCTATAGAGTTCAACCATGGCATGTTGAGAACTCTTTTCAAATCATAGTTCGCATATTTTGCTGAAACATCACAATTATGCGGTTTAACTTTAAATTTTCAGATTTAAGCCTTCTTTGAGGCATTTATACAAACACTTTAAGGGCATAAATTTACACGATATATTGTCAAGTTCATAACCTGTCATATAGCCCTAAATTTTCATCAATCAACTACCTTACATGAACTTTAGCCTCTAGAATTCTGAAATCACTTCACACATGTCAAATATTACTAGAACAACCCCCAATTTTCCTAGGGTTTATCAAGTTCTACTTAACCCACTAACCACCTACAATGGTGTTCATGAATTTGTTAGAATTAGGTATGATTTCAACATGTAATTGGCCTAGGGTTTACTCCTAGACACTTAAATGTTCTTATTTCGTCTACATAACACACATGCATTAACAGATTCCGAATTCTCTAAATTCTTGAGAATTTCAAGTAGAGAATTTTTATAAAATTTTGCATACCTTATGATCTCCTTTCGATAGGGATCATTAATCTTAGCTCAGATTTCGTTTTTTATCAGATTTGAACCTTCAATCTATGAGATTTGTGGAAGTTTGGGTTTTGAAGAACCCTGGTCGCCCCCCCCCCCCCTTGTCTGGTTCGATCTCAACACACGCCCACAAGTGTGTTTTGAGTTTTAATTTTTGTTTTAATAATATTAGTTTCAATTTACACCCCTTTGGCCCCTCAACTATCATTTGGTTTTTGTTTTTAGCTTTTTAACCCATTTATAAGTCACTAAAAGACTTTTACCTAACTAGGTTATTTTAATCCTAGTTAGTTCACTTGTTTATTTATCAGCATTATAATTAAAATAAACGATTTGCATTTTGGGGGTGTTACAAGTCCACCCCCTTAAAAAGGGTTTCGTCCCCGAAACCAAAGTACTGATGGAGAGTGTGAAACACGAGCCATAATGTGTATTAGATTAAGTGTTTTAGTGCATTTTAGGTGGTTATATATTTCGAATGTGATAACTACGAGTTCTTGTGGTTTTACAGGTTAACCGACTAAATTGGTGAAGTTAGAGGACTTGGCGATTAAGCGGAACAAGCGAGGATGATAATGAAGACACACGATGCTATTCGGGAGCCGTTTCGAGTCAAAAGGTAGTTCGGAGGTTTAAGAAACACAAAGGAATAAAGTCTAGGGGGCGATATTGACAATTGATTAAAGTTGAATGATGCTGCATTGTGGAAGGTTACGGCTGATTTGTGCACAAATATAAAACAAACAGAGAATTGGGTACGTAACCTACGGCAATAAACCGTAGGCTACAGTGCATTTCTTTTTAGGCCGATGTCAACATCATTAATCGTGAGGAGAGGCTTTTGTTTTGAGGATGGAACATAAAAGATCGGAACCAACATCATCATGGATTGGGCCGATAAGAGGATCACAATCCATATCATCACGTGAACAGCAACAACATCTCTAACATCATCATCACGTGCAACTTAGGGGAATTAATTGAAGCAGCCAATACACACGCTATGTTGGACGATTAAAAAGGAATTTAATAGATAAAAAAGGAGGCATCAAAAGTCAAACCTAAACATCACACACATGACCATATTCACGTGAGTTTAGGAAGAAAAAGAAAAAAACAATAAATTACATCATCATCCATCATCGCAGAGAATTGTATGGGGGAACATTTAATTTCGAGGTCATCATCACGTGGACTTGGAGACACATAAGGGAAGCAGCCCACATGCATATGGGCTTGGAGATTTGAGTGGAACATACAAACTTGGGCCGACATCATCATTGAGGGAAGAGGCCCATATACGTGAATTTGAGAGAGGGGAAGCAGCCGACATACAGAATACCTTGGACGAAACTGAAGATGTCTTCAACCATAGATCACGCTATTGAAGATCATTCAACTAACATGAGCGGCTAGTCGTTTTATGGTTTCCTCCTGATGGAGGGTTTTGTAAGTTGGATAATTTTATGTCTTTGTGACAATCGTTTTGACTTGGTGATCTAAGCATTCGATGCTTTTCACCTTGATTTGATTTATTGATTGTACACAATTGCATTTATTTAAACCTTAATTTCTAAGCATTCAGTTCCTGAGAGTTCTAGTAATTGGGATATATTTGACATGGGGTTAGGGTTTGTAATTGTAATTGATAATCATTCGATAACCTCCCGTTATGTATTGACCGGAGTACTTAGTCGTTGGTTATCACAATTGATGAATTAGGTTAAACACTTATGTCTATGTGAGTGTTTCGATTAAACACATAATTGAATCTAGCTATAAAACCTGAAATCTGGAGGAACCATTGTTCTTTCTATTGATTTAAATCTCACATTTAGTTTGTAATTTTTAGTTAATCCGCAAATCAAACAATCATCAGTTTATTTTTTTATAGTTGTTAATAAATACTTAACATTACAACACTTTCCACAATCCTCCTCTGGTTCGATATCCGACTTACTCTAGCTACTAGTTTATTTCGGTTTTTGCATGTCACTAACGACAGACATCAAAATGGCGCCGTTGCCGGGGAGGCGTGCGCAAAGTGTTTAGTGTTAAGTTATTAGTAAAATAGATAAAAAATCCAAAAATAGTGTCAGTTTTGTTTTGTTCAGATTTATGTGTGGTGCTTGTGTTTTTGTGTTTGTGTTTGTGTAGGATGATAGATCTTACAATATTATGCACCTCTCTTACATGCATTTTGTGCAAGGAACCACTTCACCCGTGTATCGGTTGCCACGAGGCCCGATTTAAACGGGAAAGAGCGAAATTGGAAGAACCATCGATGCCTTGCTATGGTAATCCTTCCCCTCCACCATATTTCTATGATTCTGATACAATGGTGGAGGATGATTATTACTCTGACGGATGGGATCGGGACGAGGATGCTTATTATGAACCAAGGACGGATGGACAATGTTTCTGTTGCGGTCGTAATCATACTTCTGTTTATGATGATGTGTGCGCGGTGTATTTGGAAAATCCAGAGTATTGGAATAAAAAAATGATGGATGCGTACATCTCAACACCGTATCAGGGATACCGGCAGTATCATCCCGAGGAATATCCTGAGCCCGAGGGTGTCTATACTTATCAGACCGAGGAGGAGAAAGAGCTTGCTATATTGGAAGTAACTTTGTCCAAACTCGATCAGTATTTATCAGCACCCAACCTTTCTGATGAAGATCGAATCAGCTGTTTAGTTTCTAAGTGTCAGAATTTAAAAATGAAGATAGAAATAGAACAACGCATTTCACCATTACCTGATGATATTAGAGATTATTCTCACATGAAGGAGGAGGTTGTGGAGGATAATACCACACCAATGAGTCCTTTATCTGATGAAGAGTCACTGGTGGATCAGATGGTGTGTGCAGATGATGAGGCAGAACAGTCTGAGGAGATGAGTATGTGTACCGAACCTCTTCCCATATCAATCATTCAAATTAATAAGTGTGGGAAAGAGGGTTCGAGGAAGAAGATGAGGAAGGTGACAGTGAAGGACATTGAGCGGATCATCATAAAGTGGTTATGCAATAATCCGACTAGTCTGCTGATATTGAGTAAAAAGAAACGCATGTGGAGAGTTAAATATCGAGTGTTTGTTGGAAACTCGATAGGAAAGTGTGGACTGAGGCCGGATTGCAGTGCTTCAGTGGACATCTTGATAAAAATTAGACCCCGCTGGATCAGTGATGTCAGGTACCATGCATTCATGGGAAATACAAGAGGTAAATGTGCACTGAGACCACCGTAGCGCATATCAGGTACGGTCTGGCTGAAGACCTTTAAACTTAGCGCTCTCGGGAGGCAGCCCGAGGATGTAGAGTATTGTTTTGTTTTGTTTTGGTGTGTGTTGTGTTTTGGCAGGTTAGTACGTTTCAATTCTCGCGGATGCAATAATTCAAGTGTGGGGATGTTTGGCAACATCCCCGATGAGATGTCAGAGAATCCAAGAGGAGTTTGCGCCCCTGTCTGATCACAGCAGCTGCGCCGCTACAGACACTTGCTGATTTACTGATCAGGTCACTGTGTCTCTCTATCCTTTATTTTATTTGTTTTTGTGTTTTTGGTGGTGTGAGTCTTTGTGTCGGGAGTGGTTTCTTTGTGTTGAGTCATCTAGTTATTAGCCGTTCATGGTTGGCGGGTGGTATTTCTCGAGTTTAGATTATAAATTGCACCATACATTGGGGACAATGTATCCCAAGTGTGGGGATGCGGTAACTCGAGAAAAGGGTTGGTATAATTGATGATCTTAAATGCTTGAAGGGTTGAAATTGAGAAAAATTGAAAAATTTAAAAAAAAATTTGTGTCTCGAGTATGCTTGAACTACATGAAAACCAACATTTTCAATCCCTAAAGGGTTCCTACTGATATTAAGCTAAATTAGATCCCTAGTCATGGTTGTCCCTTTAAGTTTCATGAGAGTATTTCTGACAAGTTTTAGAAAATAGTTGAGAAGAGATGCCTAACGAGGGGTAACATGCTTTAGGAATTACACATGCTACGTGTCGGCAACCTATATTCCTTTTGTTCGGTGAGATATTTGAGCCTACTAGATTGTTAGTTGAATTAAAATTAATGTTCATTTGCTGAGAGTGGGCCATATGTTGCTTTGTGTTAGAACTTGTGTGGTTTGATACATGCTGAGACTGTGGTTTAGCGTATGCACATAAATGATAGAGGCATTAGGATCCATTCATTGTTCTATTTGTTGATTGTTTATCTAACCCACCTTAGTTAACCATGTTGAGCCTTTCACCTTTCGTTTGTTATTCCTTGTTGACCCGTTTGATTACCAACCATAAATGACAATTGTGTGTTAGAGATTTGTTGAAAAAAAATTGAAAAGAAAAAAAAAGAGAAATGAGAAAAAAAATCATTATTATGTTTGTGTTACATAAATGGGTCGAAAATAACCCATGTGTTAGTATTATTATGAATAAGTTGTCATGGTTTGGTTTTTCATTTGTGTTCGCCATATAAACATAAAAATAAAAAAATATATCATTACCTTTACCCTTAACCCAAAACCCGAAAGTCCTTTTGATATGTGTTACGTTACTTGATACAGTGGAGTGTGATTGCTATACAAGCTTATGATTGCAAGGTAGCATATTTGGTTTTGAGTGATATATATACTAGCACATTACACGCTAGTCTTGATTGAGCCGAGAGGAGTGATCATTGTGAGGGGCGTGTGGCATGTGTGTAGTAATATAAGCATTTTAGTTTTAGTTAGGCAAGTCTTAAGTGTTTTAAATGCGTATCATTTATCTGTCAGATTGTCAATCTCGATTGTGTCAGTCTATGGGACGGGTATGACTTGGGACCTCGTTTTGTTAATTCGGTAAGGGATTTAATGGTGATTTGTTAATAAGGTAAGTAATGTTTGTAATGGTTGCTTGAGGACAATCAATGATAAGTATGGGGATGTGATGGAGAGTGTGAAACACGAGCCTTAATGTGTATTAGATTAAGTGTTTTAGTGCATTTTAGGTGGTTATATATTTCGAATGTGAGAACTACGAGTTCTTGTGGTTTTACAGGTTAACCGACTAAATCGGTGAAGTTAGAGGACTTGGCGATTAAGCGGAACAAGCGAGGATGATAATGAAGACACACGATGCTATTCGGGAGCCGTTTCGAGTCAAAAGGTAGTTCGGAGGTTTAAGAAACACAAAGGAATAAAGTCTAGGGGGCGATATTGACAATTGATTAAAGTTGAATGATGCTGCATTGTGGAAGGTTACGGCTGATTTGTGCACAAATATAAAACAAACAGAGAATTGGTTACGTAACCTACGGCAATAAACCGTAGGCTACAGTGCTTTTCTTTTTGGGCCGATGTCAACATCATTAATCGTGAGGAGAGGCTTTTGTTTTGACGATGGAACATAAAAGATCGGATCCAACATCATCATGGATTGGGCCGATAAGAGGATCACAATCCATATCATCACGTGAACAGCAACAACATCTCTAACATCATCATCACGTGCAACTTAGGGGAATTAATTGAAGCAGCCAATACACACGCTATGTTGGACGATTAAAAAGGAATTTAATAGATAAAAAAGGAGGCATCAAAAGTCAAACCTAAACATCACACACATGACCATATTCACGTGAGTTTAGGAAGAAAAAGAAAAAAACATTAAATTACATCATCATCCATCATCGCAGAGAATTGTATGGGGGAACATTTAATTTCGAGGTCATCATCACGTGGACTTGGAGACACATAAGGGAAGCTGTCACACCCTGGCTTTGCGGAAGCGTGGTTAATTTGGTGTGACTTCTTAATACCATAGCTTAATCACAACAAAGCTATATGAGTTAAAAACATGCAAGATCATCCATTAAGTTTTGAAAACCAAATACAGTACCATTGTTTAACGGGAACATACCCTAACAACCATAACCTTGTTCAACAGACATTACAAACTTAGAACATAACATAAACATGGTTCAAGGATTGTGTCTTGTCTAGGAAAGAGACACATCCCCTGAACCTCGGATGACCTCGGAAACTAGTGCAGCGGAAAACATGCCATACCGTGCCGGATCTCGTTAATTTCCTGAAATACATGTAAGTTGAAAAATCAACAATAATGTTGAGCGAGTTCATGTGTAAGTGAGTATGTAAAACACTTATGAGTATAGTAATAATCGTGGTATGTAGCCAATAAGGGGACTTGTGATCACCAATGGTTTGCAAGGCCACTGATATATGTGAAGTGCAAATAGGGAGACTCAAACCTAGCAGATTTCGCCACGGCATTTGTATGTGGACAAAGTCACCCCAAGGTCCGTTTCTAGTTTGGCCTGGGGCTGGGCTCGCTACACCCAGATAGATCTACCGCTCCTGTCCCTCGGTCCCGACATGAGGACTAATGGCCTCATATTGCTCCTACCCACTCACATGATCGAAATAAAACACCTCCTTACGCTAACCATACCGTATATAAAGTACTTGTAAACAAAGTAACATGTATTTCACCCCCGCAGTTAAGAAAACTGAAAACAGTTAGAGAAAAGGGGGACATGAACTCACAGTGAAGCGTCTCTACCAAGTATCTCCAAATCAGAAAGCTGTGCGACGACCTACAAGTGCTAATTCTATTAGACGGACGGCCGTGCCTTAGCTTTATAGTTTAAGTTTTTGGGAAATAGTTAGACAACTATTTCGTGTTTACATTTTGTATATACTTGGTAGTTAATTTCCTTCCCAAGGATGGGGGATACGATACATGTGCGTAAGTTACGTTTTAATAATCGAGTGGCAATATAATTACCGGTGTAACTTATATATTCATGTGAAAGCGTTTGTATTATTTTGGATCGTTAACGTTTGTAAATATTATTTTTACTCTAAAAATAATATTTATGTATTTTCACAAAATAATCTTAAACAGTGTTGTGACAATATATATATTCATCACGTTAAATTTTGTGAAAATCCCACCTCCGTATATTTAGTAAATAAAGTCATGGCGAAATTTATATTTCGAAAACATGTCAAAAATAATTCTAACACTTGTGGTGTAAATAATTCTAAGTGTTAGATTTTTAGAAAAATTTCGCCAGAGTTTCCTCTGTAACTGGAGGTGGCCACGCTTTCAAGCGTGTCATTTTCTTTTAATAAATCAATCAATCAATGTTCTCAACATTATCAAACAACTTTTCAACATTTTGACTAGTCAAAGATAGACATAATCGCAAAATTATACGAACTTGTGGTTTGTCTAAAATATGTAGTAAATCTCTTTACTTTTAATGGATCTTTTGTGTAAATAATCCGATTTCGTAAAAACCTCGTTTTTAGAGAAAATCCATCTTTACAACTTCTAGTAACTTTTGACAAAACTAGTTCTTTGTCGGATCTTTTCATTTCACAAGTGTTTACACACTTGTGGTTTATAAAATACGCTTATTATTGTAAGATCCATCTTTCAAAATACATGGTTTCCTTAATATGTGGTCCTTTGAAAATACCGGGTGTAGATACGTAGATCTACTAGTTTTAAACACCTTTGTACAAGTTAAAACATGTTTACACAAGTAAAGCATTTTTACACAAGTTCATGCTTCGTGTGTGGTAGAGTTTCACCTTTTAACCCTTGTATCATTCAAAAACGAGCTTATGTTAAGACCCATGATCTTACTAAACCGGGTTAAACGATGATCCGAGCTACCACATCATAGATCGGGTCTCAATAACCTCATATATCAAATACTACAACTTTTACACTAGTTATGATCTTTTATCCAACAAGATTCAAGTTTTAGTATACTTTAAAGATTCAAAAGATGGGTTTTCCGCATTTTAACCGTTATAAATCATATTAACCACCTTAGATATGTTCAAGAGTGAGTTTTAAACATTATACCTCTAGCTCGGGGCTAGGGAAGAATCTAGGCGAAAATGAGGTGGATAAAAGCTAAGTAACGAGGTCCTTCCACTTCCGTTTGCTCCAAAGCTCCTAATACGTAACCCGTGAAGCTTGTATATACTTGGAATGGAGAGATCAAGATCGAACAATGGGTGTGTAGAGGGTGGGGGTTTCGGCCGAGAGCTCTTGGAGGGCAAGGAGAGAGTTTTGTTGGTGATTGTGATGTGTAAGAACTCATGTGTTAAGTGGTGATATTTATAGACAAGTTCATGTTTTTCGTCCAACGGATTTCGTGTCCCCTTGATATTAAACACATGTCAATATAATAATCAAAAGTTGTACTCTCTTGGTTACCCCTTGTTGGCCGATCTCATTAGGGGGGGGGGGGGTATCCAGTTCGTTTTCAATTGTTTAGTTAGAGTTTGGTTACATTAAGTAGGTTAACTTTTGGGGTTAACTCCGTTAGTTGTATGATGCGTTACAATGCGGGTGTTAGGGTAATCAGGGACCCTAACTGGCTCAGAAAAAGACTAATAATATTTCTGGCAGTATTTTTATGTTCCGGGTATAGTCCGGTTGTTCGGTTGGATAGTAATCCGTTAAAGTGCTTAAGTAAACTTTTAAGCGTTGATAATAATATTTTTAGTGACACAATTTATTTCCAAAAGTGTCGGGAATACTTTCCTCATGTTTTGGCACTTTATTAGTTAGCTAGAAGCTGGAGTGTTAAATAAAGTGCTGTGTTTCGTGCTTAGGGTACGTTTTAGGCACATCCAATCATTACATCTTATTCCTAGAGACGCAATTCAACAACCCTTGTATCCCTACACACACTCTGGGTGTAGTAAAATATTTCTGGCTCATACAGGCCCTTAGAGGCAGTGCTTGCCTGATGCTGGCTTTATCAGCATGTTCATTAGGTTATCCGTGTATTGTGCTACTGTGCTCTTTGTGCATCATGTTTGTCACTAAGGTGCCGTATGTAAATAATGTAGTGACAGCAAGCAAGTATGATGCAAGTAAGTACATGTATCAGTATTCAAGTAGCAGTTCATCAGCTAGTACAAGCAAGCACAGTAATTAAGCAGTAATTAATCATTAATTAAGTCGTACGGATACCTGGTTTAGTGCGGGTTGTCACATTCTCCCCCCGTTAAATAAATTTCGTCCCGAAATTTAAGTTCTGCTTGTAGATGCAGAGTTCTTAGGAAAAAGGTGGGGGTATTTCTCTTTCATCCGGTCTTCACGCTCCCAGGTGGACTCAGGACCATGCCTGGCATTCCAACGAACCTTGACGAGCTTGACACTGCTCCGGCGGGTCTTGTTAACTTTCCAATCTGTGACCTCGACAGGCTCTTCAACGAAGTGGAGCGTGTCGTCAATATGAATCTCGTCGATGGGAATGGCAACGTCAACTTGAGTTGGACTTTTCTTTAGATTGGATACATGAAATGTATCGTGAACACCATTCAGTTCAGCAGGTAGGTCCAACTTGTATGCTACTAGTCCTATTCTTTCCAGAATTCTGAAAGGACCAATGTAGCGCGGATTTAACTTCCCACGCTTCCCAAAGCGTGCCACCCCCTTCCATGGTGATACCTTTAATAAAACCATTTCTCCAACTTGGAAATCCACATGTTTCCGGTTTGGATCCGCATAGGCCTTTTGTCTGTGGCGAGCTGCTTCGATGTGTTTAAGAATCTGCGCGATCTTGTCTGTCGTCTCTTGGACGATCTCGGGACCAGCGAGTTGCCTATCACCTGCGTCAGCCCAACATAAAGGTGATCGGCACTTGCGTCCATAAAGGGCTTCGAGTGGCGCGACACCAATACTGGTGTGGTAGCTGTTGTTGTATGAAAATTCGACCAAAGGCAAATGCTTATCCCAGCTACCGCCTAAATCCATAACACACGCTCTCAGCATGTCTTCCAAAGTCTGTATCGTCCGCTCGCTCGGGCCGTCAGTTTGCGGATGAAACGCAGTGCTCAGATTCAATTGGGATCCAAATGCTTCTTGGAAGGATTGCCATATCCTAGACACAAACCTTCCGTCTCTATCAGAGATGATCGAGAGAGGTACTCCATGGCGTGCGACAATCTCTCTCATGTAAATTTCCGCAAGTTTACTAGTACTGTCTTTCTCCTTGATTGGCAGAAAGTGTGCGGACTTTGTTAGGCGGTCAACTATCACCCAAATCATATCATGGCCTCTTGGCATTCTTGGCAATTTTGTAACAAAATCCATTGAGATTTGTTCCCATTTCCACTTGGGAATCTCAGGTTGTTGCAGCAGCCCTGAAGGCTTCTGGTATTCCGCCTTTACCTTAGCGCACGTTAAACATTTGCTCACGTAGACAGCAACGTCGCCTTTCATCCTAGGCCACCAATAATAATCTTTGAGATCCTGGTACATCTTATCCGCTCCAGGATGGATAGAGTACCGTGATTTGTGAGCTTCGTCGAAAATAACTTTCCTTAAATCACCAAACAGAGGAACCCAAATCCTTTTCTCAAAACATAATGTTCCTTCCTCGTTTGGTACCAAAAGCTTCTCCATCCCACGGAGATACTCTTCTCCAAGGTTTCCTTCCTTAAGGGCTTCCTTTTGTGCAGCACGAATGCGCAAGGAAAGATCGGTTCGTATAATCATTTCCAAAGCCCTTATCCTTATGGGCTTAATTCTCTCTTTACGACTTAGGGCATCGGCGACTACATTCGCCTTCCCTGGGTGATACTTTATCTCGCAGTCGTAGTCGTTTAGCAACTCAACCCATCGTCTTTGCCTCATATTCAACTCCTTCTGGTTGAATATATGCTGTAGGCTCTTGTGATCTGTAAAGATTGTACACCTCGTACCGTAAAGGTAGTGTCTCCAGATCTTTAAAGCAAAAACCACTGCGCCAAGCTCCAAATCGTGTGTGGTATAGTTCTTTTCGTGTACCTTCAGTTGACGCGATGCGTAAGCAATAACCTTTTGGCGTTGCATCAACACGCATCCCAATCCTTGGCGCGATGCGTCGCAGTATACCACAAAATCATCAGTACCTTCTGGTAGAGCTAAGATAGGCGCGTTGCAGAGCTTATCCTTCAGTATCTGGAATGCTTCTTCCTGTTTGATTCCCCAATCAAACGTCTTATCTTTCTGGGTGAGGAGCGTCAAAGGTTGAGCGACTTTTGAAAAATCCTCAATGAATCTTCGATAGTAGCCAGCCAAACCCAAGAATTACCGAATCTCGGTTGGCGTCTTTGGCGTTTCCCAATCCTTGATCGCCTCGATCTTTGTTGGGTCCACGTGGATTCCATCTCCATTCACCACGTGCCCAAGGAATTGGACTTCACGTAGCCAAAATTCGCACTTGGAGAATTTGGCATACAGCTGTTCCTTCTTCAGCAGTTCTAGAATGGCTCTAAGATGCTGTTCGTGTTCAGCCTTCGTCTTTGAATAAATTAAAATGTCATCGATAAACACAATCACGAACTTATCCAAGTACGGTTTGCAAACCCTATTCATTAGATCCATGAATACCGCAGGTGCGTTTGTCAAACCAAATGGCATAACGAGGAACTCGTAGTGTCCATAACGAGTTCTGAAGGCTGTCTTTGGGATACTTTCTTCTTGAATTCTCAACTGGTGGTATCCAGATCGAAGGTTGATCTTTGAATAAAAGCTTGAACCTTGAAGTTGGTCAAACAGATCGTCGATTCTTGGCAGAGGATACCTATTCTTGATCGTTAGCTTGTTCAATTCTCTGTAGTCAATGCACATTCGGAAACTACCGTCCTTCTTCTTGACAAACAAGACCGGAGCTCCCCAAGGTGAGAAGCTTGGTCGGATAAAACCCTTGTCTAACAACTCTTGAAGTTGTGTCGACAGTTCCAGCATCTCAGACGGAGCAAGTCTATAAGGTGCCTTAGCCACAGGCGCGGCGCCCGGAACTAAGTCGATGCGAAACTCTACTTGCCTCTGAGGTGGCAGTCCATGCAAGTCTTCTGGGAAGACTTCTGGATACTCCCTTACAACAGGGATGTCTTCGATTCTCGGCTCAGCAGCCTTCTTATCCACAATGTGTGCCAGGAAGGCAACACATCCTTTCTGCAAACACTTCCTTGCTTTCAAGCAGCTGATAATCCTCAACGGCGTCTCACGCTTTTCTCCATGAACAACAATGGTCTCACCATCATCGGTTGGGATACGAACAACCTTCTCGTGACATACTATCTCAGCCTTGTTTCCTGATAACCAATCCATTCCTACTACTACGTCGAAGCTTCCCAACTGGACTGGTAGCAGATCTAAAACAAACTCACGTTCTCCCAATTCAATCACACAACCTCTGATCACTTCATTGGCTTCTACTAACTTCCCATTGGCCAATTCGATCGAGTAGGGAATATCTAACTTATTAGCGGCTAACCCAAGCATATTCTTAAATTCTAACGATACGAAGCTATAATCGGCACCAGTATCAAATAAAACGGATGCATAGCGTTGATTGATAGGGAACGTACCAGTAACAACATTGGGGTCCTGGCGTGCTTCCCTTGCTTCCAGTTGGAACACTCTTCCACGGGCTTGGTTCAAATCTGGGCAGTTCTTCTTAAAATGCCCAACATCACCGCAGTTAAAACATCCAAGTTTTCGACCGCTTCCGGCGCCATCCCCAACTTGCTGGTTGTTTTGGTTCGCATTGTTGACTCCGTTCCCTCCATTATTTCCTTGTGGGCGATTTCCAGTACCACCACGATTGTAGTTTTTGTTTCCATATCCTCCCTGGCCTCCCCGGCCAGCACTAGCCCAACAAGAATCTTTCGAGTGGCCCAGCTTTCCACATGCTTCACATACTTTCACATTACAATGGCCAGTATGATGGCGTTGACAGATATTACACTTGGGCTGGGTGCCCTGATATCCTTTCCCTTTCTTTCCATTACCAGCTGATCCTCCTCTCTTAACCGCCACACTGGCGCCTTGCTTGAAGTTTGAGAATTTCCGTTTACCACCTCCTGACGACTCGACGTGAGTCTCTTTCTTCCTTGGTTCTGCTTCATCAAACTTGTTCAAATGAACAACCTCCTCGGTGAGAGCCACGCTCAAATCGATCGCCTCAGTAATAGTCGCAGGCTTGGATGAGGTTACCATGCTTATGATTTGAGGAGCTAGTCCCCAAATGAAGCGTTCAATTCTCTTGAACTCAGGAGTGACCATGTAGGGTACCACATGAGATAAGTCATGGAACCTTTGAACGTACTCTGCTATCTTTGGACCGTCCATTTTCAAGTGCCAGAACTCGGTCTCCAATCGCTGGATCTCTGCGCGGGAACAGTATTTTTTGCGCATGAGTTCTTTCAGTTCGGTCCAGGTCAGCGCGTAGGCGGCGGCTTCGCCTAGTGTCTGCACTTGTAGATTCCACCAGGATAGGGCTCCATCTAGAAATAGCCCTGAGATATAGGTGACTTGCTGATCCAGCGCGCACTTGCTCATGCGTAGAACAGATTCGGTTTTCTCAGCCCAGCGAACAAAGGCGACAGCACCTCCTGTGCCATCAAAGTTGACCGGTTTGCAGTCTAGAAACTGCTTGTAGGTGCACCCTGCACATACGTTATAACATATGAATGGTATTAGCATCCTAGCCAGAGATATCCAATTAGGTCACGGTAGGTCTTAATGGCTTAGTATTACCGTGAGGTGGATTGTTATTGCCTTGGTTAATACTTCCGCTTGTTCCGGGCTGAGATGCTGCATACTGTGCTATGGCAGCAGCAATAATCTGCTGGAGTTCTACCTCATTGGTTGGCATGTGTGGCTCGCGTCTCGGCGGCATCTTTCTAAAAGATGGTTTACGTTGGTCAGGTCATAGTAAGACGTACGTATATAGTAATAGTAATAGCACATAACATCTCATGTTATCAACACATCACAAATACCAATCACACAACATCCCATGTCATAAAAATACAAATAAGCAATCAAGCGAATCAGATATGATGAGAATACTGCGATTGCCATATATCGAGACTACATAGTAAGTGTATCAGTACATCATAGTGTCATACAATCATCAGTCAACTGGGGGCTACATCACCCCTGTACAAAACCCTAACAAATCAGTGTCAAATACATGTCAACAAAAGTCAGGATCATAAAGTAGTCTCCAAAAATGTGGTGCAATCCAACAATCGCCGTCTTCTCATCCTCGTCTACCCAAACAGCACTGATGAGCTCTATACAGATGGTGGTGGAGGAGGGGGAAAGTGGGTGTAAAACAAACGACGTAACTGGAGCCAGTCCTCCTCCTGGGCTCGCTGAGTACGAATGATAGAGGCAACCTGCTGCTCTAGTGTAAAGAGACGAGCAGCATAATCTGGAGGTAAAGGTCGAAACGGCTGCAGAGGAGAGTGTGTCTGACCATGACACTGGCAAGGTGGCAGCTGAGCTCTCTCAAGCTCCTGGATGCGCTGTGTGTGCGACTCATGCTGAGCGACAAAGGACATCAAAACGTCCTCGATAGTATACCCCCTGTGGAAAGAATGGTAGGGGTCAGTAGGTGGTACACCAGAGTCTGGTGCCCATAGAAACGGCTCACTAGTGGGGTCGAAAGGTGCCACGCGAAATGGAGCAACAGTGGGTGGAACAGATGACATCTGGGGCATGAAAGGGATAGGCATCGGTACATGCCCAACAGGATGGGCTGAAGAACCCTCTCCAGGCCTCGCTGGAGGTACAAACTGTGGAACCTGAAAAGAAAAATCAATATGTCGTGTAACAGGGATCTGAGGTGGAAAAGGTGGAACATCCTCATCAGCAGGTATCCAACCGTGCTGTGCATGCTCATCTGGTGGATCCATGCGTGCCGCGAACAGTGCATGCTCGGGCTCTAGTGGAACGGGATCAAGTGGGGGAGCAACAACAGGGTGAACAGGTGCAATGTGCTCAACGGGAGGGTCAACAGGTATAGCGACAACGGGTAAAGGATCAACAGGATCAACAATGACATGATCGCCCTCCATCAAAGGAACATCCACGGGGAGATCATTAGCAACAGGCTCAAAAGGGATGTCAGCATGTACTGGGTCATGCTCAGGTATGGGGTCTAGAGCGACTGCCTGCTCAGGAGCAATGGCAGGCTCGAGGTTATCAAAAGCCATCTCTAAATCAAAATCTGGGTCAATAGGATCAAATGGGTCAACAGGGTCTACTGGATCCTCCATAAACTGATCCATGGGAACAAACTCTAAGTCATGATCTGGGTCGACCCCTGGGGGAAACATAGGATCGGAATCCTCCACATCATCGTGGTCGAAAGTGAAACTGGGGATAGGGGCAACAGAAGATGCCTGATCAGGATCTGATCCATGAGAGAAGTGCTGCGCACTCTGGATGTGTGAGGGTACAGAGGCCACAGACTCAAAGGAGTCTGGGACTGGGGAGTGAGCAGGTGACTCCGCGGCGGGAGCATCTGCGATCAACAAGGGACCATCAGCAGCAGGAAGGGCCTCGCCCTGAGCATCCTCCTCGAAAGGCTCCTCCTCAAACATATCGACATCATCATCCTCGTCGTCGATAGGCAAATCATAAACAGGGTATGAAGCAAGCGGTATATGGGCAGGGATCACTGCCAGTGGTAGATCCCCGGCCAAAGGACCATCTGCGAGCTCGTCAGCACAGTCAGGTAATGCGAAGGGCTGAAAGTCGTCCTCATCTGTGCTCGTGACGTCGGACGTATGAACCTCGTGCTCCGATGACTCAAGGTCGTCTGATACGATAGGCCTAGGGCCTGTGGTGTCTGAACCACCAGTGTCTGTAGAATCCATGTGTCTGTAACATATACACCAACATGCACAAACAGTTAATCACATAATCAAATAATCACATAGGTCACCAAGTAAGCATTCAAATCATTCTCCTAGTCCCACTAGCCAATTCTCCTAGTCCCACTAGCCAATTCTCCTAGTCCCACTAGCCAATTCTCCTAGTCTCACTAGCCAATTCTCCTAGTCCCACTAGCCAACTACCTCGTTCTCTCAGACCGAGCCTCGGCCTCTCAGACCGAGCCTCAGCCTCTCAGACTGAGCCTATAATGAAGAATGAAATGTGCTCAACATTTGTTTGTAAAAACGTTTTGGATCTGGACTTAAGTGGTATGCAGTAAAAATGTTTTCGTGAGAGCCCTAGTGATCATAGTCTAGACTCGAGAAAGAATCCTAGTTCGCTATGATCAGAGCTCTGATACCAAGCTGTCACACCCTGGCTTTGCGGAAGCGTGGTTAATTTGGTGTGACTTCTTAATACCATAGCTTAATCACAACAAAGCTATATGAGTTAAAAACATGCAAGATCATCCATTAAGTTTTGAAAACCAAATACAGTACCATTGTTTAACGGGAACATACCCTAACAACCATAACCTTGTTCAACAGACATTACAAACTTAGAACATAACATAAACATGGTTCAAGGATTGTGTCTTGTCCAGGAAAGAGACACATCCCCTGAACCTCGGATGACCTCGGAAACTAGTGCAGCGGAAAACATGCCATACCGTGCCGGATCTCGTTAATTTCCTGAAATACATGTAAGTTGAAAAATCAACAATAATGTTGAGCGAGTTCATGTGTAAGTGAGTATGTAAAACACTTATGAGTATAGTAATAATCGTGGTATGTAGCCAATAAGGGGACTTGTGATCACCAATGGTTTGCAAGGCCACTGATATATGTGAAGTGCAAGTAGGGAGACTCAAACCTAGCAGATTTCGCCACGGCATTTGTATGTGGACAAAGTCACCCCAAGGTCCGTTTCTAGTTTGGCCTGGGGCTGGGCTCGCTACACCCAGATAGATCTACCGCTCCTGTCCCTCGGTCCCGACATGAGGACTAATGGCCTCATATTGCTCCTACCCACTCACATGATCGGAATAAAACACCTCCTTACGCTAACCATACCGTATATAAAGTACTTGTAAACAAAGTAACATGTATTTCACCCCCGCAGTTAAGAAAACTGAAAACAGTTAGAGAAAAGGGGGACATGAACTCACAGTGAAGCGTCTCTACCAAGTATCTCCAAATCAGAAAGCTGTGCGACGACCTACAAGTGCTAATTCTATTAGACGGACGGCCGTGCCTTAGCTTTATAGTTTAAGTTTTTGGGAAATAGTTAGACAACTATTTCGTGTTTACATTTTGTATATACTTGGTAGTTAATTTCCTTCCCAAGGATGGGGGATACGATACATGTGCGTAAGTTACGTTTTAATAATCGAGTGGCAATATAATTACCGGTGTAACTTATATATTCATGTGAAAGCGTTTGTATTATTTTGGATCGTTAACGTTTGTAAATATTATTTTTACTCTAAAAATAATATTTATGTATTTTCACAAAATAATCTTAAACAGTGTTGTGACAATATATATATTCATCACGTTAAATTTTGTGAAAATCCCACCTCCGTATATTTAGTAAATAAAGTCATGGCGAAATTTATATTTCGAAAACATGTCAAAAATAATTCTAACACTTGTGGTGTAAATAATTCTAAGTGTTAGATTTTTAGAAAAAATTCGCCAGAGTTTCCTCTGTAACTGGAGGTGGCCACGCTTTCAAGCGTATCATTTTCTTTTAATAAATCAATCAATCAATGTTCTCAACATTATCAAACAACTTTTCAACATTTTGACTAGTCAAAGATAGACATAATCGCAAAATTATACGAACTTGTGGTTTGTCTAAAATATGTAGTAAATCTCTTTACTTTTAATGGATCTTTTGTGTAAATAATCCGATTTCGTAAAAACCTCGTTTTTAGAGAAAATCCATCTTTACAACTTCTAGTAACTTTTGACAAAACTAGTTCTTTGTCGGATCTTTTCATTTCACAAGTGTTTACACACTTGTGGTTTATAAAATACGCTTATTATTGTAAGATCCATCTTTCAAAATACATGGTTTCCTTGATATGTGGTCCTTTGAAAATACCGGGTGTAGATACGTAGATCTACTAGTTTTAAACACCTTTGTACAAGTTAAAACATGTTTACACAAGTAAAGCATTTTTACACAAGTTCATGCTTCGTGTGTGGTAGAGTTTCACCTTTTAACCCTTGTATCATTCAAAAACGAGCTTATGTTAAGACCCATGATCTTACTAAACCGGGTTAAACGATGATCCGAGCTACCACATCATAGATCGGGTCTCAATAAACTCATATATCAAATACTACAACTTTTACACTAGTTATGATCTTTTATCCAACAAGATTCAAGTTTTAGTAAACTTTAAAGATTCAAAAGATGGGTTTTCCGCATTTTAACCGTTATAAATCATATTAACCACCTTAGATATGTTCAAGAGTGAGTTTTAAACATTATACCTCTAGCTCGGGGCTAGGGAAGAATCTAGGCGAAAATGAGGTGGATAAAAGCTAAGTAACGAGGTCCTTCCACTTCCGTTTGCTCCAAAGCTCCTAATACGTAACCCGTGAAGCTTATATATACTTGGAATGGAGAGATCAAGATCGAACAATGGGTGTGTAGAGGGTGGGGGTTTCGGCCGAGAGCTCTTGGAGGGCAAGGAGAGAGTTTTGTTGGTGATTGTGATGTGTAAGAACTCATGTGTTAAGTGGTGATATTTATAGACAAGTTCATGTTTTTCGTCCAACGGATTTCGTGTCCCCTTGATATTAAACACATGTCAATATAATAATCAAAAGTTGTACTCTCTTGGTTACCCCTTGTTGGCCGATCTCATTAGGGGGGGGGGGGGTATCCAGTTCGTTTTCAATTGTTTAGTTAGAGTTTGGTTACATTAAGTAGGTTAACTTTTGGGGTTAACTCCGTTAGTTGTATGATGCGTTACAATGCGGGTGTTAGGGTAATCAGGGACCCTAACTGGCTCAGAAAAAGACTAATAATATTTCTGGCAGTATTTTTATGTTCCGGGTATAGTCCGGTTGTTCGGTTGGATAGTAATCCGTTAAAGTGCTTAAGTAAACTTTTAAGCGTTGATAATAATATTTTTAGTGACACAATTTATTTCCAAAAGTGTCGGGAATACTTTCCTCATGTTTTGGCACTTTATTAGTTAGCTAGAAGCTGGAGTGTTAAATAAAGTGCTGTGTTTCGTGCTTAGGGTACGTTTTAGGCACATCCAATCATTACATCTTATTCCTAGAGACGCAATTCAACAACCCTTGTATCCCTACACACACTCTGGGTGTAGTAAAATATTTCTGGCTCATACAGGCCCTTAGAGGCAGTGCTTGCCTGATGCTGGCTTTATCAGCATGTTCATTAGGTTATCCGTGTATTGTGCTACTGTGCTCTTTGTGCATCATGTTTGTCACTAAGGTGCCGTATGTAAATAATGTAGTGACAGCAAGCAAGTATGATGCAAGTAAGTACATGTATCAGTATTCAAGTAGCAGTTCATCAGCTAGTACAAGCAAGCACAGTAATTAAGCAGTAATTAATCATTAATTAAGTCGTACGGATACCTGGTTTAGTGCGGGTTGTCACAGAAGCAGCCCACATGCATATGGGCTTGGAGATTTGAGTGGAACATACAAACTTGGGCCGACATCATCATTGAGGGAAGAGGCCCATATACGTGAATTTGAGAGAGGGGAAGCAGCCGACATACAGAATACCTTGGACGAAACTGAAGATGTCTTCAACCATAGATCACGCTATTGAAGATCATTCAACTAACATGAGCGGCTAGTCGTTTTATGGTTTCCTCCTGATGGAGGGTTTTGTAAGTTGGATAATTTTATGTGTTTGTGACAATCGTTTTGACTTGGTGATCTAAGCATTCGATGCTTTTCACCTTGATTTGATTTATTGATTGTAGACAATTGCATTTATTTAAACCTTAATTTCTAAGCATTCAGTTCCCGAGAGTTCTAGTAATTTGGATTTATTTGACATGGGGTTAGGGTTTGTAATTGTAATTGATAATCATTCGATAACCTCCCGTTGTGTATTGACCGGAGTACTTAGTCGTTGGTTATCACAATTGATGAATTAGGTTAAACACTTATGTCTATGTGAGTGTTTCGATTAAACACATAATTGAATCTAGCTATAAAACCTGAAATCTGGAGGAACCATTGTTCTTTCTATTGATTTAAATCTCACATTTAGTTTGTAATTTTTAGTTAATCCGCAAATCAAACAATCATCAGTTTATTTTTTTATAGTTGTTAATAAATACTTAACATTACAACACTTTCCACAATCCTCCTCTGGTTCGATATCCGACTTACTCTAGCTACTAGTTTATTTCGGTTTTTGCATGTCACTAACGACAGACATCAAGTACGTACCGAATAAGGTAGGGTAGAGACGTCGCATCTCTTCTTCGGACTCCCATGTAGTGTCCGAACCCTTCCTATGCTCCCACTTGATCTAGACCTGATCGATTTGCTTATTTCGCAAGTGCTTAACCTTTCGATCTAAAATCTCCAATGGCCTTACCGCATAATTCAGGCTATTATCCACCTCGATATCGTCGTATTGGATATAAGTTGTTTCCTCCGCTAGATATTTTCGTAACTGTGATACATGAAACGTGCCATGTATTCCACTCAACTCTTCCGGTAGCTCAAGGCGATAAGCTACCTTGCCAACCCGTTCGGTGATTCTAAATGGCCTAATAAACCTCGGGCTTAGTTTCCCTCTCTTTCTGAAGCTGATAACGCCCTTCCATGGGGAAACCTTTAACATAACCATGTCGCCTATTTGAAATTCAATCGGTCTTCGTCTTTTATCGGCATAACACTTTTGCCTATCTTGGGCTGCTTTCAAATGGGCTCGTACCACTTCAATTTTCTCATTAGTGGCTTGGACAACATCTTTATGGGCCAGTTCACGTGGTCCCACTTCACCCCAACACACTGGGGTTCTACATTTCCTACCATATAGCATCTCGTAAGATGCCATACCGATGCTCGAATGGTAGCTATTGTTATACGAAAATTATGCCAACGGTAGATAAACATCCCAACTTCCGCCGAAGTCGATGATACATGCCCGTAACATATCCTTTAGCGTCTGTATTGTTCTTTCACTCTGCCCATCCGTCTGAGGATGGTAGGCGGTGCTAATGAAAAGTTTCGTTCCCATTTGTTCTTGAAAATTTCGCCAAAAGTTTGAAGTAAACCGGGTATCTCTATCCGACACAATGGATACCGGTACCCCGTGACGTGCCACTATTTCGTTTGTATATACCTCGGACATCTTTTCCGAAGTATATGTCTCGCGTATAGGAATAAAATGAGCACTCTTCGTTAATCTATCCACTATCACCCATATAGCATCAAATCCCCGAATTGTTTTGGGTAGTTTGGTCAATAGGTCCATAGAGATATGTTCCCATTTCCAAACCGGGATCTCCAAAGGTTGCAGTTTTCTATGTGGTTTTTGGTGTTCTGCCTTGACTTGTAAGAAAGTCAAGCACTTCTCCACGTATTTTACTACATCCCTCTTCATTCGGGGCCACCAATAATTTTGTTTCAGATCGTTATACATCTTGGTCGCACTCGGATGAATAGAATATAGGGATTTATGAGCTTCATCAAGGAGAAGCGTCTTAACCCCACAAGAATTCGGGACCCAAATTCTTCCGGATCGAGTCTTCAACCCGTTCTTTCCGTCCGACAAATCTTTTAACTGACCAATTATTCTTTCCTTCTTCCAGTTCTCCTCTTTTACTGCTTCTACTTGCGCTTCTCGGATGCGTTCAAGTATACCCATGGTCACAACAAGCTGCATCGACCTTACTCGTATTGGGACATATTCCTCTTTTCTGCTCAGGGCGCCAACTACCACATTTGCCCTTCCCGGGTGGTAATGTATTTCACTGTCAAAACCGTTTCTAACCACCGCCTTTGTCGCATATTTAACTCCTTCTGATCAAAGAAGTATTTTAAGCTCTTGTGATCGGTGAATATGGTGCACTTTACCCCATATAAATAGTGCCTCCATATTTTTAACGCAAACACCACCGTAGCCAATTCGAGATCGTGCGTGGGATATTTCTTTTCATGTATTTTCAATTGCCTCGAGGCATAAGCTATAACTTTGCCCCGTTGCATCAAAAGGCATCCGATCCCCGATAGTGAGGCATCCAAATAAACCACCAAGTCTTCAACCCCGTCCGGCAATGTTAATACCGGAGCTTGAGTTAACTTCTCTTTTAGCGTTTGAAACGCTCTTTCTTGTTCGGCACCCCAAATGAACTTTTCCTCTTTCCGGGTTAGCTTAGTTAGCAGTGACGCAATCTTTGAGAAATCTTGAATGAATCTCCGATAGTATCCCGCAAGCCCTAAGAAACTTCTAATTTCCGAAGGATTCTTCGGAGGGCTCCATTTTGACACGGCCTCTATCTTTGAAGGATCTACCAATATTCCATCGGCGCTTATGATGTGGCCAAGGAATTGCACCTCTCGCAACCAGAAGGCACATTTTGAGAATTTCGCGTACAACCTTTCTTGCCTGAGCGTCTCTAACACCTCTTGTAAGTGGCGCGCATGTTTTGCTTCACCTTTCGAGTATGCCAGAATATCGTCAATAAACACGATTACCTATTTATCTAGCATCGGCTTGCAAACCCGGTTCATGAGATCCATGAAAGCCGCGGGTGCATTGGTCAGCCCGAATGACATTACGAGGAACTCGTAATGTCCGTATCTCGTGCGGAAGGCCGTCTTCGGTACATCCTCCTCCTTGACTCTTAGTTGGTGATACCCCGATCTAAGGTCAATTTTTGAAAACCAGATCGCACCTTGTAATTGGTCGAATAGATCGTCTATTCTCGAAAGCGGGTATCGATTCTTTACCGTGAGTTTATTTAACTCCCAATAATCGATACACATACGCATGCTTCCGTCCTTCTTTTTCACGAATAACACGGGCGCGCCCCAAGGAGACACACTCGGGCTTATGAATCCTTTATCGAGCAAGTCTTGAATCTGCGACATTAATTCTTGTAATTCCGATGGTGCAAGTCGGTATGGTGCTTTTGCTACGGGTTTCGCACCCGAAACTAATTCAATTCCGAACTCTACCTCCGCTCGGGCGGCATTCCCGGTAAATTATCCGGAAATACATCTTCAAAGTCACGTACCACGGGTACGTCTCCAATCATAAAGGGTTTACATCCATGCCTCATGAGCTTGTGAGCTTTCATCATCGAGCATATTATAGGATTGCCTCCCTTTTCACCATATATTGTGACGTGTTTTCCGTTCGGAGATGTTAGCTTTATCTCCTTACTGAAACACACAACCTTCGCGTGTTGCAGGGATAGCCAATCCATCCCAACGACTACTTGAAATTCCCCCATCGACATCGGGATTAGATCTATCAAGTATTCTTCATCATCGATGCTTAATTTGCAGCCTCGACAAACATCACAAACTATAAAACTTTTGTTGTCCCCTATTTCAACTTCTAAGGGCACAGATAATTTCGTCAATACAAATGAAGGATGTCGAATAAATCCGTGTGAAATGATGGATTTATTCGCACCTGTATCAAATAATACACGCGCAGGAATTGAGTTTATTGCGAATATACCTGAGACCACATCGGGTTATGTCTTTCCTTTAGCCGCGGTAAGTTGGAAGGACCTAGCCTTCGCCTTCGGAGCTACTGTTGGAGATTCTTTATTGTCTCTCTTTCCAACTAAGTCTGGCCATTCGGACTTTTTGTGGCCGGGCTGATAGCATTTGTAATAGACTGAGACTTTACCCGGACATAAAGATGCCATGTGCCCCGTCTTCCCACATACAGGACACGGTTTGTCCTTGAAGCGGCACTCACCCTTGTGCCCTTTTCCACATACCTTACAACTCGGCGACCCGCCTTTCACATCCGCCTTCTTTCCCGAATCAACAGTTCGAGCTTTCTTTGTAGGCCTTGGATTCACATCCTGTGCCCTTCGCTCGCCCCTCTCAATTTGTTTCTTCAACTCTATTTCCCGCTCCCGGGCGATGTTAATAATCTCCGTGAGGGTTTCGTACTTTGATGGAGTCATAAACTCCCGGTATTCAACACTCAGCATGTTGTAATAGTAGTATATCTTCTGCTCTTCAGTGGTGACCAACTCGTCACAGAATCTCAGCTTATCCATAAAGATGCCCGTGATTTTATCGATTGTTTCACCCTTTTTGTCGTAGCTGGATGAATTCTTCCTTGATTCTATTAATAACCGCTTTGGGACTATGGTGTTTAAGGAACGGCACCTTAAACTCATCCCAAGTCATAACCCTTGCGGCTTCGGCTCCTATTTCCTTCTTTTTATTGTCCCACCAATCTTTGGCTTGACCCCTCAAGTGACCCGTTCCGTAAGCAACAAAGTCACTTACGTCACAATGGGTTCTTTCAAACACTCCTTCAACATCGCTTAACCATCTTTGGAATATTATCGGGTCAACCTCCCCGTTGTAGATTGGTGGTTTACACGCCATGAATTCTTTATACGAACATCTTTTGCGTTCTCCCGATTTCTCTTTCATAAGGTTGACACTATCTTCCAACCTTTTGACTCGTTCTTCGACTAGTGATAACACCGTGTTTTGAGTTTTGTCTATAAACCCAGATAGACTACCTTCAATTGCCTTCCCCACTTCTTCGGTAATTATCACTTTCATTTGTTCGGTGCTTGTCGGCACCGGATCATCATCGTTTCTTTCCATCATCTTGAAACTGAAATGTTTACATCAATCATTAAACATTTCATTTATAACATGGTTTTATTTGCTTTGGTTTAGCCAAGTTCGTAACTTGCTTTAACCGTTCACATTTGGTGCACTTTCCGGGTTTGAGTGTGTTAACACGCTCTACCCATGCAAATTAATTCGCATCTCATTTCTTGCATAAGATAGGATCTACTAAAATAATTAATTAATTCTTACCGAACGATCGATCAAGCTTGAACCGAACACTTTGTTGACAACCTTGGGCTCTGATACCAACTTGTAACAACCGTCTAATTTCTTACGAATTTAATTATATATTCATGATTTTAGATAATAAAGTGATTAATTAGACCCCTAGTACAAAATTTTAAAGTGTTAAGTGATCAGTTTACAACATCTAACCACTAGTTAAAACATCCAAAACACAATTAGTAATTCGTTTACATCCCAAAAACATTGTTTAAACATAGATTAAATTCATGCGGAAGCTTGATTGGTTTGTGTCCGGTTCTTCAAAATGTTGCTTGATCGCCATCCAGAAAGTCCCCTTTGTCACCTAAGGTCAAAACAACTTCATATGTTAGTTTTGACATTTATACGAAGTGTAAAAACAAGTTCCAAGCATTGAATCATGCAAAAATAAAATAAAATTAAGTTTTGCCCTGTCGCGTGGCGCGACGGGTCTTCGCGTGGCGCGACGAGTCTCGCGTGTCCCGTCGAATCCATGTGATCCTGTCGCATGGCGCGAGGGAAATGGTTTTCCAGCAGATGCAGATTCTTGACCTGCATTTGCTGCCAGCTCCGGAAATTCAGATTTTCAACTTCAATTGACCATAACTTTTGACTCGTAAGTCCGTTTTAGGTGATTCTTTTTCCTATACGTCTGTAAATTCAATACCGACGTAGCTATAATGATTTCCACACCGAAAATTTGGTTTATGAACCGGAAGAATAAAGATCACTACGCAATTATTCGACCCATTTTAGTTACCCTTATTTTGCTACCTTTGTAATAGTAAACATAAGGCGCTTTTTACCCAACTTCCTAAGCTTATTATCACCGGCACTTCATTACCAAACTTATGGCCTCGTACTCTTGTGATCGTTATCGCCATCACTAACTATTTAAAACACTAACACTACAACATACACCATTATTCGACCCGTTGGCTCATCTTATGGAATCCTCCAATGTAATGACTACCAAACGGTTACTTGTCAATAGTTAACCTACGGATTCAAGTAACGAACATGGTCGCTACAATCAACGCAACTTCTATTCTACAATGTGACCATACATAATTTAATAACAATTGCTTAATGTAACGGGTCAAGTTACATACCTTCAAAGCACGCCCTTCAAACGCAACTCACCATCGGCTTGTCCGCTTGGAGCTCCGGTATCCTTTCCTATAGAGTTCAACCATGGCATGTTTAGAACTCTTTTCAAATCATAGTTCGCATATTTTGCTGAAACATCACAATTATGCGGTTTAACTTTAAATTTTCAGATTTAAGCCTTCTTTGAGGCATTTATGCAAACACTTTAAGGGCACAAATTTACACGATATATTGTCAAGTTCATAACTTGTCATATAGCCCTATATTTTCATCAATCAACTACCTTACATGAACTTTAGCCTCTAGAATTCTGAAATCACTTCACACATGTCAAATATTACTAGAAAACCCCCAATTTTCCTAGGGTTTATCAAGTTCTACTTAACCCACTAACCACCTACAATGGTGTTCATGAATTTGTTAGAATTAGGTATGATTTCAACATGTAATTGCCTAGGGTTTACTCCTAGACACTTAAATGTTCTTATTTCATCTACATAACACACATGCATTAACAGATTTCGAATTCTCTAAATTCATGAGAATTTCAAGTAGAGAATTTTTATAAAATTTTGCATACTTTGTGATCTCCTTTCGATGGGGATCATTAATCTTAGCTCAGATTTCGTTTTTGATCAGATTTGAACCTTCAATCTATGAGATTTGTGGAAGTTTGGGTTTTGAAGAACCCCCTTGTCTGGTTCGATCTCAACACACGCCCACAAGTGTGTTTTGAGGTTTAATTTTTGTTTTAATAATATTAGTTTCAGTTTACACCCCTTTGGCCCCTCAACTATCATTTGGTTTTTGTTTTTAGCTTTTTAACCCATTTATAAGTCACTAAAAGAGTTTTACCTAACTAGGTTATTTTAATCCTAGTTAGTTCACTTGTTTATTTATCAGCATTATATTTAAAATAAACGATTTGCATTTTCGGGGTGTTACAATTGACCAAGGAAGGTCATGAGCAACATCTGCGAGATATCTTGGATGCTTTTTTGAAGAAAGAACAGTTATGTGCCAGGATGTCGAAGTGAGAACTTTGGATTTGCGAGGTAAGATTCTAAGGATACATGGTGGATAAGAATGAGATTCATGTCGACCCTGCTGTCAAGAACTAAGGAGTCCCTACGACACAACTAAGAATTTTTGGGGATTGTAGGCTGTATCAGACGACCCCTAGAAAACCTTTCAAGGACTGCTCAACCGCTAACAACCTTAACTAAGACGGTACCTATCTTGTCTTCACCTGACAGTACCAATAGAATTGCGGTTTGTGCGACGCTTCTCGACAAGGTCTCGATTGCGCGTTGATGCAACGAGACCAAGTCATCGCATACCTGTCACGTTGATTAAGGGATCATGAGAAGAAACCTTGAACTAGGTGCAGAAATTACGCGTCGCAGATTTGACGTCATTACTTGTATATGTAAACGCTGCACGATCTTTACTGATCACAAGGGTTTGCAGCACATCGTTAATCAGAAGGACTTAAACATGAGATAACTAGATGGAATGAGCTACTGAATGATTACGACTGAGAGATTAAGTGCCACTTGGACAAGGCAGGCATTGTAGCAGACGCCTTGAGCCGCAAGGATCGCGCAAAGCCTCTAAGGGTGCGAGCCTTAGAGATGACAATACAGACAAATCTCGTCACTTGGATTCGTGAAGCTGAGCAAGAGGCGCTCAAACCAGAGAACCTTCAAGCTGAACTGTTACATGAATGGAAATATAGTTATTGCCTAAGGAAGACGGAACCTTGTACTTCATGAAACGACTTTGGGTTCCGTTTCGCGACAATTTTCGTACAATAGTTTTGGGACAAGGTTCATAGGTCAAGGTACTCGATCCATCCTGGATCCGACAAGATGTACCAAGACTGAAGGATTAGTGTGGATGGCCCAAGATAGGAGCTGATATATCTACATATGTGGCTAACTGTCTTACTTGTGTCAAAGTTAAGACAGAATACCAGAAACCATCAGGGCTGTTGCAACAGCCTGAGATTCCCATGTGGAAGTGGGAACGGACCTTAATGGATTTCATTACAAGCTACCAAGAACCCAAAGAGGTCACGATATGATTTGGGTGATTATTGACCGACACACCAAGACTGCACATTTCCTACCAAACAGTGAGGAAGACAGGGCAAGGGAAATTAGCAGAGATTTAGCCTAGAAGGGTTGTGGCACGTCATGGAGTGACTAATTCTATCTTGACCAACCAATATGGTTGTTTTATGCCAAGGATATGGCAGATGATTTAGAAGGCGTTTAGGTCACGATTGGACCTTAGTACTGCATTTCGCCCTCGGATAGACGGCCAGAGAAAACGAGCGATACAGGCTTTGGTAGACTCGCTATATTCTTGTGTGATAAACTTTGATGAAAACATAGATTACTCACTAGCCCTTAGTGGAGTTTTCCTACAATAATATTTATCATACCGCTGTTTTGGCCGCTTCGTGTGAAGCTTTATAGGAACGTAAGTATCGGTCCCCTTTGTGTTAGGCGGAGACCAGGGATAACCGACTTACTGGCCCTGGATGGTTCAGGAAACTACAGACAAGATCGATCGGATACGTGACCGTATCAAGTCAAGCATGTGGTATATAGAGAATCTACGCCGGCGAGCGGCGAAAATCGTTGCAATTTGAGTTTGGAGAGATGATATTATTGAAAGTCTCGCCTTGGGAAGGTGTGGTATGATTTGGAAAGCGTGGGAGGTTGGACCCACGGTATATTAGACCTTTCGAGATTATGGAAAGGTTAGGGACCATTGCTCACAAGCTGAAACTTCCAGAGAAGATCAGTAGTGATCACGACACATTCCACGTATCTTGTGACAACCCTCGAATTTACATGTAACCGTACAGTTTACTAATAATAATTAATGTGCTTGATGACTGTGTGGAATCACTTAACTGCTTTCTGATATCCATGTTATGCTTACACGTACTGGTTAATATACTAATAGTGTACAGAAAAGTTACTAAATAGTCCTGTGTAATTTCCTAAGTGTTAGAAATTAAAAACGTTACAAAAATATACATATAGGACGCTTTGCGGATTAATTAAGCTGTTTAGCGGAACAGTGTCAAACCGAACAACCGGACTTTATCCGGAACATGAAAATATTATTACTTTCACTATTTATATTTTTCTGAGCCAGTTAGGGTCCCTGATTACCCTAACACCCGTCATAACACGCCATACTTAACTAACTAAGTTAAACACTTAGTTAATCTACTTAACTTAAACTTTACCCTAACTAACCTAGTTACAATCGAACCAACCCCCCCCCATCATAACCGGCCCCTAACCATGGGGAGACATGATTGTACAATCAAGATTATTTTAATTATCATGGCTTAATATCTAGTGAACACATCTACCATTGGATAATACTCTCATAATTTGCCTATAAGTATAAACCATTACACATTTGATCTTTCATCACTAAACAACACACTCACAAACTCTCTTGCCCTCCCTTCACTCTCGGCCGAACACCCCAGCCCCCCTTACACCCACTTTCGGTCCTTGATCATTCCATTCCAAGTAGATACAAGCTTTACGGGTCGCGTATTAGGAGCTTTGGTGCACTCGGAACGCGAAGGACCACTTCCGTTAGCTTTTATCCACCCATTTTTCATCAAGATTCTTCCCTAGCCCCGAGCTAGAGGTATATCACTTAAAACTCGCTCTTGAACGTATCTAGAGTGGTTAATAAGAGTTTCGTCAGTTAAAAATTACGAACATATAAGATCAAAGTCTAAAAGTTTACTAAAGTAATGAACAAGGTGGTTAATGGATGAATATGTGTGTAAATCATGTAGATCTTGTGTGATTATGATGATTGGGTGATTATCTGATGCTTTACTGAATGATATTAGTATATGATGTTGTTGTGGTCACTAAACTTGTTAAAGGAATCGATCGAACACGATTTAGAAGGTTAAACACAAAAGAATCAGAATCTGTCTAACTTTTACAGCCCACTTCTGTTGGCTGTAAACAGGTCTTAACCTCAACGAAAAATCGATATTTTGAATCTAAAATATGTTATTATGAAATACGGTTCTAATGGCACCAGAATCGTAATTTTTGGACTCCGTTTACTATTTTTAAAGTGTTATTTTGTAACAGCTACTTAAGCTGAATTTTGACAGCAATAAATGGGTGCCGTACTTTCAGTCATAACCTGAGTTTTGTGATAAATCGGACCATGAAAATTTTACTGTAGATGATAACTGAAGTATTTGTAATTACCCCACTGGAATTTCGCAAATCGGACTTACGATGAATTTTTAATAAATTGTTTCGTGGACTGTGGTCAGAAATACATAAATCTGAGTTCAGTCCCGAATATGAATTTTTATAAAATACTGGTGATGAACCGGACCCCGATATTTTTACACAATAAAATATGGAACGTTTAAGACATTCTGTAAAAATTTGGGAATTTTTGGAACATGTTAACTATTTTATTAAAATCCCCGAAAACAGCCCAGTTTCGAGTATAAAAGCTGAAACGACATAAGTAGTGATTTGCGTGTCTAAATGTCGAGTATGCTATCTGTGAATGATCTAACATGTTATATGTGTTATATGCATTATTGTATGTTTGCTTATGAGTGGGGAATGGATGGGAAGTATATATGAGCGTAAATCGTTAAAGTGTGTGCCTGTTATGTGGTAGAAGTAATGTGCAAATAAACCGTACGTAGGATACGTGTTATGCATGAGAAACTGATTGTTATCCGTACCTTATTAGGACGCGATTGACCGACCTTGACTGTTAACTATATTGAGAATCTAACCGAGCAAACCGAGGTGAGTTCACACTTTCTAAGGCATGGGATTCCCGGTGGTTTGGGAATGGGTTAAAGAATTAAAACTAAATCTACATATCCTCCTTGGGTAGGATTTGTACGGCCATCCTCCTTAGAATGGATGCCATTATTAAACCTACGAATTCTCCTGGTGCAGAATACGTACGTTCGTCCTCCTTGGGTAGGACAACAACCTTAAAACTAGCTAGACAAAACTCTATCATGAAGTCCCTCAATTTATATCGACTTAATCGCCGAGGCCAATGGCGAGCGGGTCATTAGTTAATAGCGCTATTAGGTTTAACAAACCTCACACCGTGCCAGTCGGACGGGCGTGTACTAATGGACTATGGCAGATTGTCAGTGATGATAGACACTGATATAGGGCACAACTTATTTGCGTAGCAGTCGATATCATTCCGTCTAGTAGTTCAGACGGGGAAAACCCCCACTGATCATGGTTATGGATTGGGCAAAGAAAAAGGGAATTGGTTAAATGTACTTTCAACTACGGGGTAACCCCCACGGCAAATAAGACAACGAAAGTCAAACCACGTTTTCAGAAACACTTAAAACTAAACAACCAAACGTGAACTCACTCAACTTTGTTGTTGACTAGTTGTTACATGCCTTACAGGCCGCTAGATGCTTTTGGGAGCTTGCACGAGGAGGAGGTTGTTGTGGAACATGGGTTGTTATATCCCATACTTAATAATTGAACTTTATAAACCTATGGAACTTATGTTTGAGACTTTAAACTTATGAACTGTGAACTTATGTTTTGAACTTACGTTTTATGCTTCCGCTGTTAACCTAAAATCGGTTTACTTCCTTTTGGTCACCAATCGTATTGTGTTTGGTTTTATTTACTTAATTATGTTGTTCAATATGATTGGTGGCTCGATCCTGGTCACGTCACGCCTCCAAGCGGTGATACTCCGCGTGTGGATTTTGGGGGTGTGACAGATTGGTATCAGAGCCATTGGTTATAGAGAACTTGGTTTTAATAAGGGAAAAGTTTTCATTAAAACCGGACTATAACCTGTACAGTGCTCAACGGTCCACAACGACGCTTCGCTCCACGTGCAAGACTCGACACCATAAGTGGTATGATTTATGTTATATTGTCGGTTAGATAGTTCTCACTGTGCATTAGATAATGTGATAATTGCTATTTGAACCTTGTGTGCTTACTCTCTAATGTCGTCCCACACACTTACACACTTTCGCGACACTTTCCTCACTTACGTTGCTTCATTATGAAGATCATGAGCGGACGCGAAGGACGTATCAACCTCACTCAAGCCCAGTTGACGGCTTTGATCAACGAACAAGTTGCGGTGGCACTCGCAGCTAACCCTGCAGGAGGTATAACCTGCCATACCAACTCACCATAGGACATTTAGATCCTACCTTCGCAAACCAACCCTCGTGCTTAATCTTGTCTTTTATTCTCGCGCAACAGTTCAACATGCTCAACCTCCTGTGTGCACGTTCAAGACGTTCATGGACTGTCGACCTACCACTTTCAGTGGCACCGAAGGAGCAGTGGGCCTTCTTCACTGGTTTGAAAAGCTTGAGACAGTTTTCGAGATGTGCGAATGCCCCGAAGACCGTAGGGTGAAATATGCTACCGGAACACTTGAAGGAGCTGCGTTAACCTGGTGGAAGGCACAGGTTCAACTACTAGGGCTGGCAGTTGCTAATGCCACGCCCTGGAATGGTTTCAAAGAGCTGATCAAAGAGGAGTACTGTAGTCGGGATGACATCCACAAGCTAGAAGTGGAATTTTACAATCTGAAGATGACAGGATCTGAGATTGAGGCGTATACCAAGAGGTCGAATGAACTGGCCATCCTGTGCCCAACTATGGTGGACCCTCCCATCAAACGTATTGAGCTTTACCTCAAGGGCCTTGCACCAGCGATTCAAAGTCACGTAACTTCAGCCAACCTGGGTACCATTCAGCAAATTATCAAGTTGGCTCATCGTCTCACCGACCAGGCGGTGGAGCAAAACAGGCTACCCAAACGTATCAGTGCCACAGCTACTTCTGATGCACCTACCGACAACAAGCGAAAATGGGATGGGAACTCCGGAAGGGGGTCTACTTCAGTTCAGTCCCAACAGCGAAAGAGTGATGACTACCAGAGTCCCGGTCAGCAATCTTCTGGTAATCAAGGACAGGGTGGATACCGAGGAAACCACCCCAAGTGCAACCGGTGCAACAAGCATCACAGCGGGCAGTGCAACAAAGGTCGATGTCAGAGATGTCACAGGTTGGGCCATGAAGCCAAAGATTGCAGGAGCCCACGTCCTGCGAATCAGAATCGCCAACAACAACAACAAGCCCCACAGAACCACCAGCAACAGCATCAGCAGGGAAATAAAGGATGCTTTCAGTGTGGCGCTGAAGGCCACTTTAAGAGAAATTGCCCCCAGCTAAACCAAAACCAAAACAATAACCAAGGAAATGGGAACCACAATGGGAACAACAATGGAGGCGGAAATGGGGGAGACAACAATGGCAACGGGGCAAGGGGTCGTGTGTTCGTGATTGGTCAGGGGGAAGCAAGGAACGATCCCAACGTTGTGATGGGTAAGTTTCTTCTTGACGACTTCTTCGTTACTGTTTTATTCGATTCGGGTGCCGATACTAGTTATGTGTCCGTGAAAGTTAGCCAAATTCTTAAGCGCACCCCAACACTCCTGAACACCAAACACACGGTAGAACTAGCTAACAGTAAAAGCCTTGAAGCCACACACGTAGTTAAAGGTTGTAACCTCGTCTTAGCTGGTCAGACTTTCCCTATCGATCTTGTTCCTATCACACTTGGTAGTTTCGACGTCGTTATTGGGATGGATTGGCTATCTCATCATCAAGCCGAGATTGTTTGCAAGGAGAAAATCATCCGCATTCCTCGTTCTGATAAAGAACCCCTCGTGATTCATGGCGACAAGAGTGGTGCTGTCGAAGGCATCATCTCTTTCCTTAAGGCCCAGAAGTGTTTGCGAAAGGGCCACACTGCCATTTTAGCACTCGTTACTGACACATCCACGGAAGAGAAGAGAATTGAAGACATCCCTATTGTGCGCGAATTTCCCGAGGTATTTCCTGAGGAATTACCTGGTCTTCCTCCTCATCGCCAAGTTGAGTTTCAAATCGAGCTAGCTCCTGGAGCAGCGCCAGTAGCTCGAGCACCATATCGTCTAGCCCCATCAGAACTCGAAGAACTGTCCACACAACTACAAGAACTCTTGGAAAAGGGTTTTATACGTCCTAGCTCTTCACCCTGGGGAGCTCCAGTCTTGTTCGTGAAGAAGAAAGACGGTACCTTCAGGATGTGTATTGACTATCGCGAACTTAACAAGGTGACTGTGAAGAATCGTTATCCTCTTCCACGTATTGACGACTTGTTTGACCAGTTGCAAGGGTCGAGCTATTACTCCAAGATTGATTTGAGATCGGGATACCATCAGCTGAGAGTCCGAGATGAGGACGTCTCCAAAACAGCATTCAGAACTCGTTACGGCCATTACGAGTTTCTGGTTATGCCGTTCGGGCTGACGAATGCACCGGCAGTCTTCATGGATCTCATGAACCGAGTGTGCAAGCCTTACCTGGATAAGTTCGTTATTGTGTTCATCGATGATATCCTGATCTATTCTAAGAGTCAGGAGGAACACGAGCAGCATCTACGACTTATGCTGGAACTTCTTAAAGAACGGTTGTATGCCAAGTTTTTGAAATGTGATTTCTGGCTTCGCGAAGTCCACTTTCTAGGCCACGTGGTAAACAAGGATGGAATTCATGTGGATCCATCTAAGGTTGAATCAATCAAGAACTGGCCTGCACCCCGCACACCAACAGAAATCCGCCAATTCTTGGGTTTGGCCGGATATTACAGAAGGTTTATAAAAGATTTCTCCAAGATTGCGCAACCTCTCACTTCACTGACTCAGAAGGGCGTCATCTATCGTTGGGGTGATGCACAGGAGTCCGCGTTTCAACATCTAAAGGATAGACTTTGTAGCGCGCCTATCCTCTCATTGCCAGAAGGCACCGATGATTTCGTGGTTTATTGCGACGCTTCCATCCAAGGACTTGGTTGCGTATTGATGCAACGTGACAAGGTCATTGCCTACGCATCGCGCCAACTTAAAGTTCACGAAAGAAACTACACTACTCATGATCTGGAGCTGGGAGCAGTTGTATTCGCACTTAAGATATGGAGACATTACCTGTACGGTACAAAGTGCACCATTTACACCGACCACAGGAGTCTCGAGCATATCTTCAAGCAAAAAAGAGTTAAACATGCGACAACGCCGATGGGTCGAACTCTTGAATGATTACGAATGCGCTATCAAGTATCATCCGGGCAAAGCCAATGTTGTGGCTGACGCCCTCAGTCGAAAGGATACTTTACCTAAGCGTGTACGAGCATTACAGCTTACCATCCAGTCTAACCTTCCGGCTCAGATTCGAGATGCCCAGGTCGAAGCATTGAAAGCAGAAAACATCAGGGCTGAGTCCCTACGAGGATCGAGGCAGCGGCTAGAACAAAAGGAAGACGGCGCTTACTCTGTAAACGGACGCATCTGGGTTCCATTTTATGGAAACCTACGCGAGCTTGTGATGGACGAAGTGCACAAGTCTCGTTATTCGGTACATCCTGGTTCGGATAAAATGTACCACGACCTCAAGACTACGTATTGGTGGCCTGGCATGAAAGCCCACATAGCAACCTACGTCAGCAAGTGCTTGACTTGTGCGAGGGTCAAGTCTGAATATCAGAAACCATCAGGCCTACTTCAACAACCGGAGATCCCGAAATGGAAATGGGAGCAAATTTCCATGGATTTCGTTACCGGCCTGCCCAGATCTCAACGCGGAAACGATACCATTTGGGTAATCGTAGATCGACTAACCAAGTCTGCACATTTTCTGGCTATCAAAGAAACGGACAAGTTCTCTACTCTTGCAGACATTTACCTAAAGGAAGTGGTATCAAGGCACGGAGTGCCAATCTCTATCATATCTGATCGTGACGCACGTTTTACTTCTGAACTGTGGCAAGCAATGCACAAGTCCTTTGGCTCACGTTTAGATATGAGCACCGCTTATCACCCGCAGACGGATGGGCAATCTGAACGCACCATCCAAACCCTTGAAGACATGCTTAGGGCATGTGTAATCGATTTTGGTAACGGCTGGGAAAAGCACCTCCCGCTAGTGGAGTTCTCATATAACAACAGCTACCACACCAGCATCCAAGCCGCTCCGTTTGAGGCATTGTACGGACGCAAATGCTGATCGCCTCTCTGTTGGGCAGAAGTTGGTGACAGCCAAATCACTGGCCCAGAACATGTGGTAGATACCACCGAGAAAATTGCTCAGATACGACAGCGAATGGCGGCAGCTCGTGACCGTCAGAAAAGCTATGCTGATAAGGGAAGAAGACCGCTCGAGCTCCAGGTTGGGGATCGAGCGCTACTCAAAGTCTCACCTTGGAAAGGTGTAGTCCGCTTTGGCAAACGAGGCAAACTCAATCCGCGTTATATCGGACCATTCAAAGTCATTGAGAAAATTGGCCAAGTCGCCTACAGGTTGGATCTACCTGAAGAACTCAGCGGAGTTCACAACGTATTCCACGTATCAAATCTGAAGAAGTGTCTGTCAGATGAGACCTTCATAGTTCCTCTCAAGGAACTCACAATCGACGACCAGCTGCGATTCGTCGAGGAACCAGTAGAGATTACTTATCGAGATGTTAAGATTCTCAAGCACACAAGAATACCTCTCGTTCGAGTTCGTTGGAATGCTCGTCGTGGCCCAGAGTATACCTGGGAACGAGAAGACCAAATGAAACTCAAGTATCCCCAACTGTTTAAGAAAAACGCAACCACTACTGAGGCTGAAGCTACCGCAGAATTTCGGGAAGAAATTCCAAATCAACGGGGGGATGATGTGACACCCCAGGAAAATCTGGAAGACAACGCAACTTAACTAGCTTCCTCAGTAACCACGCGCTAAATTTCGGGACGAAATTCTCTTAACAGGGGGAGAATGTGACAACCCTCGAATTTACATGTAACCGTACAGTTTACTAATAATAATTAATGTGCTTGATGACTGTGTGGAATCACTTAACTGCTTTCTGATATCCATGTTATGCTTACACGTACTGGTTAATATACTAATAGTGTACAGAAAAGTTACTAAATAGTCCTGTGTAATTTCCTAAGTGGTAGAAATTAAAAACGTTACAAAAATATACATATAGGACGCTTTGCGGATTAATTAAGCTGTTTAGCGGAACAGTGTCAAACCGAACAACCGGACTTTATCCGGAACATGAAAATATTATTACTTTCACTATTTATATTTTTCTGAGCCAGTTAGGGTCCCTGATTACCCTAACACCCGTCATAACACGCCATACTTAACTAACTAAGTTAAACACTTAGTTAATCTACTTAACTTAAACTTTACCCTAACTAACCTAGTTACAATCGAACCAACCCCCCCCCCCCATCATAACCGGCCCCTAACCATGGGGAGACATGATTGTACAATCAAGATTATTTTAATTATCATGGCTTAATATCTAGTGAACACATCTACCATTGGATAATACTCTCATAATTTGCCTATAAGTATAAACCATTACACATTTGATCTTTCATCACTAAACAACACACTCACAAACTCTCTTGCCCTCCCTTCACTCTCGGCCGAACACCCCAGCCCCCCTTACACCCACTTTCGGTCCTTGATCATTCCATTCCAAGTAGATACAAGCTTTACGGGTCGCGTATTAGGAGCTTTGGTGCACTCGGAACGCGAAGGACCACTTCCGTTAGCTTTTATCCACCCATTTTTCATCAAGATTCTTCCCTAGCCCCGAGCTAGAGGTATATCACTTAAAACTCGCTCTTGAACGTATCTAGAGTGGTTAATAAGAGTTTCGTCGGTTAAAAATTACGAACATATAAGATCAAAGTCTAAAAGTTTACTAAAGTAATGAACAAGGTGGTTAATGGATGAATATGTGTGTAAATCATGTAGATCTTGTGTGATTATGATGATTGGGTGATTATCTGATGCTTTACTGAATGATATTAGTATATGATGTTGTTGTGGTCACTAAACTTGTTAAAGGAATCGATCGAACACGATTTAGAAGGTTAAACACAAAAGAATCAGAATCTGTCTAACTTTTACAGCCCACTTCTGTTGGCTGTAAACAGGTCTTAACCTCAACGAAAAATCGATATTTTGAATCTAAAATATGTTATTATGAAATACGGTTCTAATGGCACCGGAATCGTAATTTTTGGACTCCGTTTACTATTTTTAAAGTGTTATTTTGTAACAGCTACTTAAGCTGAATTTTGACAGCAATAAATGGGTGCCGTACTTTCAGTCATAACCTGAGTTTTGTGATAAATCGGACCATGAAAATTTTACTGTAGATGATAACTGAAGTATTTGTAATTACCCCACTGGAATTTCTCAAATCGGACTTACGATGAATTTTTAATAAATTGTTTCGTGGACTGTGGTCAGAAATACATAAATCTGAGTTCAGTCCCGAATATGAATTTTTATAAAATACTGGTGATGAACCGGACCCCGATATTTTTACACAATAAAATATGGAACGTTTAAGACATTCTGTAAAAATTTGGGAATTTTTGGAACATGTTAACTATTTTATTAAAATCCCCGAAAACAGCCCAGTTTCGAGTATAAAAGCTGAAACGACATAAGTAGTGATTTGCGTGTCTAAATGTCGAGTATGCTATCTGTGAATGATCTAACATGTTATATGTGTTATATGCATTATTGTATGTTTGCTTATGAGTGGGGAATGGATGGGAAGTATATATGGGCGTAAATCGTTAAAGTGTGTGCCTGTTATGTGGTAGAAGTAATGTGCAAATAAACCGTACGTAGGATACGTGTTATGCATGAGAAACTGATTGTTATCCGTACCTTATTAGGACGCGATTGACCGACCTTGACTGTTAACTATATTGAGAATCTAACCGAGCAAACCGAGGTGAGTTCACACTTTCTAAGGCATGGGATTCCCGGTGGTTTGGGAATGGGTTAAAGAATTAAAACTAAATCTACATATCCTCCTTGGGTAGGATTTGTACGGCCATCCTCCTTAGAATGGATGCCATTATTAAACCTACGAATTCTCCTGGTGCAGAATACGTACGTTCGTCCTCCTTGGGTAGGACAACAACCTTAAAACTAGCTAGACAAAACTCTATCATGAAGTCCCTCAATTTATATCGACTTAATCGCCGAGGCCAATGGCGAGCGGGTCATTAGTTAATAGCGCTATTAGGTTTAACAAACCTCACACCGTGCCAGTCGGACGGGCGTGTACTAATGGACTATGGCAGATTGTCAGTGATGATAGACACTGATATAGGGCACAACTTATTTGCGTAGCAGTCGATATCATTCCGTCTAGTAGTTCAAACGGGGAAAACCCCCACTGATCATGGTTATGGATTGGGCAAAGAAAAAGGGAATTGGTTAAATGTACTTTCAACTACGGGGTAACCCCCACGACAAATAAGCCAACGAAAGTCAAACCACGTTTTCAGAAACACTTAAAACTAAACAACCAAACGTGAACTCACTCAACTTTGTTGTTGACTAGTTGTTACATGCCTTACAGGTCGCTAGATGCTTTTGGGAGCTTGCACGAGGAGGAGGTTGTTGTGGAACATGGGTTGTTATATCCCATACTTAATAATTGAACTTTATAAACCTATGGAACTTATGTTTGAGACTTTAAACTTATGAACTGTGAACTTATGTTTTGAACTTACGTTTTATGCTTCCGCTGTTAACCTAAAATCGGTTTACTTCCTTTTGGTCACCAATCGTATTGTGTTTGGTTTTATTTACTTAATTATGTTGTTCAATATGATTGGTGGCTCGATCCTGGTCACGTCACGCCTCCAAGCGGTGATACTCCGCGTGTGGATTTTGGGGGTGTGACATATCTAGTCTTTAGAAGATCCTGACTCTAGAAACAGTCGTTATTCCTGCAAACAGGATTCACGTCAAAGACAAACTCCAATTTATTAAAGAACCTGTTAAGGTTGCAGACTGGAAGTCAATGAAACACGGAGAAGTCGTAACTGATTTGTTAGAGTTCGTTGGAATTCATATCATGGCACATAGTTTACTTGGGAACATGAAGACCAAATTAAGCCTAAGTGACCACATTTGATTCAAAACTCCCCTGCGACCGATGAGATAGCTTGAATATCGGGACGAAATTCTTTTAACGGGGGGGAGAATGTGACAACTGGCACTTTTCCATGCATTCCGTACAATAATTAAACAGTAATCTGTGCTTTAATAACTGTGCATGATTTAGTTTACAAGACAAATGAAATTCTAATTACTATTATATACAATGGCATTTCATGTTGCAAGACTTTTATCACTACTACATGCAACACAATATAGTCCTATTAATGCACAGAGCAGAGTTGGTACAGTTGTCAGACAAACTAGAAGTACTGACGGGAGTTCAGTACTTAGACAAACATGATGTTAAGACACAAAATAAGCCCCAAGACCAAGTGTTACACTAGTATAGTGTGTAGAAAAGTAGGGATTACAAAACTGCCTTCCTAGTGATGACATAGGTACCGGAAAGTGACAGAAACACACTAAAACTGCAAAATTCTGCAGAAAATAAATAAATTCAGCAGAAATTCAGCTTTTAACATCTAAATATAATGCAGAAATGTGATATAATGGTCCAAAATACTTTCCCAAGTGTCGGGAATCAAAACTGTCATAAAACACAACATGAAGCACACTAAACTGCGCAATTTAGCACTTTAACCAACAGTAACGAAACGAACAATCGGACACTACCTGGAACACCAAATTTTCACTAGAAACATTGTTTTAGTGTTACGAAGATAGTTATGGTCACCGAACATCATGTTACATCTCATAAACACTAGACACATAAAATACCTAACTAGCACCCTTACATTTAACCACAAGTCCATTCTCTAATTCATTTCATCTTCTTCAACTCACAAAATCTCTCCATCCTTCCACCATATCCACGGCTCCATCACACACACACAACACTTCCATTTTCAACTCAAACTCAACCATTCCAAGGTGATCTAGAGGTGTGAGAAGCTAAGTTAGGAAGCTTAGAGGCCTTGGTGATTGAAGGACCTTCACCATTTCCTTTTAACCACCTTGTTTATCATTTTATTCATCGTGAGTTCTTCCCTAGCCCTTGTGCTAGTAGTAAGCCTCTTACTACTTGTTCTTACTTTTTATTTTGATGGTTAATAGATTATGTAAGTTGTTAAACATAAAGATCATGAAGAAACATAAGCATGAACACTAACATAAAGCTTAAAAAAATAAGAATCTATGTTGTTTTAGTGAATGTATGAATCTTGGTTGTTGATTTCTTGTGAATATGATGTTGATCTGTCACACCCTGACTTTTGCGGAAGCGTGATTATGGTGTGACTTTCTTAATACCATTGCATTCAATCATAACAACACTATATGATTACACCATTAGATGTTCATCCATAAATTAAGTTTGAAAATATCACAACATAATTGTCTGAAAAGTAGACTCCAAATCTAAATTACAAACCACAACATGTTTTAAAGAGTCCACGAAGACTCGACAAAAGACCTTAAATAAAACCGAGTTTAGAACCATGTATCTCGTCCAGGATTAAGATACATCTCCTAAACCCTAATGACTACGGATGACATCTTTTTATTCATAACGCAACTTGGAACATCCAAACACCCACCAGATCCACTTAATTCCCTGAAATACATGTAGTTTGAAAACATCAACAAAAGTTGAGCGAGTTCATGTGTTGTGTATAAGTATGTATAAAACCTTTGTGAATAGTGTATGTATGTATGTTTGTAAATCCCGGTATGAAAGCAAACAAGGAAACAGATCGATTAATGGTTTGCAAGGCCATTAACATGCGTGCAACGGCGTAGGAAGGCTCAAACCTAGCAAATTTGTACCGGGCCTCCGGCTGTAATACATAGTCACCTCATGGGACACCCTGGTCCTCATGGGTGTGGGCTCGCTACACCCAAATAGATCTATCACTCATGCCCCTCGGTCCTAACACGAGGATTAATGGTCTTAAGTGTGTGCCTACCCATTCACATGATCTACTGTACTTTCCTTAGCTAACCATACCAATTGTATTTTTTGTAAGCATTTTATAATCATTTGAAACATGTACTTCACCCCCGAAGTTATAAAACTGAAAACAGTTAAGAGAAAAGGGGGACATGAACTCACTGTCTTGCATCTTCGATAATCGTAACTCACGTTCCTTCAGCAAACACGACTACCTACAATGTACAAATGACTATTAGACGAACAGGTCGTGCCTTGTCTTAGTATTAATGTTTTTGAGTTACGTTTCTTTTATGTTTTCGGTATCATCCCAAGTTATGCAACTATTTGTTAAAATAATTAATATTTTAACTAGAATTAATTTTTGGAATAATCGTTAAAACAATATATCTTATTTTAATACTTCCCAAGTATTTATACGTGTACTTCCTTCCCAAGGATAGGTATATTTGTATTTGTATATTTTTACCATGTATCGGTGTCGTATTCCGGTGTGGATTTATACGTACGAGAATACGTATTTTTTGTAATTGTTAAGTATTCTTATACTTAATTTTGTGTTAAACTTTCCGGAATATTATTTCTAATAAAAGTCCACTAATATATATATTTCCCAATATATATATAAGAATTACTACTTAGAAAAGTTATTTATAATTTTTCCTTTTGGCAAAAATATTTGTAGTTCCAAAATAATATATTTTCAAGTCTAACTTTAGAAAATATATATAAACTTATTTTTACGATAAATAATGTATTTCAAGTTTATTCAAGAAAATAAATATGTTTCCCAAAAATATTATATTTTCTAGTAATTCCAAGGAATCATATATATATATATACTTTTATTCACCAAAAATTATATATTTCCTTTTTGTCAAACTATGATATAACTTTGTGACAATCGTAAAAATCATGTTTTCATTTCTTGTGTCCAAAATATTATTTACCAAAAATATATCTATAGATGTATTTCCGGAATATTTTGTAAGTTACATTCTTTCGTTCGGTTTCACAATATTGTGTGTGTAACGTGTGTATTTATTCCTTGAGATTTTTGGTAATATTTTGGATGGTAATTTCTTGGTATTTTGTTAAGTTATATTATTTCAAGTCCTAAAATAATATAACTAATACAAAAAGTATACAATTAATCACACACATGTGTCTTCTAAATACATATCTTTTAAATACATATTTAGTCATTTTTATTTACAAAAACCAACCTCCAACATTTGTATTTTTGTAACCAAGAATTATGGCAAAGTTTATGAAACCATCTATTGTTGAAAATACACTTGTAAGTGTGTTTTTATAAATATTTTCTAAGTGTTTATATTTTTAGAAAATTTTGTCATAGTTTCCCCTAAAAATGGAGGTTTCCATGCATTCAAGCATATCATTTTCTTTTAAAATCATCCCAAACAATTAACAATTCAATCAACACTTACCAAGTGCCAAAATCATGCAATTTACACAACAACATGAACTTGAACTTTTATAAAAATTTGTAGTAACTTACTAGTGTGTTTAGTAAGCTTAGTTACCCTTTAAAGTGTGGTTATTTATTTAATAACTTCATTCTTGAAGAAATTAGATCTTCACAACTTGTAAATCACTTTTCTAAAAATATTTCTTCTTAGGTTTCTCTTATTAGATATATGATCCTACTCTTGATTAACCATAAAAAATGTGGTTAACTTCCTTAAGAACCAAGTTTATGTAAATCTTGTTATTTAACTTAGTTTCTTGAGAAAACTATTTTTAAAGTTAGCCATTTACAAGATTTATGTTGTGTTTAAATCATCATCACATATGAAAACAATTTTTTATTAAAGTTCATGTATACATAAAGTATGATCATCTTGGTCTTTCATAAGATCATCACCTCAACTTGCTAGATCATGTGTTTAATCACAATCTAGTAAGTTTCATATGATGTCTTACATCATAAACACAAATAATCAACCATCAAGAAGCAAAACAATACTTTACAATATGTATTCTTATGGTTTGGAGATGTTAAGAATTATCTTCTTATTCTTTGATGTTTTTCAGGATTAACAACATACATCATCTTTTAACCAACTAAATAAGATATAAAAAGAGATTATAAGAGCCTTACTACTAGCACAAGGCTAGGGATGAAACTCAAGAAGATGAAGATGATGAATGTGGTGGATAAAAGCAAGTAAAAGAGGTCCTTCAATCTCCAAACCCTCCAAGCTTCCTAACTTAGCTTCTAGCACCCTTGTATGAGTGTGGAATGGATGAAAGTTGAATGAAGATGGTGGTGGTGTGTGGTCTTGTTCTCGGTCGTGAGTGAGCAAGAGAGGGAGAGAAGAGTGTGTGTGTTTAGGGGTGTGAGAATTAGATTATGATCCTTAAGATCTTACTTATAACCATCCTACTCTTTTAACTCTTGGATAAAGTGTTCCATATCTTGCAACAAGATCTAATGAAAGATTCAACAAATCATCTTGGTGGGGCCATGCTTGGCCGATTACATAGGTGGGGGGGGGGGGTATTAGCTTAGGTTAAACCAAATTAGTTACCATTTAGTTTAATTTCAAGTGTTGGTTACATATGTTAGTTACTAGATATTTTTAGTAGGTGTCATGATGTTCGGGGATCATAACTAGCTTGGTAATGTTAAAACAATGCTTCTAGTGTAATTTTGATGTTCCGGGTAGTGTCCGGTTGTTCGGTTAGATACTGGTTCGTTAAAGTGCTAAACTATACAGTTTAGTGTTCTTTATGTACCCTTTTGTGACACTTTTAATTCCCGGCACTTAGGAAAGCATTCAGAGCCATTTAGTCATATTTTTGCATGATACTAGCTTGTTAAAATGCTGATTTTTGCTGTATTTTGCAGAATTCTGCACTTTATGTGAGTTTTAGGCACTTTCCGGCACTTAAACTATTACTTAGAAAGGCAGTTTTGTGATCCTTACTTTCCTACACACTATACTAGTGTAATACTTGGTTTTTGGATTATTCTGTGTCTCATTGCACTATCTGTCTATGTGCTGAGTTCTGTCAGCATTTTTCTGAGTTATCCGCTAACTGTGCTAACTGTGCTTTGTGCATCATTTATGTCATTATGGTTTGCATGTAATAATGATGTGACATTATGCAATATGTGATGCACATGTAAGTATGATGCAGTAATCAGAAAGTAGTTAAGTGTAATTCAGCACAGTCATTAAGCACTAATTATGGTTAATTAATTGTATGGATACCTGGATTTTTGACAGTTGTCACATTCTCCCCCTGTTAAGAAAATTTTGTCCCGAAATTTTAAGCTCTGCTACTAGCTGCAGGGGAGTTGGGGAACAAATGTGGGTATCTTGCTTTCATGCGGTCCTCACGCTCACAAGTGAACTCTGGGCCGTGACGCGCGTTCCATCAAACCTTGACGAGTTTAACACTACTCCTACGTGTCTTGTTAACCTTCCAATCAGTAACCTCAACAGATTCTTCGGTAAGGTGGAGTGTGTCGTCAATGTGAACTTCATCGGCAGGAATAACAACTGTTTCTTGAGTTGGACTCTTTTTCTGATTAGATACATGAAATGTATCATGGAATCCATTCAGTTCCGCTGGTAGATCCAACTTGTAAGCTACAAGGCCAATTCTCTCCAGGATTTTGAATGGTCCAATATATCGTGGGTTTAACTTTCCACGCTTCCCAAAGCGTGCTACGCCTTTCCAAGGTGAGACTTTTAGTAAAACCATATCTCCCACTTCAAACTCCAAAGGTTTCCTTCTTTGGTCCACATAGCTCTTTTTTCTTTCACGAGCCGCCTTGATGCGCTCTCAGATCTGTATAATCTTATCTGTCATCTCTTAAACCAATTCGGGACCAACAAGCTGTCTATCACCCGCATATGCCCAGCATAACGGTGATCGACACTTGCGTCCGTAGAGAGCTTCAAACGGTGTAGCTTGAATGCTTGCATGGTAGCTGTTGATATACGAGAACTCTACCAAAGGTAGGTGAGTGTCCCAACAGCCACCCAAGTCCATTACACAAGCTCACAGCATATCTTCTAGCGTTTGACTCGTTAGTTCGCTCTGACCATCTGTCTATGGGTGAAATGCAGTACTCAGATTCAACTGAGAACCAAAGGCTTCTTGGAAGGATTGCCAAATCCTTGACACAAATCTTCATTCTCTATCAGATATAATCGAGATAGGCACTCCATGACGTGCAACTATCTCTCTTAGGTACAGCTCAGCAAGCTTACCAGTGTTATCCTTTTCCCTGATCGGCAGAAAGTGTGCAGATTTCGTCAGACGGTCTACGATTACCCAAATCGTGTCATGACCTCTGGGTGTCTTTGGTAACTTGGTTATAAAATCCATCGAAATCTGCTCCCATTTCCACATGGGTATTTCAGGTTGCTACAGAAGACCTGAAGGCTTCTGATATTCGGCTTTTACATTGGCACATGTTAAGCACTTTCCAACCTAAGTTGCAACATCACCTTTCAATCTTGGCCACCAGTAGAAATCCTTCAAATCCTGGTACATCTTGTCCGATCCTGGATGGATCGAGTACCTTGATTTGTGAGCTTCATCGAAAATCACGTTTCTGAGACCACCAAAGAGGGGAACCCAAATTCGTCCCATAAAACACAATGTTCCTTCCCGGTTGGGTACCAACTGTTTCTCCATCCTACGGAGATATTCATCCACAAGATTCTCCTTCTTAAGTGCTTCTCTCTGCGCAGCATGGATGCGCAACGAGAGATCTGTCTGTATAATCATTTCCAAAGCCCTAACCCTTATGGGCTTGATTCTTTCTTTCCGACTCAAGACGTCTGCTACGACATTCTCCTTTCCTGGGTGATACTTGATTTCGCAATCATAATCGTTTAACAGCTCCACCCATCGGCGTTGTCTCATATTGACCTCTTTCTGATCGAATATATGCTGTAGGCTCTTATGAACAGTAGAGATCGTGCATCGGGTGCCATACAAATAATGTCGCCAAATCTTCATAGCAAACACGACAGCGCCTAATTCCAAATCATGCATGGTGTAGTTCTTCTCATGAACGTTCAACTGGCGCGAAGCATAAGCTATAACCTTCTGATGTTGCATCAGTCCACAACCTAATCCTAGACGTGAGGTGTCACAGTACACCACAAAGGCATCGATGCCTTTGGGTAGGGATAAAATAGGTGCATCACAAAGCTTGTTCTTCAGCAACTGAAAAGCTTTTTCTTGTTTGTCTCCCCATTCATACTTCCTATCCTTTTGAGTAAGGGAGGTTAATGGTTAAGCGATTTTTGAAAAATCCTCGATGAATCTGCGATAATACCCAGCTAATCCTAGAAACTGACGGATCTCAGTTGGCGTCCTCGGAGTTTCCCAATTCTTGATCACCTCGATCTTGGTGGGATCCACAAGAATTCCATCTTCGTGTACCACGTGACCAAGTAACTGAACCTCACGCAACCAGAACTCGCACTTTGAGAACTTTGCGTACAACTTCTCTTCCTTAAGCAGCTCTAAAATAGCTCTTAGGTGTTGTTCATGCTCTTCCTTCGTCCTTGAATAGATCAAAATATCATCGATAAACACAATCATGAATATATCGAGATATAGCTTGCAGACTCTATTCATCAAATCCATAAACACAGCTGGCGCGTTCGTCAACCCAAACGGCATAACTAGAAACTCGTAGTGTCTATAACGAGTCCTGAAGGCAGTCTTCGGAATACTCTCCTCTTGAATTCGCAGCTGGTGATAACCTGATCGAAGATCGATCTTGGAGTAGAAACTCGAACCTTGTAGTTGATCAAACAGGTCATCAATCCTCGGCAAAGGATATCGATTCTTAATGGTCAACTTGTTTAGCTCGCGGTAGTCGATACACATGCGGAAACTACCGTCTTTCTTCTTGACGAACAAAACTGGAGCTCCCCAAGGCGAGAAGCTTGGTCTAATAAATCCCTTATCCAAAAGCTCTTGAAGTTGCGTCAACAATTCTTGCATCTCGGAAGGCGCAAGTCGATAAGGTGCCGTAGCTACAAGTGCGGCGCCTGGAACTAAGTCAATGTGGAATTCGACTTGTCGCTGCGGCGGCAATCCTGGCAAGTCTTCGGGGAAGACTTCAGGATATTCCCTCACAACTGGGATATCCTCCAGCTTTGGCTCAGTGGCTTCCTTGTCCATGACGTGCGCCAAGAAGGCAACACATCCTTTCTACAAACATCTTCAGGCCTTCAAACAACTGATAATCCTTAGAGGAGTTTCATGCTTCTCTCCATGCACTACAATCGTCTCTCCATTCGCCATCGGAATGCGAATGATCTTCTCGTGACATACGATCTCTGCTCGGTTGCTTGACAACCAATCCAATCCATTCCAACCACCACGTCAAAGCTTCCCAACTCGACTGGCAGAAGATCAAGCGTAAACTCATGCTCCCTGAGCTCTATTACACAGCCTCTAATTACTTCATTTGCTTCTACTAGCTTTCCATTAGCTAGCTCTATCGAATAGGGATTACCTAGCTTACTAGCTACTAACCCAAGCATTTTCTTAAACTCTAGGGATACAAAGCTATAATCGGCACTAGTATCAAACAGTACAGATGCAAAGTGTTGGTTGATAGGGAACGTACCCGTGACTACGTTCGGATCTTGACGAGCTTCCCTCGCTCCAATGTTAAAAACTCTTCCATGAGTTTGGTTGATCTTTGGGCAATCTCTCTTGAAATGCCCAACATCTCCACAGTTAAAGCAACCTTGTCCCCGACCATTTCCATTTCCACCCTGGTTGTTGTTTGCTCCACGGTTCCCATTACCACCACGGTTTCCATTACCGTCATTTCCTCCTTGAGTGCGGTTTCCATACCCATTTCCACCACGGTTACCGTTTCCATTCCCGTTGCTAGTACCTCTCTGACCACCATTACCATGACCGCCACCATACCAGCATGTTTCTTTGGCATGTCTAACCTTCCCGCATGTCTCACACTTTCCGGCTCGGCATCGTCCAGTGTGATAAAACTGACACGCATCGCATTTGGGCAAGGTGCCCATATACCCTTTTCCTTTGATTTCAACACCAGTCTTGACCTCGGCTGGTGGGTTCCCATCTTTCTTCTTGTTAGCACTGCTGGTACCCTTCTTGAAGTTTGAGAACTTCCTGTTGTTCTCACTTGACGACTCAACGTGAGTATCCTTCTTCTTTTGGTCAGAAATCGAGAACTTGTTCAACCTGATCGCTTCCTCAGTTAATGCCACACTTAGATCAATAGCCTCAGTGATCGTTGAAGGCTTTGACGTCGTCACCATGCTCATGATTTGGGGTGCCAATCCCCAAATAAAACACCTGATTCGCTTGAATTCCGGGTCAACCATGTAAGGAACAACGCGAGATAAATCGTGAAATCTCTACACATATTCAGCATTCTTTGGACCATCCATCTTGAGGTTCCAGAATTCAGTTTCCAACTTTTGAATCTCAGCCCTCGAACAGTACTTCTTGTGCATGAGTTCCTTCATCTCATCCCAAGTCATGGCATATGCAGCCTCTTCTCCCAGAGTCTGAACTTGGAGATTCCACCATGATAGAGCTCCGTCTAAGAACAGTCCAGAGATGTAGGTGACCTGGTGCTCCGGCGCACACTTGCTCATTCTTAGCATAGAATCGGTTTTCTCCGTCCATCTAACGAAAGCTACAGCACCCCCGGTGTCGTCAAAATTCAAAGGTTTGCAGTCTAGGAACTGCTTGTAGGTACAGCCTGTACACGCAACATCATTCACAGAAAGCATTAGCAAACGCACATGGAGTGTCCAAACATATCGTAATGTGTCTTAAATGACTTAAACATTACCATGCGGTAGGTTACTTCCTGAGGTACCTCCGCTATGTTCAGAGCGCAAGGCCTCATGTTGTGCTATTGCTCGTGAAATCCGTTCTTGTAGCTCAGCCTCTGTTGTGGGCAGCTGGTTGTCTCTTCGAAGAGGCATCTTCTAAAGAAGATTGTATAAGTCAGGTCTTATGTATATAAGTATATAGTACGTGTATGTAATAGCATTTATCAACGCAAGTAAGCACATAACATCACATTCATATCACCAATCAACAATGTATATAATGAGAATATTGCGATTGAGCTTTTACAAATCATCGACCACAAATACAGTTACATGTTCTACAAATGTATCGTATCACATCAAAAGGGACTACAGGGTCACACTACCCTTGTCCATAATGTCTATCAATCTACAACAGTCATATATTCAAAAAGTGGTCTTCAAAAGGGCTTTGCAAGCTAGGCTCAATAGCGATACTCTCATCAAAAGCAGGCTACCTGCATAAAACCAAAAACCGGCTATGCTGATGGCGGTGGAGGAGGAGGTGGAGGAACGAAAGGCAAGCCGCGCGAGCTCCTCCTCAAGATCATAAACGTGTTGCAACAAATAGCTGATCTGCTCCTCCATGGTGAGAAATTGAACATCAAAAGCTGGATATGGCAAAAGAGGAGCAGGTGGAGTCGCAAAAGGTGACTGGCATGAACAAGGTAGAGGACGTGGAGTCCTCTCAAGCTCCATGACTCTATGACACAAGATCTCCTGCTGAAGCTGCAATGACAGGAGTAAGTCATCCCTCGTGTAACCAATAAAGTGGGAGGGATGGTATGGATCAGAAACTGGCATAGTGTTCGGCGGAAACCATATGAGTGGCTCGCCTGATGGTGCAGAAGTAAAATGAGTAGCAGGTGTATACTGTGACATGTGAGGAAAAGCGGCTGACACGTGTGGAATCTGGCTAGGCTGCTGACTACACGGACCTTCCCCTGGACGAGGTGGAGGGATCTCCTGCAGGAATGTGACAGGTAGGTCTGTGCGGTGAACGTCAGAAACAATCGGGTGAAAAGGGGCGACATCAACAGGTGCATGTGTAGGTGCAGGTGGGGGAGTGACAGGCTCAACAAAAGGGGGCATATCATCATCATCCTCTATCCACCCATTGCTGGTGAAAGCGTATCGAGGATCTATCTGACCGGCAAAAGCAGCATGGTCAGCGGGTGCAGGAATCGGAATGAGTGGTGCGATGTCAGATACGCCAAATGGTACAGGATCAAAATCAGGTAAAGGCTCAGGTGCTGGGGCCAGCTCAGGCTCAGCAGGCATCGGCTCAGCAGCAAGTGCCTGCTCAGGATCAGCAGGTATCAGCTCAAGATCAGCGGCAAAGTCAATCTCATGTCCAGGCTCAACGTCATGATCAAAGTCGTGTGGAGGAACAGGTGCAACAGACAGGGCCGTGTCAGTATCAGAATCAGTGGGGTAACGCTGCAATCTAGTGCATGCAAAGTGGAAGAAGACACAGACTCAAAAGAATCTCGAGCAGAATGATCAGATGAAACCTCAATAATAGGAATCTCAATGAATGGAACAACAATGGCATCCTCAGCTGGAACTCCATCACCCTGGACAGCATCAGGGGGACCATCAATGAAAAGATAGACATCATCATCAAACAAGTCATCAAAAGGCAAGTCCTCGAGAGGAAAAGCCGCAAGAGGCAAAGGGGCGAGGATCGGAACCATGGCATGCTCACTATCGGGATGTCCGAGGATGAGATGGTCCTAGTTAGGAATAGGAATGTCACACCCCCAAAATCCACACGCGGAGTTGTAGGTCCCGTTTTTCCGGTGAGGATCGATAACAAAAACCTATCCTTGTTTATCACAAACATGGTAACGGGTGCGGAATCCCCGTGACGGTGCAAACCAAACACAGTTAATAAAGAACACGGATTAACCAATGAAACACACTCTATTGATTAAACGGGATGAGAACCAAATACAAACTGATACAAACACAGTTTTAACAGAGTTTCTTTAGGGGTATGCTCTCATCTCTTAAAGTCTCTCTGTGCTCATCAGTTTCACACAGAAACTGTGAGGGGTATTTATACTAGACATAGACACAGACATGACGAAACGCATAAAGGCACGACGAAACACTAAAGTCGACAAAACACATTCTGTTTCGTCGACATACATATATTCCTATTTCTGTTTCATCGATTGTAACATAAACCCAATCCAAGTCAAAGCCCAACTTCAAGTCTTCGGCCCAAACATAAGGAATTACGGCCCAGCTTAATTTCTGTTGACAACTTTCAATTAGTCAACATAAGACAAAGCTTGTGACATCATCATGACATCACTAAGGTGATGTCATGGTGATGTGTTTGCGGGAAAGGTTTGCGGCGCTCCGTGCTTCGCGTGTCGAACTCTGGGGTGCACGACGGAGGAATGTCATGACGTTTGGCTGGAGCCGGACCTAACCGAGTCGACCCGAACCGAATCGAACCGAGTCGACCCGAACCGAATCGAACCGAGTCGAGTCGCGTCCACATAAAGTGTACCAACAAACTCCCCCTTGGACGCTACTCGTGAGGTTCGACTTCTGTGATGGTTCGTCTTCTGTGTCTTTCATGTCGGAGGATCTTCAAAGTCTTCACGCGTCGTAAGAAGAAAGTGTATCAACAAACTCCCTTTTCATTTAGAAAGTGTGTTAACAAACTCCCCCTTAGATTGAACTCTCCATTGAGTCATGCTTGTGAATCTTTTGACTTGTCAATTCTTCAGATCCTTGTGGTGTTGATGAAGGGTCAGCGGCAACTCGATCATCTTTTTCTTGTGAGTGCCTCCACTTCGTGTCTTCGTTCCAAAGCTTGTCATCGCACATGTTCTCCTCGCCTTTAGCATCTGCACATGCAAGAAAGCTAAACGCATAATGAGAACAACCGCTTGGAATATAGTTAACATTTAAACAAATGACACATATAAGATCAAATCTCAATCTAACACCGACCGACAACAGCTTGAAAGTTAAAAAATGATCAATTTTAATCCCTTACTTTCAAAACTTGTTAACTTCGATTGTTTATGAAGATGCAATTGTTTTCCGGCTTACAATCAGGATTTTGGGTAGGATAGACTCGAGTTCCAACATCGGTCAATCAAAAATAAACTAGAAGCAAAATCTTTTGGATTTTATAAAATTTATATTAAAACACACATAAAATCTTTTTGGAATTTTCATTTTTCAAAAGTAAAGACGGAAAGCAATAAATAAATATATACAAAGATGCAGAAACTGAAAGCGGTAAATAAAATATTTACAGACATTCTTTTTGCAAGTTTCGAGGGTAAGAGAATCATATCAGTGTACGGTCATGCCAAAACAACTCTGTTTGTTCAATTAGTTAACATTTAGATAAGCATCCTATAGCAATTATCGGTATTGTTGTCCATATAAGCTCAACTTATCAGATGTAATCATGGCGAGGGGATACGTTAAGGTATGATTTATACTTACCGACCGGTGTTCATCCACACACGACACATTCCCGTATCAAGGCATGCGCGAGAGTTCATCTTACCGGTGAGTATACTGTTTATCATCTGTTTGACCGTATAAAAGATGTGAGAAACTCACTGATTTTGATTTGAAAACAAGCCCTATGTGATAGAATCACTTATTGATGAGGAACTTGATTTTCAGATGCATGAGGGCACAGGAGCAAGTCCGTGAACAGATCAGTACTTTCGTACAGCAGAGAGACGAACTTGACTCCCGCAAAGAATCTGTGATATACTATCACTTATTTTGTGGACATGTGATTGTTGATCACTTATTGAGGTCGAATGCAATATGTATACGTATGTATAGTATCATGGAAGATCTAGACTTCGTCTCCGTTTGTTTCGGTAAAAGATACAACCATGATACCCAGATGATAAAACAGCATAAAGACCGAATATCTCAGAACCTCGGCAATCTCTCAAACGAAATTTCGGTACTAAGACCATATGCCAATGAATGGTTCCCACCTGGTCTTCAGTCGATTAAGGTTTATATCACCCTGCACACTTTAAAATGATTGTGAGCCTACCGATACATCTTATATAGAGCTGCTTAACATTTTTCATTTTGCATTTCAGTTTGAAGAGGTTTCGACAGACCACTGATCTACTATCATTTTCTCTTTTTCTCGCCAGGAAACTAATTTTTGTTTTTCCAATGTTTTTGGGTTTTGAAATTTTTCGATGTTTTTGAATTTTCAAATTTAGATTTACTCCCCCTAAAATCAACAAACTTACAATAAATTTAAAAGACACAAAGAAATTTACAAAAACGATTTTCCGATGCTGGTTAACTCATGTTTTACCTCAATGCTGTTTACCAAAATTAATTTTAATCAGAAATGATTTATCGAATTTTGGAAAAATCAGTTGGCACGTCGGTAAGCGGTGCGGACCATGACAACATTGACGAGTTTCATAATGAAACAATCACGTGTGAGGTGATATTCGAGATCAACGTGTCTGGCCAAAGACTGCTGTACTAGATGAGAATTATTCATAAAGCAGGTTAAATATCGACAAGTATAGGAGAGATTAGAAATTTAAAACCGTATCCTGCAACTGCTTCGTGCATTGCAAGGAATCTGAGTGCTCTCCCAAACTGGATATCCACCCGGTGTGGATTTCAAAGTCGATTTTGTAGCTACTTAGAAATCTCTTCACAGCAACAAGATCAGAAACCTTTGGGTCCGGCTGGTCTTCCACATTGCACCAGCGAAGGTCTTTGTCTTTCTCTTGAGAAGTAGTGTGCGGTTGAGCAATCCACGCCAAGGCATCCGCACACCCGGTTGGTTTGTTCAACAAACACATTTCTTCAATAACACCGCGAAGAAATGTACACTGCACGTTCATTTTGTGGATTATGAATCTTCAGACGTGCTGCAGGTGCGTACAGTTTGATTGAATCTATCCTAGGGACCCGATCAAAGCCTTGAACAATTAAACTTTGGAATGATTTTCAATTTGTCGAAGCTTTTCAATTTCTATCGACAGACAATTCTGTCTTCTTTTTCTTCTTCTCTCCATCAAAGGCAACGACTCCTAGAAATAACAATATCTTGGAGCTTTGAGTCGCCTATCTTGTGCATGAATATTCCACTATCAAAAATCTTACGATGATCGATAGTTCCTCCTGGAACATCCTACACACTCACTCAGAGATTAGTTGGAGAGGGGGACCCAAGCCTTAACAGACTTGGGTCGTCCTTCATCATCGAAGATTGTGACTTCGATTTCATGATGATTCGGAATGGATTGAGCTTCCCCTGAAATAGTTACCGATTTTGGTTTCCAAATCTGTTTTTGTTTTTCATTTTTAATTTCTAACTTAACAGACTTTGTTTGGACAACCTCCGGTTTTAACACCTTTTCAACTTCTTTGACGTTTTGACGTCGTTGTTTTGGCGAAACATGACGACGTTGTGGGTGAACATTTTCAGGTGGTGCTCTTTCCACAAATTTCTCTTTAGGAGTGTTTGAGCAGTTCTTAATGATATGCCCAAACTCCCCACATTTAAAACACGTTCTCCTTTCCACAAACTTAGGAGAATTTGATCGACCAACAGATGTCGAACCTGTAGAACCTGAGGTACTTGCTTTTTCATCACACCCATTTGTATGTTGAGTGTAATTGTTTTGACTGTTACGTTTTAAAATCTTGACTTGTTGGATAAAATCGGTGTTTGATTTGTTTTCAAAAGTCTCAATTTTATCAGTACCCCTTGATGCTACAAACTTGACATCTTTTGCTTTCTTCTTGTAACGAGCTCCTTTTGATTCAACGTTAGCCTTTGGCTTTGGAGCTCGTTGTTGCTGTTGTTTACCCTTAGAAGCAACAGGTTGTTGCTTTGTCAGTGATTTCTGTTTTCCAGGGATTGTCTTTCCCAAAAATTTTCTTGTATTATCTTCAAACACTTTGTCAATCAAAGATTGATTGACGTTTTTGATTGGAAAATCTATGTCTGAATAAATTTTACTATCACCGACTAAAGTATACAACAAGTTATTGCTCTTAACAGCAGACACAAATTCTTTTACATTCTTGACAGGATCTATCACTTGTTTGGCAACTTGTTGCACGACAGGAGTAGGAGGATCACAAAGAATATGATTCTCAATTGGAATTTTTACTCCTTTCGTCTCATCTAGTGATTCATCCTGGTCATTCACATCTGATTCATCATCCGACGAATCATAGTCCTCAATGATTGGAGGACTTTGTTTCGTAGATGTTGAAGTTTCTGATTGCTCAGATGATGTACTTGAAGAACTGTCCGATTTGAACCCTAGGCCAGTAGTAACTTCCTCATAATCAAGAGGCACACTGGGTTCAAAACGAGGCATATCCTCTTCATCGGGCGACTTGGTATAGTCGTGTCTCAAAGGGGGTGGACACTTCCTATAACCAACGCCTTTAACGTTTCCTTTTAGTTTCTGAACGTCAATGATGTGATCGAGCACATATCAGGAGTTAGAATAACTCTCCAATTTGAGTTTGATCGCTTCATATTCACACTTGGCCATGGCTAGCTCTTTCTTGGTTTCCTCAATGATATTAATGTAGTTATTAATACCAATTTGTTTGTTGAAAACAGTTTTTGTTAATTCGGAAACACTTTTCTTTTGGGTTTCAATAACTGTTTTAAACTCCTTTTCATTGCAAGCTAAGGCCATGTTTGCCTCTTTGCACTTTGACAGTTCAACAACTAAACTCTGATTGTGACTATGAATCGTATCACATTCAAGTTTCACTCTATCACATTCATGTTTAATATCAGTACAATCACTACATATGCTAGGAGTTTCAGAATTTACCTGACTCGAAGAGGCTGTGAAATTAGCCATGAAGGCAGTCTGAGAAGAGAAAGATCCATCTTCAAAAGTATAATCTCCCGCATTTGAGCTTTCTTCATCTGAGCTCCCGCTATAACCCGAGCTATCATCATTTTCAGAAAACTCTTCCTTGTGAACATGCTTAATGTGATTGATGATTTTTGCATAGCATGCGGTTCCACCTCCTTGATCCTTATCTCCGAATTGTACAGACTAATTACACCCTTCATCAGCTTGAACGGTCAATGCTCGATTGGTGTTTGATGGTCCAGACTGGTTCTGGTTGGTGGTGTTGTTCACAGCTACTATCCCTTTTCCATGGTTATCTTGATTGGCATTGGAAGTACTTGTTTGATTTCTGAATGGATTCTGGTTGCCTTGTCTGCTTGGCTGGGTGCACTCACGTTTGAAGTGACCCTTTTCGCCACAATTATAACATGTAACCGCATCTTTATTGAACCCGTACTTCGTATCATTTTTGCCTTCCAACGAAGTTCTTCCAGTTCGAGTCATGAAATCCTTTGCCCTTCTAACAGCACTTGCAAACGCCCACTTGATATCCATTAACTCCATTTCATCACGGTCTATCTGCTGATAATCTTCATTGGTAATATTGATGTTTCCAATTTGACCTGCTACCAATCCACAGTATGAACTGAACATTGTGTTGAGAAGTTCCAAATGTTCCTTTGCAACTTCTACACTGACTTTTGAAAGATTGGAAGTATCAACTCTGACAGTGTTGGTGTTTTGGGGTGAAGGATTGTTGGTATAATGCGCTTGTTGTTGTTGTGGTTGGGCTTGAGGCTGGGTTATAGATTGTGACATGTAAGCACTTTGATTCCACTGTGGTTGCGGTGGAAACGGAGAAGAGTTTGTATTGGATACAAACGCCGTTTGAAGCTTCGGTTGCTAAATGGAACTAGAACTAGCTGAAGGACCAAAACCAGGCAAATAAATTTATGTGTTTTGAGGAGGTGCAGTTACAATCCTTTTAGCTTTCCGAATTTCCTCTTCGTTCTTGTGCTCCAACTTCTGAATGAATTCATAAAGACTGACATTGGCTGCATCCAGAGCGCCCGTATGCTTTAGAAGTTCAATGAATGGACTCCACTTAGGAGGTAGAGCATCAGCAAATCGTGCAACCATTTCCGGATGAGTTGCAGCAACACTATAAGAAGTCATTTCACTAATCAAATGATAAAAACGAGACGTCATATCATTTAGAGTTTCATTCTCCAAGAACTGAAATGATTCAAACTCTTTCTTCAATAAATCATGGCGTATCTTTCTAGTAGCTGCATTTCCTTCTCCTCTCGCTACCAATGCATCCCATAAACCTTTCGTGGTCTTACAATATGAGAATTGATGAAAGATGTCTCTGTGAAGTTCTTGAGTGAGAATAGCATACGCCTTCTTCTCCAGATCATATGCCTTTTTGTCGGCTTCTTGCATATTATTGAAAGTTGTCGCATTTGATCCTGCTTCTTCAAGAGCTTCACTAAATGCAGAGATGAAACACGTCCATAATTCTGTGTTTTTCCCTTGAACGTAGTTATGGAAACGACCCTTCCATGATGGATAGTCGTTCATGTAATTTAACTTTGGAGGGCGATTGTTGCTACCCGGCTCATTCTCACTAAGCAAAATATTTTGAATGCTCTGATTTTGATTCGACACCATTGCCCATTGACTTGAACTTATTGACTGTTGTTGTTGAGGTATGGTACGCCTCATATATTCGGCCATCGACATCTGTTTTAGATCTGGTTGTGGATCCGTACTCCAATCCCAAGGATTCGTACAACTCATATTTGATGTATGTATGTGAAAAACTGATCATACTCTTGAAAACAGACTGTTATCACACTTTTGGAAGTCCTCTGTTAAAAATTTACAAGTATCGACGAAACAGTTGTGAGACCCTATCCACGAAACAGAATCCTTTTTGCTGGTCGACGAAACTGATGTGATTTACGAAACAGATATGAAATCTGTTTGATAACGACGAAACAGAATTATGCGACGAAACAGTTTTGTTCGACGAAACAGTTGTTGTTTGTTGATATCGGCGAAACACTTGAAGCCCAATAAAATGAGAAGCCCAAAATATTTGAAGCCCACTTCTACGAAACAGATTTAATAACAGGTCGACGAAACAAAAATCCTTTTTGTGTGATTTAAATAATGGGTGCCGTAATGTTTGACTGTTTGACTTTATTGTTTGATCGATATGTATATTATATATCCTACGAATCAAGGTGAGGCCCAAAACAGTCTAAAGCCCAATGAAAATGTATAACGAAACTGGATGAATCCCAAATCAGTTTGAAGCCCACTTCAATGCATGACGAAACTGGTTGATTCTTTGAGGATGTGTGACGAAATAGAATGAGATATGGTCTCAGAGTTGGTGAGTTATTTCAAAGTGGTCTTATCCTTTCTGACACAAGCACAACTTGGTGACACAATTTTCAACCCACACGTTACTTTCTCCGAATTTCAAAGCTTCCTTTTTCTACAAACAAATCATCACATGTACACTTTTTCAAGCAAACAATATTATAATCAATAAACAACTTGCACAGTAAATTCACAAAAGATCAAAAAGTTGATAAATATGAAGAACACTTTGAATGTTTGATGAACTTGATAAATTTTCCAACACGATTTTGCTTAAAACTTTTACTAAAAACCCGGTTTTTCAACGTGAACAATCAAAACAACAAGGTTTTTGATAAAACTTTTAGCACATGACAATATCTAACAGATTTTAAGATGAAATTTCCAGAAAATGATGAGATTTTCAAGAACAAAAATCTGAAAATAAAAACAATAACACACTTGTTTCAAAAACGACAATGTTTGGTTTTAAACAAGGAAAAGAGCCAAGGCTCTGATACCACTTGTAGGTCCCGTTTTTCCGGTGAGGATCGATAACGAAAACCTATCCTTGTTTATCACAAACACGGTAACGGGTGCGGAATCCCCGTGACAGTGCAAACCAAACACAGTTAATAAAGAACACGGATTAACCAATGAAACACACTCTATTGATTAAATGGGATGAGAACCAAATACAAACTGATACAAACACAGTTTTGACAGAGTTTCTTTAGGGGTATGCTCTCATCTCTTAAAGTCTCTCTGTGCTCATCAGTTTCACACAGAAACTGTGAGGGGTATTTATACTAGACATAGACACAGACATGACGAAACGCAAAAAGGCATGACGAAACACTAAAGTCGACGAAACACATTTTGTTTCGTCGACATACATATATTCCTATTTCTGTTTCGTCGATTGTAATATAAACCCAATCCAAGTCAAAGCCCAACTTCAAGTCTTCGGCCCAAACATAACGAATTACGGCCTAGCTTAATTTCTGTTGACAACTTTCAATTAGTCAACATAAGACAAACCTTGTGACATCATCATGACATCACTAAGGTGATGTCATGGTGATGTGTTTGCGGGAAAGGTTTGCGGCGCTCCGTGCTTCGCGTGTCGAACTCTGGGGCGCACGACGGAGGAATGTCATGACGTTTGGCTGGAGCCGGACCTAACCGATGTCACACCCCGACCGCGTAAAACAACAAATCGCGGCGGAAACATCGGGGCATGTCGTAACAGAATAAATTGTTTCATAACCATGGTATTCAAAGTTGTATTTTATTTATTAAACAAGAGTGTTACATTGTCTTGAACAGTAAACAAAAGAGTTTATAACATAATTAAACAAGTCTATCTTCGTTTTTAGTCTCTAAGGCACAGGTCCGCCCTAGTATCATGATCAACATCCTACGGAAAAGCTCCTGAAAACACATGTGAAAATAGGTACGTCAGCAAAAAAATGCCTGTGAGATACATAGTTTTGTGAAAATAGGATTCATGACTTGTGTTTAAGAAAATGTTTAGTCATGAACCTTGTAATTTGCTTTGTCTTGTAAATTATTTGAAAAACGATAAGATCAGTTGATATGTATAAATAAAAGTAAGGTTAAATGAATAACCATGTAAAATGAGTTGTATAAAATAAACTGTTTTGTAAACAATGTCTTGTGAAAAAAATATGTTATTTGTATAAAATGTAATATGTCTATACTGAAATGGTTTAAATAACGTTGCGCTATGTAATATTATACAAACACTTATATATAGGAAGTACCAGCGGCGTATCCACCATGTTTGTATCATATTACACACGCCTCGTTACTCAAATCACTTACCCAAACAACCAGCAATGTAACTTGTTCATGTACAAACCAATTGTCAAGTGTTATTGTGTAAACCATATCAAAATGTCTATGTCCAATGTAAACCACCAAATGTGTATATCAATGTCAAAATGTTTATGTTCAATGTAGATCATGTAATGTGTAATCAAAATGTCATGTTTGGTAAGTGAAATATATCAACTAAACCATATGTAAAATGCACAAAACAAGGTATTGAAGTAAAACATAGTTTAAATCAAAGTTATGTTTTATGTAATAAATGCATGCGTTACTGATACAAACATCTATGCGGTATTGTTAAAATGCATACATCCAAGCCTTGAGACTATGGCGATAAACCCTTAAACAAATTAAAGGTTTATCTAAGTTATGTATATCGAATTCGGTCATTCCTTTCATCCCCATACCCAGGATGTTCGGAACGGGAATTGTCAATTCCTATGGTACCACTACCTACTAACGAACGGCGTAGCTAATGTTAATGAATGTATTGTTCCATGTTAAACAAACCAAATGTCATACCCAAAATGTAAGCATGTGAAAACGATGCACTAAGTATGTAATCAAATGAACATACGTAGCGTGAAATGTAATGAAAAACGATGTACTAAGTAATGCACACAATGGGCACACCTAGCATGAAATGTAATGTAAAACGATGTACTAAGTAATGCACACAATGGGCACACCTAGCATGAAATGTAATGTAAAACAATGTACTAAGTAATGCACACAATGGGCACACCTAGCATAAGATGTAATGAAATCATATACTATAATGTACTAACGAACATAGCATGTATATGATGTGAAAACAGGAAAGCATGAAAGTAACAAGTAGGCACATGTGTTCCACCCCAAAATGTTATGTACTCACTTGAGATTGTTCAGTAGTCCTAAGATAACCACCAAGCAATGCTAGAGATCTCAGAATCAAACGGCACCTAATATAGGTAACTATGTTAATAAACCGGACCTAAATCGGAAGATTGGGTAGCATGAGGGTTTGTAAACCAAACGAGTATGGAGACTCGTGTAATATGGTTCAACAAAGCCTACATACTAATTGAAACCTAACATAATTGTTTACGACCCATTACGACCCGTTTAGGTAGCTTATGCTACTTTAACGCGTCGTTCGCGTGAAACGCGTTCGGACCGCCTAACTAGTCCTATGACAAGTAGAATATGCCATGTTACATAATCAGTTATGTGACAAAGGTTTAGGTTACATATGCTTAATTACCAATTATACATGAAAAGGGTATTCTGGTAATTTACCTAAGGCATATAAACTACCTATCATACAACTACTCAAACGATGTGACCATAGGGTATAACCTCGGAAGGTTATTCCCTACCTACTATGGTCACCTAATGTGTTTGGTCGGATCCTAATGATCGACCAAATGGGTCGGGTTCGAGGTATAAGCGATTTATTAGATCGCTTACCCTACGACCCTAGACAACGTGGTAATCAGTAGGCATAGTCCCAAGGGACTATAACCAACGTGATTACACTCACGTTGCGAAGTTCAAACGAACTTCGCATTGACCATAAACTGGTCAATGCAGAAAGTCAAACAAAGTTTGACTTTCAGACTCGAAAGACTCGAAAAGCAATAAAAGAACGAAAGAATACTTACGAAGGGTCCCCGGATGCTAATTTCGATTCAAAAATCTCAGGTATGAAACAATAGTTTCAACTTAGAGTTTCTCAAATCAAAATTCTAGTGATTTGAGCAATGGGGTGATGGGGTATTTATAGTTTTCGGTCCACCGTTAAGATCGTTTCATGGAAACCGTGCTCGAATCCTACCCGTACATGTGTTGCAAAGTTGTGGTGACTAAAAATGGGTTCTTATCAGCTGACTAGACAAGTGTGAGTGTGTGGTTGAGGATTAAACAGCTGCAATCTGATGTTAAATACACTTAATCTGGTCTGGTTAGGCAGTCGCGTAGCGCTACTGCAAAGGCATTAGGCAGTCGCGCTACGCTAGCACCCCCCTGTTTCAGAAATGTTTCAAAAGTGGCAGAAATGGTCCCTGCACGTGTTTAAGGCCTTTTTCGATGCGTTTGAACCCCGTTAACCTCATTTCAAGGCTCTAAAATGAAGTTAAAGTATAGGGAACTCAAAACATGCTCAAAAATATGCCGGATGATGGTTCGTTTGGTCGTACGAACGCGATGTTCGCTTAATTACGACGGAATGCGCATAAGCGCGAAAAACGATCCAAATGACGCGACGAATGGATTTTTCTTATGCCAAACACTAAAGCATAATATATTCATGCGTACATAAATTTTTGGATGTCCGGATGTATTCAGAACGTGAGTTATGCGCGAAAGTGCAAACTTGTGCACTTTTTGACACTTTTAGTCCCTGAATGACCCAAAAGTTTATTTTAGCACACCGAACCCCTCAAAGCCTATTTCTAAGCTATATAAAGGATATTTAAGGTGTGTTTAACTTATGGTCATGTTCCGGAATGTTCGTTACAGTTCAAATTGACATACTTTCCAGTTTGTCATATTTAGTCCCTGTAAGCGAATTAACTTGTTTCTGCCATACCAAAGCCTTCAAAACTTATTTCTAAGTTATGTAAAGGTTATTTAAGGTATGTTAAGTATATGTTGATGTTCTGGAGTATTTGTCGCGTTAAAATGAGTACGTTTACGCACCAGTTTGCGTATAACTCTCCAGAAAGTGATATAGAGTTTGAAATTGGATAAAAGTCAAAACATGAAAAATGTAAAACACAACCAAACAAACATTGGGATCAAATAAAATTGTTTTATTGATAATAGAACTGTCCACAATGATTACAAGCACAGATGTTACAGTCTCCCCTACTTGTGGAAATTTCGTCCCGAAATTTATTTAGAGAAAACTCGTGGAAAAAGATGCGGATATTTCGCCTTCATTTGGTCTTCGCGTTCCCAAGTAAACTTGGGTCCACGTTTAGCTTCCCAGCGAACTTTGACCAAAGGAATGCGCTTGCGTTTAAGCCACTTGACTTCACGTTCCATGATTTCCACAGGTTTCTCAACAAATTTCAGTGTTTTGCCAACACGAATTTCGTCAAGCGGTATGTGGAGGTTCTCATCAGCTAAACACCTCGTGAGATTGGACACGTGAAAGGTTGGATGAACATTTCCAAGTTCCGGAGGTAACTCAAGTCTGTAGGCTACCTTGCCGATTCTTTCGACGATCTTGAATGGTCCAACGTATCTAGGTGCAAGTTTTCCTTTCTTTCCAAATATGATCACACCTTTCCAAGGTGAGACCTTAAGTAATACTCGATCACCGACTTGAAATTCCAAGGGTTTGCGTTTTGGATCCGCGTAACTCTTTTGACGGCTCATAGCTGTCTGAAGGTTATCGCGAACTTTCTTGACCTTGTCAGTTGTCTCTAAAATGAGGGCAGGTCCAGTAAGTTGAGCCTCGCCGATCTCATTCCAGCAGACTGGTGAACGACATTTTCGACCATAGAGAGCCTCGAAAGGAGCCATTTTGATGCTGGTGTGATAACTGTTGTTGTAGGAGAATTCAATCAACTTAAGATGTGAATCCCAACTACCACCAAAATCGATCACACAAGCTCTAAGCATATCCTCCAGAGTCTGGATTGTTCTCTCAGATTGACCATCCGTTTGCGGATGATAAGCTGTGCTCAGATTAAGTTGGGTCCCCATAGCAGATTGCATGGTTCTCCAAAAAATGAGAAGTGAAACGAGCATCTCTGTCAGAAATGATGTTCAAAGGAACACCATGTCGAGCTACTATTTCATCCACATAGATTTTTGCAAGTCTGTCAGCAGGAAAATCCTCGCGGATTGGCAAGAAATGAGCTGACTTTGTAAGACGATCAACAACTACCCAGATGGCATCATGACCTTTCTTTGTGCGTGGAAGTTTAGTAATGAGATCCATAGTAATGTTTTCCCATTTCCAAACTGGGATCTCTGGTTGCACCAATAAACCAGAAGGACGTTGATGTTCAGCCTTAACCTTAAGACAAGTAAGGCATTTTGATACGTATAAGGAAATGTCTTTCTTCATACCAGGCCACCAATAGTGAATACGAAGATCCTTATACATTTTATCTGAGCCCGGATGAATAGAATAACGCGACTTATGGGCTTCATCCATAAGCAAGGTACGAAGATCATCCTGGCTTGGGACCCACAAATGGTCCATGAAGTAATATGATCCATTGTCCTTCAGTTCAAGAGCAGGTGTTATGTGATAGGGAAATTCCTTATCCATTAGACCATGTGAAACACAAGATTGTTGAGCCTGAGAAATGCGTGCTTGGATATCGGATCGAGCTTGAATAACAGATTGAACACGTACACAATGAGGCTTAGTACGTTCCTTACGACTCAATGCATCAGCTACGACATTCGCCTTACCAGGATGGTAGCGAATTTCGCAGTCATAGTCGTTTAAAAGCTCAACCCAACGTCGTTGTATCATGTTGAGTTCTTTCTGATTGAAGATATGCTGAAGACTTCTGTGGTCCGTGAAAACCACACATTTTGTACCGTACAAATAGTGTCTCCAGATCTTAAGAGCGAAGACAACTGCACCCAACTCAAGATCATGAGTGGTGTAGTTCTTCTCATGTATCTTCAACTGCCTCGATGCATAGGCTATGACTTTGTTCCTTTGCATCAGAACACAACCAAGACCCAATTTCGATGCATCACAATACACGACAAAATCATCATCACCCTCAGGCAATGATAGAACAGGCGCATCGCAAAGCTTCTGCTTCAAGTGTTGAAAAGCTTTCTCTTGTTTGAATCCCCAATCAAAGGGTTTGTTCTTCTGAGTTAGAGCAGTTAGAGGAACTGCAATCTTAGAGAAGTTCTCAATGAAGCGGCGGTAATAACCCGCTAGACCAAGAAAAGAACGAACTTCAGTAGGAGTAGAAGGTGTATCCCAATCCTTAATCGCACTGATTTTGGAGGGATCTACATGAATACCTCGTTCGTTGATAATATGCCCCAAAAATTGAACTTCTTTAAGCCAGAATTCACACTTGGAGAATTTGGCGAAAAGTTGCTCTTTCTTAAGGAGTTCCAGAGTAAGACGAAGATGTTGCTCGTGATCAGCTCGCGTCTTAGAGTATATCAAGATGTCGTCAATAAAAACAATGACGAACTGATCCAAATAAGGTTTACAGACCCTATTCATTAAGTCCATGAAAACAGCAGGAGCATTAGTCAAACCGAATGGCATGACTGTGAACTCATAATGCCCATAGCGAGTACGGAACGCTGTCTTGGGAATATCTTCTTCATGCACACGACGTTGATGATATCCGGAACGTAGATCAATCTTCGAGAAATAAGAAGCGCCCTGTAATTGATCAAAGAGGTCGTCTATGCGCGGTAGGGGATATCGATTCTTGATGGTAAGCTTGTTAAGCTCACGATAATCGATACACATCCTAAAGGATCCATCCTTCTTCTTGACAAAAAGAACGGGAGCACCCCAAGGTGAAAAGCTAGGACGGATAAAACCTTTGTCAGAGAGTTCCTGAAGCTGATTAGACAACTCTTGCATCTCAGACGGTGCAAGACGATATGGAGCTCTGGCAATGGGATTTGCACCAGGTACGAGATCAATGCGGAACTCGACTTGGCGTGCTGGAGGTAGACCAGGTAAATCCTCAGGGAACACTTCAGAATAATCCCGAACGACAGGAATATCTGAAATAGACTTACCCTTGCCTTTATCTTCTGTAACATGTGCTAAGAAAGCCACATAGTTCTTCCGCAGATACTTCCGAGCTTTAAAACAAGACATGAGCTTGAGACCACCAGACGGTTTCTCACCTTGAACCTGTAGGATCTCGCCTGTCGAAAGCGGCACACGAACAATCTTCTCAGAACAAACTATCTCTGCGTGATGCTTAGATAACCAATCCATACCCACTATGACGTCGAAGCTTCCAAGTTGCATAGGCGTGAGGTCAATAGGAAAAAGATGGTCGTTAAGGTTCAACTGGCAGTTGCAAAGAACAGAATCAAGAACAATGGGTTCACCACTAGCAACTTCTACTGTCAAAGGTTTACCTAGTTTCGTTCTAGACACGTGAAGCATTTGCTCAAAAGACAATGACACAAAACTCTTATCGGCACCAGAATCGAAAAGAACAGATGCAGGCTGATTATTAATAAAGAACGTACCGTTCACCACATTATCGTCCGCCTGCGCCTCTTGGGCATTCATGTTAAAGGCTCGGCCTCGAGCCGGAGCCTGATTCTGGTTGGCTAGCCTTGGGCATCGGTTTCTGTAGTGGGTCAGATCCCCACAGTTATAACAAGCACCAGGTGGGTATTGTGGTCGTGCAGCTTGACCCTGTTGTTGAGCAGGAGGATGAGCAACTTGTTGAGCCGGGTTCTGAACTGCCCGGTTCTGAGCAAACCGACAAACATCGGCAAGATGACCTGACTTCCCGCAATTAGTACAGAAACGGCACTGATTTTGCGGCTGATGGTGACTGTTGCATCTATTGCACAAAGGTGCATTCCCTGAATAGGGTTTCTTTGCTGGAGGTTGTGCGGGTTGGTTGGGAGCTGCCTGATTAGCTTGGGCAGTGACAGCAAAATTTTGGGAAGCCTTACGCTTCCTTGACCTCTTCGAAGAACCAGAGTCATTTCCATTCTTGTTTTGACCTTTCTTGCTATCCCCCTTGTCAGATGACTGTTTCTTGCCCTTGTCACCCTTCCTGTGCAATTTATTCTTCCGGATCTGCGACTCAGTCAATGTCGCTGATAACTCGATAGCCTGACGGAGTGTGGCAGGGTTACTACCAGTAAGGATGTCTTGTACCGAGTCAGGTAGGTCGTCGATGTATCTTTCGATAGCCTTGTCGAGTGGGGTAACCATTGTCGGGCAAAGCAAACTCAACTCTTCAAACCGATCAGTATACGCCCTGTGCTCACCACTATCCTGCTTCAAATCATCAAATTCCTTCTCCAAAGCTCGCTGCTCATGACGAGGACAGAATTCCCTCATCATAAGGGCTCTAAGTTCAGCCCATGTCTGTGCGAGAGCAATTTCTGCACCTCGGTCTCTCATAACCCCGTTCCACCATGTGAGAGCCCTCTTCTGAAACACACTTGAAGAAAACTCGACCTTGCGATTATCCGGGCACTGCACGTGGCGAAAAGTATTCTCAATGCTCTCGAACCACTGAAGAAGCCCAGTTGCTCCTTCAGAACCACTAAACTTGAGTGGTTTAGCCTGGTTAAAATCCTTGTATTTGCATGGAACATTGTTGTTATTGTTGGCTTGATTCCATTGAGCAAAGAGATTTGGGAATTGAGCAGCCATCTGCTGCGCAATAATTTCTGCCAGTTCGGCAGTTGCTATCTGGTTTTCGCGTCGAGGAGGCATTCTAAAAGAGGAAAACATAAAAGGAAACGAGTGAGATGATTGGATGAAGAGAATGAGATGAAACAAAATAAACAAAAGCAAAGATGGTGGTCATTCGTCCGTATCACAAAGCAAACAAACGACACACAGTGACTAATCAAAGTAAATGGGTCAAAATAATGTATAGTGAAGACATGCTCGCCTATAAGTGAACACTCATCCCAAGAATTCCCAGGTAAGCACAACTGGTCTCGCGTCTGATGAGATGTATACGAAGTGCTTGCCTAGACAGAAAACCCAGAATACAGGCATTCACCCTTCCAGTTTGCACGTGTTCACATTATTTAAAACCCAAAACGTTGACGAGATTTTTGAAAATTTGAAGGCACAAGGCCAAAAACCAAACTGAAAAGGGTTCAAAACCATATAACAGAGGGTTCAAAACCTTGTAATAAATCATTCAAAAACAGATGATTGTTTTTCAAAAATCGATTCGGAAAATTTGGTTCTTGTTTTGATAATCACCTAAGGATAGGTGATGTACATGTTTTAAGATCTAAACACAAGATAACTTGTGTTAGGGTCCTAGAAAAGTTATAGTCTAGGTCAAAGCATTACTAATAACCTAATTCCCTATAACCATTGGCTCTGATACCAACTCTTCTGTCACACCCCGACCGCGTAAAACAACAAATCGCGGCGGAAACATCGGGGCATGTCGTAACAGAATAAATTGTTTCATAACCATGGTATTCGAAGTTGTATTTTATTTATTAAACAAGAGTGTTACATTGTCTTGAACAGTAAACAAAAGAGTTTATAACATAATTAAACAAGTCTATCTTCGTTTTTAGTCTCTAAGGCACAGGTCCGCCCTAGTATCATGATCAACATCCTACGAAAAAGCTCCTGAAAACACATGTGAAAATAGGTACGTCAGCATAAAAATGCCTGTGAGATACATAGTTTTGTGAAAATAGGATTCATGACTTGTGTTTAAGAAAATGTTTAGTCATGAACCTTGTAATTTGCTTTGTCTTGTAAATTATTTGAAAAACGATAAGATTAGTTGATATGTATAAATAAAAGTAAGGTTAAATGAATAACCATGTAAAATGAGTTGTATAAAATAAACTGTTTTGTAAACAATGTCTTGTGAAAAAAATATGTTATTTGTATAAAATGTAATATGGCTACACTGAAATGGTTGAAATAACGTTGCGCTATGTAATATTATACAAACACTTATATATAGGAAGTACCAGCGGCGTATCCACCATGTTTGTATCATATTACACACGCCTCGTTACTCAAATCACTTACCCAAACAACCACCAATGTAACTTGTTCATGTACAAACGAATTGTCAAGTGTTATTGTGTAAACCATATCAAAATGTCTATGTCCAATGTAAACCACCAAATGTGTATATCAATGTCAAAATGTTTATGTTCAATGTAGATCATGTAATGTGTAATCAAAATGTCATGTATGGTAAGTGAAATATATCAACTAAACCATATGTAAAATGCACAAAACAAGGTATTGAAGTAAAACATAGTTTAAATCAAAGTTATGTTTTATGTAATAAATGCATGCGTTACTGATACAAACATCTATGCGGTATTGTTAAAATGCATACATCCAAGCCTTGAGACTGTGGCGATAAACCCTTAAACAAATTAAAGGTTTATCTAAGTTATGTATATCGAATTCGGTCATTCCTTTCATCCCCATACCCAGGATGTCCGGAACGGGAATTGTCAATTCCTATGGTACCACTACCTACTAACGGACGGCGTAGCTAATGTTAATGAATGTATTGTTCCATGTTAAACAAACCAAATGTCATACCCAAAATGTAAGCATGTGAAAACGATGCACTAAGTATGTAATCAAATGAACATACGTAGCGTGAAATGTAATGAAAAACGATGTACTAAGTAATGCACACAATGGGCACACCTAGCATGAAATGTAATGTAAAACGATGTACTAAGTAATGACACAATGGGCACACCTAGCATGAAATGTAATGTAAAACAATGTACTAAGTAATGCACACAATGGGCACACCTAGCATAAGATGTAATGAAATCATATACTATAATGTACTAACGAACATAGCATGTATATGATGTGAAAACAGGAAAGCATGAAAGTAACAAGTAGGCACATGTGTTCCACCCCAAAATGTTTGGAAAACAGTAAAAGAGGGGTCTATGTACTCACTTGAGATTGTTCAGTAGTCCTAAGATAACCACCAAGCAATGCTAGAGATCTCGGAATCAAACGGCACCTAATATAGGTAACTATGTTAATAAACCGGACCTAAATCGGAAGATTGGGTAGCATGAGGGTTTGTAAACCAAACGAGTATGGAGACTCGTGTAATATGGTTCAACAAAGCCTACATACTAATTGAAACCTAACATAATTGTTTACGACCCATTAGGACCCGTTTAGGTAGCTTATGCTACTTTAACGCGTCGTTCGCGTGAAACGCGTTCGGACCGCCTAACTAGTCCTATGACATGTAGAATATGCCTAAACATGTTACATAATCAGTTATGTGACAAAGGTTTAGGTTACATATGCTTAATTACCAATTATACATGAAAAGGGTATTCTGGTAATTTACCTATGGCATATAAACTACCTATCATACAACTACTCAAACGATGTGACCATAGGGTATAACCTCGGAAGGTTATTCCCTACCTACTATGGTCACCTAATGTGTTTGGTCGGATCCTAATGATCGACCAAATGGGTCGGGTTCAAGGTATAAGCGATTTATTAGATCGCTTACCCTACGACCCTAGACAACGTGGTAATCAGTAGGCATAGTCCCAAGGGACTACAACCAACGTGATTACACTCACGTTGCGAAGTTCAAACGAACTTCGCATTGACCATAAACTGGTCAATGCAGAAAGTCAAACAAAGTTTGACTTTCAGACTCGAAAGACTCGAAAAGCAATAAAAGAACGAAAGAATACTTACGAAGGGTCCTCGAATGCTAATTTCGATTCAAAAATCTCAGGTATGAAACAATAGTTTCAACTTAGAGTTTCTCAAATCAAAATTCTAGTGATTTGAGCAATGGGGTGATGGGGTATTTATAGTTTTCGGTCCACCGTTAAGATCGTTTCATGGAAACCGTGCTCGAATCCTACCCGTACATGTGTTGAAAAGTTGTGGTGACTAAAAATGGGTTCTTATCAGCTGACTAGACAAGTGTGAGTGTGTGGTTGAGGATTAAACAGCTGCAATCTGATGTTAAATACACTTAATCTGGTCTGGTTAGGCAGTAGCGTAGCGCTACTGCAAAGGCATTAGGCAGTCGCGCTACGCTAGCACCCCCCTGTTTCAGAAATGTTTCAAAAGTGGCAGAAATGGTCCCTGCACGTGTTTAAGGCCTTTTTTAATGCGTTTGAACCCCGTTAACCTCATTTCAAGGCTCTAAAATGAAGTTAAAGTATAGGGAACTCAAAACATGCTAAAAAATATGCCGGATGATGGTTCGTTTGGTCGTACGAACGCAATGTTCGCTTAATTACGACGGAATGCGCATAAGCGCGAAAAACGATCCAAATGACGCGACGAATGGATTTTTCTTATGCCAAACACTAAAGCATAATATAGTCATGCTTACATAAATTTTTGGATGTCCGGATGTATTCAGAACGTGAGTTATGCGCGAAAGTGCAAACTTGTGCACTTTTTGACAGTTTTAGTCCCTGAATGACCCAAAAGTTTATTTTAGCACACCGAACCCCTCAAAGCCTATTTCTAAGCTATATAAAGGATATTTAAGGTGTGTTTAACTTATGGTCATGTTCTGGAATGTTCGTTACAGTTCAAATTGACATACTTTCACAGTTTGTCATATTTAGTCCCTGTAAGCGAATTAACTTGTTTTTGCCATACCAAAGCCTTCAAAACTTATTTCTAAGTTATGTAAAGGTTATTTAAGGTATGTTAAGTATATGTTGATGTTCCGGAGTATTTGTCGCGTTAAACTGAGTACGTTTACGCACCAGTTTGCGTATAACTCTCCAGAAAGTGATATAGAGTTTGAAATTGGATAAAAGTCAAAACATGAAAAATGTAAAACACAACCAAACAAACTGTCCACAATGATTAGAAGCACAGATATTACAACCGATTCGACCCGAACCGAATCGAACCGAGTCGAGTCGCGTCCACATAAAGTGTACCAACAGGAGTATCACCGCTTGGAGGTGTGACTGACCAGGATCAAGCCACCAATCATATTGAACAAGCATGTAAGTAAACATAATTCAACCAAACAATATGAAAGGTGTTCAAAAACCAAAGCATAGTTAAGTATTTAGCGGAAGCATAATTTGTAAAACCCATAGCCAGTATTAAGTATGAAATAAAGTAATGTTTAAAGCATGGCACACATCGCCATGTCCCACAATGACCGTTCCTCCCAGTGCAAGCTCCATGAGTACCTAATGACCTACAAGGCATGTAGCAACGAATCAACAACAAAGTTGAGCGAGTTCACAGTTGGTCGTTTGGTTATAGTATTCATTTTGTAAATCGTATGTTCGTTTTGTAATCCATGTATCGTATTAATCCTTATCGCGGCCAATCCAGGCATGTGTGCGATGATTAGTGGGGGCTTCCCATGTATTCCAAGACCACGCGTATCGACTGCTACGAAAATGTAAGAGGTGCCCTAAGTCAATGTCTATCAGCATTGACCCTTTGCCCATAGTCCATTAGTACACGCCCGTCCGACTGGCACGGTGTGAGGTTTGTTAAACCTAATAGCACTATTAACTAATGACCCGCTCGCCCTAGGCCTCGGCGATTAAGTCGATAATTGAGGGACTTCCTTTAATTGAGGTGATGGTCTTAAGATCGGGTACGTAGGCTTTATGTACGTTCCTTTCAATCCGAGGATAGTAGTAAGTATAACTGTACGTAGGTTTTACGTACGTGCCCTTCAACCGAGGACAATAATAATTTGTTTAATAGTAAAAGTTGTACGAGTAGTTATTCAATCCCATTCCCAACCCCTGGGAATCCCATGCCTTGGCTAGTGTGAACTCACCTTGGTTTGCTCGGCAGATACACAGAAAGGTCAAGTCTAGCAGCTAGTGGTCAACCACGTCCTAACATGGTTACCAATACAAGTCAGGTTTTGGTTTCAAGTAGTGCATACAAGCATCACATAGATAGCACATAAGAAACACATACGGATCATGGTAACATGCAACATCACATTTAACAGTTATAACATATTCAAGATTGGGCTCGCACAAGTTTAGCGGTCTTGTGCGAGTCATCCGTTGGAGTCCACAAATACCCAACCCAAAATCAGAAAGCCCAAATACTTCTACATGCAATACGCAGCCCAACATGTCATCAAATAATCCATCTTGTGCGATCGACCTTGTTACCCAGCCCAATACATATAGACATACGGCCCAAATAACAAACAAACCACAAACAATCTTGTGCGACTCAAGTACCCTTGTGTGACTGGTCATAACTTGTGCGACCCGGAGTCTTGTGCGAGTGGACTCCTTGTGCGATCCATTTAAACATCCGAATAATTTGCATAATAGTTACATTGTTTCCAAAAATTTCGATTCGGTTATAATCATTCAATGGTTTCCAAATTATGAATTTTATCAATATTAAATGACTTTAACCGAAATAAAAGTATGAATATGATAATTAATTGGTCCAATAATATTCAACCACATTCAACATATGGATCAGATTTGTTCACGTGATCCTCTATCCATACTAGTCAACAACAAGATCATCCAATTCACAGGAATAATATGATTGTCATCTATTAAGTTGAATACACACATGACATACTGACAATTACATGTGAGTATGAAAACAATGACTGCAAATCTTAAAGAATTCTTAATATAAAAATCAATTCAAGTTACATGCTCATCATCATACATACACACAATTCGAAAAAAAACAACAATCATTCCAACAATCACATCAACACACATTCACATGTCAACATGCCATACCTTAAGTCAATTATAAACAACTCTAAACAATTCGGATCATGCAACCTAATCCGATGACATGATAGTTGATTAACATCATTACACACCTCCGATTACTAATACCCATCTCGATCTCATCTTACACATGTGAACCGATTTTTAAGGACACCAATACTAAAGTTTACATCATCATCATCATGTATCATTTACAAATCATCATGTGAAACATGTATAATCACATAATCATAAAATCAACTAATAGCAAAACACTAACCAGTTAAGAGGGTATAACGAGAACGATCCGAACTATGATCTTCGATGGTGAGGGAGTGTTTGCCGTCGAGTGTGAGTGAGAGGATGAGAGAAAGCTAGGGTTTGTGTGTGTGTGTTGTGTTTAGCAAATGAATAAGGAGTCTACAATCCCCTCATGTGTTAAGCGACACAAGTGTAATGGGCCGAACCCAAACTTGGGCTACCCTTTGGTCTCGGATACAAAGGTGTGGCCCGAATGGGCTTGTGCGATCGGGTGAGTGTTGCACGTTTGGGCCGTTTATATACGTACATACATTACACAAAGCACGTATCAATATAACATTCATATAATCATTCACTTTCATAATATCACATATCGTATACGTACGTTACTTCAAAGTACAAAGATAGGTTCGGAAATACGAGTTGTCACATTATCTCCAAGTTGAAAGAAATTTCATCCCGAAATTTGGTACATACTCACTGAGGAAGCTAGTTAAGTTGAAAGTTTTCCTGGTTTTCCTGGGGTGTCACATCCTCCCCCCGTTGATCTGGAATTTCGTCCCGAAATTCCGTAGCTTCAGCCTCAGAAGTGGTTGTACTGTTTGCGAATAGTTGGGGATACTTTTGCTTCATCTGATCTTCGCATTCCCAGGTGAACTCTGGGCCGCGATGGGAGTTCCAACGAACTCGAACGAGAGGTATTCTAGTGTGCTTGAGGACCTTAACATCCCGGTCCGTGATTTCAACTGGTTCCTCGACGAATCGTAACTGCTCGTCGATAGTGAGCTCCTTCAAAGGAACTATGTGGGTCTCATCTGACAGACACTTCTTCAGATTTGACACGTGGAAGACGTTGTGAACTGCACTGAGTTCCGCTGGTAAGTTCAGTTTGTAGGCCACCTTGCCTATTTTCTCTATAACTTCGAAAGGTCCAACGTATCGTGGGTTAAGTTTGCCTCGTTTACCAAAATGAACCACACCCTTCCAGGGTGAAACTTTGAGTAATACACGCTCCCCAACCTGGAGCTCTAGTGGTTTCCTGCCCTTATCGGCGTATACTTTCTGACGGTCACGAGCTGCCGCCATTCGTTGTCGTATCTAAGCAATCTTCTCTGTTGTGTCAACCACATGGTCTGGACCAGTAATCTGACTATCCCCCACCTCTGCCCAACAAAGAGGTGACCGGCATTTACACCCGTATAATGCCTCAAACGGAGCAGCTTTAATGCTGGTGTGGTAGCTATTATTGTACGAAAATTCCACGAGTGGTAGATGCTTTTCCCAGCCGTTGCCAAAGTCAATTACACATGCCCTAAGCATGTCTTCTAGAGTCTGGATGGTACGTTCCGACTGTCCATCCGTTTGCGGGTGATAGGCTGTGCTCATATCTAATCTTGAGCCAAAAGACTTGTGCATTGCTTGCCACAGTTCTGATGTAAAAGGTGCATCTCGATCCGAGATAATAGAGGTGGGCACCCCGTGCCTCGAGACAACTTCCTTAAGATATACGTCTGCTAGTGTGGAGAACTTATCTGTTTCCTTGATGGCCAAGAAGTGAGCAGACTTTGTGAGTCGATCCACGATCACCCAAATAGTATTGTTACCACGTTGAGATCTAGGCAGGCCAGTAACAAAATCCATGGAAATTTGTTCCCATTTTCATTGTGGTATCTCTGGTTGTTGAAGTGGGCCTGAAGGTTTCTGGTATTCCGCCTTGACTCTCGCACAAGTCAAGCACTTGCTAACGTACGTTGCTATGTGAGCTTTCATGCTAGGCCACCAATATGTAGTTTTGATATCGTGGTACATTTTATCCGAACCAGGATGTACCGAGTAGCGAGACTTGTGTGCCTCATCCATCACAAGCTCTTGTAGGTTGCCATAAAGTGGGACCCAAATGCGTCCAGTGACGTAGTAAGCACCGTCTTCCTTCTGTTCTAAGCGTTGCCTTGAGCCACGTAGGGCTTCAGCCCTGATGTTTTCGGGTTTCAATGCTTCTACTTGAGCGTCTCATATCTGAGAAGGAAGTCTAGACTGTATTATGAGTTGTAAAGCTCGTACTCGCTTAGGCGCAGTGTCCTTTCGACTAAGGGCGTCAGCCACAACATTGGCTTTGCCTGGGTGGTACCTGATCGAGCATTCGTAGTCATTCAGTAGCTCTACCCATCGTCGTTGTCGCATATTCAGTTCCTTCTGTTTAAAGATGTGCTCGAGGCTCCTGTGGTCAGTGTAGATGGCGCACTTGGTGCCGTACAGATAATGCCGCCATATCTTAAGTGCAAAAACAACAGCTCCCAGCTCTAAGTCGTGTGTAGTGTAGTTGTTTTCATGAACTTTGAGTTGGCGTGAGGCGTAGGCTATAACTTTATCCCGCTGCATCAATACACAACCAAGACCCTGAATGGATGCGTCGCAGTAAACCACGAAGTCGTCTGTGCCCTCTGGCAATGAAAGGATAGGTGCACTGCAAAGTCTATCCTTCAAGTGCTGAAACGATAACTCCTGTGCATTTCCCCAACGATAAGCAACTCCCTTCTGCGTTAGTGAGGTGAGAGGCTGTGCAATCTTGGAAAAATCCTTAATAAACCTCCTGTAGTAACCTGCCAATCCCAAGAATTGGCGAATTTCCGTTGGCATACGTGGTGCAGGCCAGCTCTTGATTGACTCTACCTTGGATGGATCAACGTGAATCCCATCCTTGTTCACTACATGGCCTAAGAAATGGACTTCACGAAGCCAGAAGTCACATTTTGAAAACTTGGCGTACAGCTGTTCTGCTCGAAGGAGTTCCAAAATGAGTCGTAAATGTTGCTCGTGTTCCTCCTGACTCTTCGAATAGATCAGGATGTCGTCGATGAATACAATAACGAACTTGTCTAGGTACGGCTTGCACACTCGGTTCATCAAGTCCATTAAGACCGCAGGTGCATTTGTCAGCCCAAAAGGCATGACCAAAAACTCATAGTGTCCATATCGAGTTCTAAAGGCTGTTTTGGAGACGTCCTCTTCTCAGACTCTCAGCTGATGATACCCTGATCTCAAATCAATCTTTGAATAGTAGCTCGACCCTTGCAGCTGGTCGAACAAGTCGTCAATGCGTGGAAGAGGGTAGCGATTCTTCACAGTCACCTTGTTGAGTTCACGGTAGTCGATGCACATTATGAAAGTACTGCCTTTCTTCTTTACGAATAGCACTAGAGCTCCCCAAGGCGATGAGCTAGGACGAATAAAACCCTTATCTAAGAGTTCTTGTAGTTGCGTAGAGAGTTCCTTCAACTCTGATGGAGCTAAACGATACGGTGCACGAGCTATGGGCGCTGCTCCAGGAGCTAGCTCGATCTGGAACTCGACCTGGCGATGAGGAGGGAGGCCATGTAGTTCCTCAGGAAATACCTCAGGATAGTCGCGTACAATCGGAAAGTCTTCTATCTTTTTCTCTTTCTTCGAGGTGTCAGTAACTAGAGCCAGAATAGTAGTGTGGCCCTTTCTCAAGCACTTCTGGGCCTTAAGGAAAGAGATGATGCTCACAACAGCACCACTCTTGTCGCCACGAATCATAAGGGGTTCATCACCCGGGCGAGGAATACGGACAATCTTTTCGTTGCAAAGAATCTCTGCTTGGTGTTGGGATAACCAGTCCATCCCAATGACAACGTCGAAACTACCCAATGTGATAGGAAGGAGGTCGATCGAGAATGTGTGATCAGCAAGAACAAGATTACAACCTTTGACTACGTGGGTGACCTCTACACTCTTACCATTAGCTAACTCTACAGCGTGTTTGGGGTTCAAGGGTATTGGGGTACGTTTAAGCAGTTGACTAACTTTTAGGGACACATAACTAGTATCAGCACCCGAATCAAATAAGACAGTAACGTAAAAGTCGTTGAGAAGGAACTTACCCGTCACAACATTGGGATCATTCCTCGCTTCTCCCTGACCAATAACAAACACACGACCCCTTGCACCATTGCCGTTGTTACCCCCGTTGTTTCCATTCCCCTGATTGTTGTGATTGTTGTTGTTGTTGTTAGGGTTCCTGTTCAGCTGGGGACAATCTCTCTTGAAGTGGCCTTCAGCTCCACACTGAAAGCACCCTTTGTTGTCTCGTTGTTGCTGTTGTTGATCTTGTGGAGCTGGTGGTTGTTGTCGCTGGTTCTGATTCACATGTCGTAAGCTCCTACAATCCTTAGCTTCGTGACCCATCTTGAGACACCTTTGGAAACGAACCTTGTTGCACTGACCGTTATGATGTTTGTTGCATCTGTTGCACTTTGGAAGGGTTCCTCGATAACCACTCTGCCCTTGGCTACCAGAAGATTGCTGACCAGGGCTCTTATAATCCTCAGTTCTTCTCTGCTGCGACTGGGACTGAACAGAAGTCGAACCTCTGCTTGAAGCTCCCTCCCATTTACGTTTGTTGTCACTGGGAGTTTCAGAGGTAGCTGTAGCACTAATACGTTTTGGTAACCTGTTCTGCTCCACCGCCTGATCAGTGAGACGGTGAGCCAACTGAACAACCTGCTGGTAGGTGGCGAGGTTTGCTGAAGTCACATGACTTTGGATCTCTGGCACTAGACCCTTAAGATAAAGTTCGATCCGTTTAATTGGAGGGTCCACCATAGTAGGACACAGTAATGCAAGCTCATTCGATCTCTTTGTAAACGCCTCAATTTCTGACCCCGTCATCTTGAGGTTGAAGAACTCGACTTCCAACTTATGAATGTCGTCATGACTGCAATATTCCTCCTTGATCATCTCTTTAAAATTGTTCCATGGGGTGGCGTTAGCAGCAACCAACCCCAGCATTTGGACCTGAGCTTTCCACCATGTGAGGGCTAAACCCTCGAGGGTACCGGTAGCATACTTCACTCTGCGTGCCTCAGGGCATTCACACATTTCGAACACAGATTCTAGTTTGTCAAACCAATGGAGGAGACCTACTGCTCCTTCAGTGCCGCTAAAAGTAGTGGGTCGGCAGTCCATAAAAGTTTTGAAGGTGCACACAGGTGGCTGAGCATGCTGACCTGTTATGGGTATAAGAAAGGACAAGATTTAACACAAGGGTAGGTTCACAAGAGTAGGACCTAAAGATCCTAGAATAAGGTTACACTGCAGGGTATACCTCCTGCTTGTGCGGCTGCAAGTACCGCAGCAACCTGTTCGTTAATCAGAGCCGTCAACTGGGCTTGTGTCATGTTAATGCGTCCAGACATGATCTTCATATTAAGAGAAACATGAGTGAGAAGGGTTCGCGAAAGTGAGATGACAGGAGAAAATAAGCACATACGTGATCAAGCAATAGTAGCTATGCTAACTAAGCATATCATGAGCAAAGTTCTACGATATCTAGCATATAGGTAATAAAACATAAACCATACCACCTAAAATGTCGAGCCTTGCACGTGGAGCGAAGCGTCGTTGTGGATCGTAGAGCACTGTACAGGTTATAGTCTGGTTTTAACAAAAACGTTTTCCTTTATTAAAACCAAGTTCACTATAACCAATGGCTCTGATACCAATCTGTCACACCACCAAAATCCACACGCGGAGTATCACCGCTTGGAGGTGTGACTGACCAGGATCAAGCCACCAATCATATTGAACAAGCATGTAAGTAAACATAATTCAACCAAACAATATGAAAGGTGTTCAAAAACCAAAGCATAGTTAAGTATTTAACGGAATCATAATTTGTAAAACCCAAAGCCAGTATTAAGTATGAAATAAAGTAATGTTTAAAGCATGGCACACATCGCCATGTCCCACAACGACCGTTCCTCCCTGTGCAAGCTCCATGAGTACCTAATGACCTACAAGGCATGTAGCAACGAATCAACAACAAAGTTGAGCGAGTTCACAGTTGGTCGTTTGGTTATAGTATTCATTTCGTAAATCGTATGTTCGTTTTGTAATCCATGTATCGTATTAATCCTTATCGTGGCCAATCCAGGCATGTGTGCGATGATTAGTGGGGGCTTCCCATGTATTCCAAGACCACGCGTATCGACTGCTACGAAAATGTAAGAGGTGCCCTAAGTCAATGTCTATCAGCATTGACCCTTTGCCCATAGTCCATTAGTACATGCCCGTCCGACTGGCACGGTGTGAGGTTTGTTAAACCTAATAGCGCTATTAACTAATGACCCGCTCGCCCTAGGCCTCGGCGATTAAGTCGATAATTGAGGGACTTCCTTTGATAGAGGTGATGGTCTTAATATCGTGTACGTAGGCTTTACGAACGTGCCCTTCAATCCGAGGACAGTAGTAAATATAACTGTACGTAGGTTTTACGTACGTGCCCTTCAACCGAGGACAGTAATAATTTGTTTAATAGTAAAAGTTGTACGAGTAGTTATTCAATCCCATTCCCAACCCCTGGGAATCCCATGCCTTGGCTAGTGTGAACTCACCTTGGTTTGCTCGGCAGATACACAGAAAGGTCAAGTCTAGCAGCTAGTGGTCAACCACGTCCTAACATGGTTACCAATATAAGTCAGGTTTTGGTTTCAAGTAGTGCATACAAGCATCACATAGATAGCACATAAGAAACACATACGGATCATGGTAACATGCAACATCACGTTTAACAGTTATAACATATTCAAGATTGGGCTCGCACAAGTTTAGCGGTCTTGTGCGAGTCATCCGTTGGAGCCCACAAATACCCGACCCAAAATCAGAAAGCCCAAATACTTCTACATGCAATACACAGCCCAACATGTCATCAAATAATCCATCTTGTGCGATTGACCTTGTTACCCAGCCCAATACATATAGATATACGGCCCAAATAACAAACAAACCACAAACAATCTTGTGCGACTCAAGTACCCTTGTGCGACTGGTCATAACTTGTGCGACCCGGAGTCTTGTGCGAGTGGACTCCTTGTGCGATCCATTTAAACATCCGAATAATTTGCATAATAGTTACATTGTTTCCAAAAATTTCGATTCGGTTATAATCATTCAATGGTTTCCAAATTATGAATTTTATCAATATTAAATGACTTTAACCGAAATAAAAGTATGAATATGATAATTAATTGGTCCAATAATATTCAACCACATTCAACATATGGATCAGATTTGTTCACGTGATCCTCTATCCATACTAGTCAACAACAAGATCATCCAATTCACAGGAATAATATGATTGTCATCTATTAAGTTGAATACACACATGACATACTGACAATTACATGTGAGTATGAAAACAATGACTGCAAATCTTAAAGAATTCTTAATATAAAAATCAATTCAAGTTACATGCTCATCATCATACATACACACAATTCGAAAAAAAAACAACAATCATTCCAACAATCACATCAACACACATTCACATGTCAACATGCCATACCTTAAGTCAATTATAAACAACTCTAAACAATTCGGATCATGCAAACTAATCCGATGACATGATAGTTGATTAACATCATTACACACCTCCGATTACTAATACCCATCTCGATCTCATCTTACACATGTGAACCGATTTTTAAGGACACCAATACTAAAGTTTACATCATCATCATCATGTATCATTTACAAATCATCATGTGAAACATGTATAATCACATAATCATAAAATCAACTAATAGCAAAACACTAACCAGTTAAGAGGGTATAACGAGAACGATCCGAACTATGATCTTCGATGGTGAGGGAGTGCTTGCCGTCGAGTGTGAGACAGAGGATGAGAGAAAGCTAGGGTTTGTGTGTGTGTTGTGTTTAGCAAACGAATGAGGAGTCTACAATCCCCTCATGTGTTAAGCGACACAAGTGTAATGGGCCGAACCCAAACTTGGGCTGCCCTTTGGTCTCGGATACAAAGGTGTGGCCCGAATGGGCTTGTGCGATCGGGTGAGTGTTGCACGTTTGGGCCGTTTATATACGTACATACATTACACAAAGCACGTATCAACATAACATTCATATAATCATTCACTTTCATAATATCACATATCGTACACGTACGTTACTTCAAAGTACAAAGATAGGTTCGGAAATACGAGTTGTCACAAGGAACAACAAAGGGATCCTCGTCGGGTAAACCATCAGCATGCGGTACATCGTCGCCAAAGTCGGGTAATGCAAAAGGCTGGAAATCATCGTCATCATCCGACATTATCTCCGGGTCACTCTCAGTGTCGGAGGTAAAAATCTCTGGGTCTGGGACGATCTCATCGTCCGAAACAATGCCCATGGGGTCGACAGTATCTGACAGTCCACTCTCAGATGAGGACATAGTGTCTGTAACAAAACAATCACAACATATGCACATATATCAACAATCATCATTAAGCATGTAAGTAATAAAAATGTAAGCACGTATTCTTCCTAGTCTTCCTAGACTACCCACCTAGTCTCTCAGACTAAGCCTCCCAGTCTCTCAGACTTTCCCAACTAGTCTCTCAGACTAACTACCCAGTCTCTCAGACTGAACTACACAGTCTCTCAGACTGAACTACCCAGTCTCTCAGACTGAACTATAAACGAATTCTTTGAAATGTGTTTCATGTCTTTTATTTGTAAAAATGTTTATTTCCTGGATCTGGACGTTTTGTGTATGCAATAAAAGTATGTAGTGAAAACATTTTCGTGAGAGCCCTAATGATTGTAGTCTAGACTCGAGAAGGAATCCTAGTTCGCTACAATCGAAGCTCTGTTACCAAGCTGTCACACCCTGACTTTTGCGGAAGCGTGATTATGGTGTGACTTTCTTAATACCATTGCATTCAATCATAACAACACTATATGATTACACCATTAGATGTTCATCCATAAATTAAGTTTGAAAATATCACAACATAATTGTCTGAAACGTTGACTCCAAATCTAAATTACAAACCACAACATGTTTTAAAGAGTTCAAGAAGACTCGACAAAAGACCTTAAATAAAACCGAGTTTAGAACCATGTATCTCGTCCAGGATTAAGATACATCTCCTAAACCCTAATGACTACGGATGACATCTTTTTATTCATAACGCAGCTTGGAACATCTAAACACCCGCCAGGTCCACTTAATTCCCTGAAATACATGTAGTTTGAAAACATCAATAAACGTTGAGCGAGTTCATGTGTTGTGTATATGTATGTATAAAGCCTTTGTGAATAGTGTATGTATGTATGTATGTATGTATGTATGTATGTATGTATGTATGTTTGCAAATCCCGGTATGAAAGCAAACAAGGAAACAAATCGATTAATGGTTTGCAAGGCTATTAACATGCGTGCAACGGCGTAGGAAGGCTCAAACCTAGCAAATTTGTACCAGGCCTCCGGCTGTAAGACATAGTCACCTCATGGGCCACCCTGGTCCTCATGGGTGAGGGCTCGCTACACCTAAATAGATCTATCACTCATGCCCCTCGGTCCTAACACGAGGATTAATGGTCTTAAGTGTGCGCCTACGCATTCACATGATCTACTATACTTTCCTTAGCTAACCATACCAACTGTATTTGTTTGTAAGCATTTTGTAATCATTTGAAACATGTACTTCACCCCCGAAGTTATAAACTGAAAACAATTAAGAGAAAAGGGGGACATGAACTCATTGTCTTGCGTCTTCGATAATCGTAACTCACGTTCCTTCAGCAAACACGACTACCTACAATGTACTAATGTCTATTAGACGAACAGGTCGTGCCTTGTCTTAGTATTAATGTTTTTGAGTTATGTTTCTTTTATGTTTTCAGTATCATCCCAAGTTATGCAACTATTTGTTAAAATAATTAATATTTTGACTCGAATTAATTTTTGGAATAATCGTTAGAACAGTATATCTTATTTTAATACTTCCCAAGTATTTATACTTGTACTTCCTTCCCAAGGATAGGTATATTTGTATTTGTATATTTTTACCATGTATCGGTGTCGTATTTCGGTGTGGATTTATACGTACGAGAATACGTTTTTTCTTGTAATTGTTAAGTATTCTAATACTTAATTTTGTGTTAAACTTTCCGGAATATTATTTCTTATAAAAGTCCACTAATATATATATTTCCCAATATATATATATATAGGGTAGGGTTCCAGCGTGAACAACCTCCCAAGAGTGAACTGCGTGAACAGATATGGACCATTGATTTCCTTTTTAGTTGTTAAGGGTAGGATTGTAATTATATAAAAAATTAGATTTAAATCATTATTTTAATAATTGAATTAAGTTACATCTTTCCTAATTTAAATTCATTATCCACATTATGTTTATTTATTAATAAGATAATTATCAAAACAAACAACAAATCACCATTTTTCAATTTTAATTTTTATTTCAGATTTCATCACCAAAATTCAAATTTTGATTTTTAAGATCCACGTAACCTTCATATTTCAACGGTATACACATGTGTACTTGGATATAAATAGAACAGTACACATGTGTACTCAGCATCGTATATATGTGTACAGCAATTCACAGGTGTACATCAACATTCTATACAAAAAAAATTCTGAGATATCACAAAAACAGACGATATACACATGTGTACATCGCATTAAAAAGAGGGCAAAATCAGAATACACATGTGTACATCGCATTTAAACAAATAATTATTTTAATAATTGAATTAAGTTACATCTTTCCTAATCCTTTATTTGATTTGCGAGAGATTTATGTAATCAATTTAAGAGGATAATTGATTACTTGATTTGTGAGAGATTTATGCAATCAATTTAAGATTGAAATTACACATATACCCTTTTTTTATTTAATTAAATGGAAAAAATTAACCAAATAATTACAGTCATGCCACTCACTTTAATCTCAAGATCATAAAAATCAAGGGCCCAGATCAGTTCACGCAGTTCACTCTTGGGATTTTGTTCACGTTTGAACCTAATCCTATATATATATATATCTAAGAATTATTACTTAGAAAAATTATTTATAATTTTTCCTTTTGCCAAAAATATTTGTAATTCCAAAATAATATATTTTCAAGTCTAACTTTAGAAAATATATATAAACTTATTTTTATCCATAAATAATGTATTTCAAGTTTAATCAAGAAAATATATATTTTTCCCAAAAATATTATATTTTCTAGTAATTCCAAGGAATCATATATATATAGTTTTATTCACCAAAAGTTATATATTTCCTTTTTGTCAAACTATGATATAACTTTGTGACAATCGTAAAAATCATGTTTTCATCTCTTGTGTCCAAAATATTATTTACCAAAAATATATCTATAGATGTATTTCCAGAATATTTTGTAAGTTACTTCTTTCGTTCGGTTTCACAATATTATATGTGTAACGTGTGTATTTATTCCTTGAGATTTTTGGTAATATTTTGGATTGTAATTTCTTGGTATTTTGTTAAGTTATATTATTTCAAGTCCTAAAATAATATAACTAATACACAAAGTATACAATTAATCACACACATGCGTCTTCTAAATACATATCTTTTAAATACATATTTAGTCATTTTTATTTACAAAAACCAACCTCCAACATTTGTATTTTTGTAACCAAGAATTATGGCAAAGTTTATGAAACCATCTATTGTTGAAAATACACTTGTAAGTGTGTTTTTATAAATATTTTCTAAGTGTTTATATTTTTAGAAAATTTTGTCATAGTTTCCCCTAAAAATGGAGGTTTCCATGCATTCAAGCATATCATTTTCTTTTAAAATCATCCCAAACAATTAACAATTCAATCAACACTTACCAAGTGCCAAAATCATGCAATTTACACAACAACATGAACTTGAACTTTTATAAAAATTTGTAGTAACTTACTAGTGTGTTTAGTAAGCTTAGTTACCCTTTAAAGTGTGGTTATTTATTTAATAACTTCATTCTTGAAGAAATTAGATCTTCGCAACTTGTAAATCACTTTTCTAAAAATATTTCTTCTTTGGTTTCTCTTGTTAGATACATGATCCTACTCTTGATTAACCATTAAAAATGTGGTTAACTTCCTTAAGAACCAAGTTTATATAAATCTTGTTATTTAACTTAGTTTCTTGAGAAAACTATTTTTGAAGTCATCCATTTACAAGACTTATGTTGTGTTTAAATCATCATCACATATGAAAACAATTTTATTATTCAAGTTCTTGTATACATAAAGTATGATCATCTTGGTCTTTCACAAGATCATCACCTCAACTTGCTAGATCATGTGTTTAATCACAATCTAGTAAGTTTCATATGATGTCTTACATCATAAACACAAATAATCAACCATAAAGAAGCAAAACAACACTTTACAATATGTATTATTATGGTTTGGAGCTTTATGTTAAGAATTATCTTCTTATTCTTTGATGTTCTTCAAGATTATCAACATACATCATCTTTTAACCAACTAAATAAAAAGTAAAAAGAGATTATAAGAGCCTTACTACTAGCACAAGGCTAGGGATGAAACTCAAGAAGATGAAGATGATGAATGTGGTGGATAAAAGCAAGTGAAAGAGGTCCTTCAATCTCCAAACCCTCCGCGCTTCCTAACTTAGCTTCTAGCACCCTTGTATGAGTATGGAATGGATGAAAGTTGGATGAAGATGGTGGTGGTGTGTGGCCTTGTTCTCGGCCGTGAGTGAGCAAGAGAGGGAGAGAAGAGTGTGTGTGTTTAGTGGGTGTGAGAATGAGAATGAGATTATGATCCTTAAGATCTTACTTATAACCATCCTACTCTTTTAACTCTTAGATAAAGTGTTCCATCTCTGGCAACAAGATCTAATAAAAGATTCAACAAATCATCTTGGTGGGGCCATGCTTGGCTGATTACATAGGTGGGGGGGGGGGGGGTATTAGCTTAGGTGAAATCAAATTAGTTACCATTTAGTTTAATTTCAAGTGTTGGTTACATGTGTTAGTTACTAGATATTTTTAGTAGGTGTCATGATGTTTGGGGATCATAACTAGCTTGGTAATGTTAAAACAATGCTTCTAGTGTAATTTTGATGTTTCGGGTAGTGTCCGGTTGTTCGGTTAGATACTGGTTCGTTAAAGTGATAAACTATACAGTTTAGTGTTCTTTATGTACCCTTTTGTGACACTTTTAATTCCCGACACCTAGGAAAGCATTCAGGGCCATTTAGTCATATTTTTGCATGATACTAGCTTGTTAAAATGCTGATTTTTGCTGTATTTTGCAGAATTCTGCACTTTATGTGAGTTTTAGGCACTTTCCGGCACTTAAACTAATACTTAGAAAGACAGTTTTGTGATCCTCACTTTCCTACACACTATACTAGTGTAATACTTGGTTTCTGGCTTATTCTGTGTCTCATTGCACTGTCTGTCTATGTGCTGAGTTCTGTCAGCATTTTTCTGAGTTATCCGCTAACTGTGCTAACTGTGCTTTGTGCATCATTTATGTCAATATGGTTTGCATGTAATAATGATGTGACATGTGATGCACATGTAAGTATGATGCAGTAATTAGAAAGTAGTTAAGTGTAATTCAGCACAGTCATTAAGCACTAATCATGGTTAATTAATTGTACGAATACCTGGATTTTTTACAGTTGTCACATGATCATCATAAGAAGCTTGCTAGATTGTGATTAAACACATGATCTAGCAAGTTAGAGGATGAATCTTGTGAAAAATCAAAAAGATCATCCTTTATGATAAACATGAGCTTAAAAATGAAGTTGTTTATGAGTATGATGATTGTTGATACATGTTACAAGTCTTGAAAATAAATGATTTCAAAGATAATATTTTCAAGAAACCAAAGTTAATACAAAATTTACAAGGTCATGATTCTTAAAGAAACTAACCATGTGATTAGTGTTAAATCAAGTATAGAAATATGTTGTTAACAAGAAAAATTCAAAAGAATGATTTTTAGAAAAATCATCTTGTAAGTTGTAAAAGACTAAATCTTTCAAGAATGTGATTTACAAACAAATAACCACACTTTTAAAGGTAACTAAGCTTACTTAACAACATACTAAGTTACTACAAACTTTTACAAAATTTCAAGTTCATGCCATAGTGTAAATTGCATATTGAAAGCATATGGTAAGTCTTGAATGATTTGTTAATGATTGATGATGATTTTAAAAGAAAATGATATGCTTTGAAAGCATGGAAACCTCCATTTTTATGGGGAAACTATGGCAAAAATTTTCTAGAAATTAAACACTTAGAAAAATAATTTTTAAACAAATATTTACAAGTATATTTTAACCATGATTTTTCATATAAAGTTTGCCATGGTTTTTGTTACAAAAATTACAAAATATTGGAGGTTGGTTTATGGTAATAAAAGTGACTAAATATGTATTTAGGAGAATATATATTTAGATGTCACCATGTGTGTGATTATTTGTATATTATATGTATTAGTTATATTATTTTAGGACTTGAAATAATATAACTCACCAAAATACCAAGAAATTACAATCCAAAATACTACCAAAATTCCAAGAAATAAATATACAAATTATACCCAAAATATTGGAGAAACCGAACAAGGAATATAACTCACATAAATATTCCGGAATTAAAGTCATAAATATATTTTGGTAACGGTATTTTGGAAACCAAGAGAACAAAAATATGATTTTCGTGAGTATTACAAAATAGATCATATTTTGACAAGGAGAAAATATATTATTTTTGGTAAGTAAAAATATATATCTTTTCTTGGAATTATTAGAAGATATATCATTTTTGGGAGAAAATATATATTTTCTTAAATAAACTTGGGACATATTATTTTTGGGTGAAAAATTGATTTATATATATCTTCTAAGTTAGACTTGAAAATATATTATTCTTGAAGACTTATATGAAAAGTATAAATATTTTTGCCAAGGAAAAATTCTAAATAATTTTTCTATGTAATATTTGTTAAAATATATATTTTGGAAATATATATTGTTGTGTTTTTATTAGAAATATTATTCCGGAAAGGTTAAGACAAAAATTAAGTATGAGATACTTAATAAACACAATAAAAATACGTATTCTCGTACGTATAATTACACACCGGAATACGCCATCGATACTTGGCAAAAATATAGAAGGATAAGAATACGAATATAAATACACCCATCCTTGGGGAGTTATACAAGTACAAATACATAAACTTGACAAGTTAAAATGTATTATATTAACTAGTATTCCAAAATTCATAAATATAATTTAAGTTAAAATATTTATTATTTTAACAAATAATTATATAACTTGGAATAATATTCAGGACACAAAGAAACATAACTCAAAGACACTAATTAATACTAAGTCAAGGCACGACCCGCTCGTCTAATAGACCGTAGTACGTTGTAGGTAGTCGTGCACACTAGTAGCAGCTTGAGTTACGTCGAATTGAAGAACGCAAAACTATGAGTTCGTGTCCCCCTTTTCTCTTAACTCTTTTCGGATTTATAACTCTCGGGGGTGGAATACATGTTGCATACGTTTAAATGGTATGAATTGGCTATGAAATGAATTATAGATCATGTGAGCATAGATTGAAATTGAAATGCCATTAACTCTTAATTATGGACGAAAGTTAGATCTAATGGGTACGACCGAGCCCCACTCATGGTCCTTATCTGACCACTTGAGTGCTTTGGTGTCACAGTCGAGGTAAATCGACAACGGTCAAGGGTAAAATTGACACAGTCAAGGTAAATTGCCATAGTCGAAGGGAAATTCGAAACCGTCAAGGGAAATCGACGAGGGTATAAGCCTACTCACATTGAGTGCTCCCTATGTCTTCACATACTTTAATGTCCTTGCAAAACATTAATTTGATCTGTTCATAGATGCTTATCATACCTGTTTTCAAAGGAGCCTCTCAAATGTTTACAAGCTTATCAGTACTCATACAAAACGCATGAACTCGCTCAACTTTTGTTGATGTTTTCCAAAATTACATGTATTTCAGGTAACAAGTTGGATCTTGGGCGCGGGTGTTGTTTCTGAAAGTAAATTCCAAGTTTAGGTGTCAGCCATTTTTGTTGCTTTGTAACTTAGTCAAGGTTGTGTTGTTTGAAACTTAAATGACTAGTGTTTGTAATATTTTAAACTTAATGAATGGATGAACATCGTTTTGATCATATAGTTGTTTATTATGATTGAATGAAATGATATTGAACAAGTCACACATCATACGCTTCCGTAAAAGTCAGGGTGTGACAAATACACCTCACTCAACTCGTCAAGACACGCTGCTCACCGTTTTGGCAGTCAAATATTATTGAACCCTTTTCTTCTATGTTAACCACAGAGCCGTAACCAAAATTGCCAGCCCTTTGTCCCGTCTATGTAGCTCGATAATGGGTTATTTTCTATATAGGTCATGTGATTCGACACACCATTATCCAGTTATGGTGTTGTCATGGGGTTACTCACGTATTGCTTCGGGTGCACCTTTTCTTCATTCAATTGCATTTCTATTTTATTAAATAATAGAAAGGACCAAAATCATGGGTTGAGACAAAAGTAAAGGCCGTTGTTACAATTGTTATGAATACAGTCACTTTGATTGGGAATGCACAAAAGAACAAAGAATCAAGGAAAATTTAAATGCCACCGAAGGCCCTATACAGACTTTGATGATAGTTGTGATTGAGACGCAATATGATGAAATACTATTGAATGAAGAAGAGATGCACCCGAAGCAATACGTGAGTAACCCCATGAGAACACCATAACTGGATAATGGTGTGTCAAATCACATGACCTATATAGAAAATAACCCATTATCGAGCTACATACACAGGTCAAAGGGCTAACAATTTTGGTTATGGCTCTGTGGTTAACGTACAAGAAAAGGGTTCAATAATATTTGACTGCCAAAACAGTGAGCAGCGTGTCTTGAAAGCCTATAATCTTATGTGGTCCTCGAAAGCCTATAATCTGCTGATAACCTTTTCAAAGAGTATTGTCTCAAGATCCTCTGACTGTTCGATTGACACAACAATCGACAAAAATCCTATTGGTAGCGAGTTAAACAACTTCCGCACCTGTACCTCCGGTTCAGTTGTAGTTCCAAGATTATTAAATTCACCCTTAATGGTTATTATTTTGACAGGGAAGTCAACTATCATGTTGGTATCTTTCATCTTTAACATTTCCAACTCAGACCTAACACATAAATCTGAGTCTTTTATGCTTTGTGTACCCCCCCCCCCCCAAGAAATGAATCCGAATGGCCTCTCACACTTCATGAGCTCCTGCATACTTAGCGACTTGCAAGAGTATATATATTCTAGAAGCGACTGGAACAAGATTGCCATCAGCATTTTATTTTTTCGATTATCAACGACTCCTTCAGTTACAATTACAAGGTTGATCGCATACACCTAACGATAAGAGCCCAGAACGGTTAGAGCCACTACAAACCGTGTTTAGTGACAGTTACGCACGTTTGCAAGTGCATTTACAGGTTGTTCTCCGTCGTCCATAACAAACGTGGAACAGAAAATGGGGTTAACGCCCCACAAGCAAGTAATTGTCCTTCCTTATGATCTGGGTATTCTCCTTAGATTAGTTCTCCATTCAGTTTGGTTATACACCCCAAACCTATTAATGGTCTGCTTCCGTAATCTTCATGAACAACAAATCGAATGAGCCTAAGATTGTGAGGCTCTAATACTAATTGTTGGAGGCAACAATGGTAAATTAAAGCAATAAAACAAGACCAGCAACAACACACGCTGTCTTGGGTGTTAGATAATATAATGTTCTCTATCATTATTGTTTAGTTTTTTTACTTGAGGGATCTAAAGTGTATTAGTCTTGTGTGTGTGTATATATATATATGTGTGTGCAGTTGTATCTTCCTATTCAATGAAAGAAAAGATCATTCACATTCAAACATGGTATCAACCATTCTTTTTTGTGGTTGAGTCTATCCTTCATCTTCCCCTCCCTCCTTATCAAATCATCTTCTTGTCGCCCTCCCTCATCTCCTACATCTTTTTTATTCTTTTTTTCCAGCCTACTTCTCTATGGCTTCATTTTTAACAATCAATATACCAGTAACTAGATTGGCTCCCATGATAACCATCAAATTATCATCGACTAATTTCATATATTGGCATACTCAAATGCTCCCTATATTGACAGATCTCAAACCATGCCTCCGCCATCACCGAAACATAATGAAAAAGAAGTTGATAATCCAGATTTCTTACATGGATTTAAGAAGAACAACAAGCTATCATTATTCTCAATGCTTCGCGGAGCATGGAGACTCTAGCTATTACTATTGGTCTATCTTCTGCCCATGAGATTTGGGTTGCTCTAGAAGCGGCCTTCTGTAACACGTCGTCGAGCGGGTTCAAACCCTAAGAGGTAATTTTGCGTGCACTAAAAAAGGGTGATAAATCTGTTGCGGAGTTTGGTCGTGCATTTAAGGCGATTTGTGATCAGCTTCTTGCAGATGTGTGCAAAATGCAACATATAAATTACATCAAATGTGGCATAAAACTAACCCTTTTTTAGTACTAATGTTGGAAAAATGTGTTTTTGTCTTCCTTTTGTATTTTCAGGATTAAATGAGCTTAAATGAACAAAAGAAGCAAAAATGCAGCCAAATTTAACTATAATACAAGAAAAGGAATAAACGTGGCATGCCTCTCGACAGCATCTCCCCAAGCAAAAAAAAAAAAAGAACAGAAGGCTGAACACGCCCCATCCTTAGTGAGCACGGGGGCGTGTGACAACTGTCAAATCTGCATGCATCCGTACGTTTAATTAATATTAAATTATGCTTAATGACTGTGCTTAATTACAACTGTTGATTAAACTGCTTTCTGATTTCTGTTACATACATACATATGCATCACATTTATATTGTCACTCCATTTATTACACAAAAACTTTAGTGACAAACTTGATGCACAAAGCACAGTTAGCACACTGAGCAGATAACCCAGAAAACATGCTGACAATGCCAGCACCTAGACAGACAATGTTTTTTAGGCCAGTATGAGCCAGAGACAGGGTACTACACTAGAAGGGAGTGTAGGGAAGTGAGGACCATAAAACTGCGTCACTAGGTGATAGTTATAGTGCCGGGAAGTGCCTAAATCACACTCTAAATGCAGAATTCTGCACTTAATAACAAAATTCAGCATTTAACTATGCTAGTAATATGTATTTTCTATTTTTTTTTGTGTACTACATGCTATAAATATAAATAATATATAAGGTCAAACAAATTACACCAAGATAGCCGGTAAGCGGGCAACAAGCTGCGCCGCTACCCCCTTTTGAATAGCGAAACCTAACCTAGTAAAAACGAAACCCCGATCTCTAGGAGACGAAATGTTGCTGTGAACAACCCGTTGGACCCGTTCAAGAAATCTGATGGCTTCTGGGGCTAGCGAGCCAAAGGTATCAAAGGCAAAAGGGATAAAGGAATGTTGATTATCCTCGCAGGCTTTGGCATGTTTGTCCATTTTCTTTGCTGCTGCCTTTGCAATCGCCTGACCAGGGACAAAACCTGTATCCCGAAAGCCTACAAGGGGGAAACCCCGGTAAGATCAACACAAGCGTGTTTACCTGCATCCCACCCGAAAACTAAAACGTCCGCGGGGCGCAATGTGGATCTTCCTTCCCTCGGATCTGTCAAAAAGTTTACGGGGGCTTCTTTCTTCACCGAGATCCACGCCCGTTTGAGGATGTCCCCCAAGACATCCCGCACCCAGTCGTGCCTATACTTAAAACCTGGCAGTTCTTTACAGTGCAGAGCATGCTCCCCAAATTGGTCTAAGCAAGCTTTCCGGCAAATCGGGCATTGCTCATCATCAGGGAACATAGGAATCATGAGCCGATATTTTAAGATAGCACGATATTCAACGGCTGACATCTTTTGGCCTAAGCCCTCGATGGGGATGACCGATAGAAAATCTTGGGCGTGGGGGCCCCGCAAGCATTCTAGGACGGCGTTCTGACGAGGGGTCGTACAGAAATCTGATCCAATATTCTGAGCGATACGACAAAACAGAGCACTCGCCAAAGTCTTCTGGGTCTTCGGTGGGGCGGTGTCCCTGTTAGCGAAACTGCCAATATCCAAATCCGGGAGGTGTCTATGCAACTCCCCCAGAGCCATGTCATAATCCCCATCTATTCCAACAACCCCACTCTCGCGCAAGATGTGATCTTGCAGCCCCCACGATTGAGCTCGAGAGGCAACAAAACCGTAAATGGAGACATCCATGGCCGATAGAAGCCCACCCCCCCCCCCATCTTACAGGGCAGAGAAGCAACCCGCCACTGAAAATCCCTAAAAAACGGACCCCCACACACCACAATGTCCTCTATAGCCCCCCGTAGCCCTTTATCGAATAAGGATACCGCCTCCTTTACAAACACAGGTTGACAAGTTCGCAGACCAAAAAGGAGCTTGGCGACACCCATGCAAGAGCGCAGCAGGAGAAGCTCACTTTGCCGGTCTCGGAGTTGTGAAAGGCTACTCATAAGGTCCACTGTCCGGGAAGCTCGCCGCGCAGCCAAAGCACTAATGAAACTGGGGACCCGGCTCACAGCTCCCCCAAGGAGTGTCACGCCCCCCGTTGGTCTTCCAATCTCCTCCGGGAATAAACCAGCCTCCAATTTTTCTCCACTGCAAGACGGCCAATATACCTCTGTTTTTTTTATATTAAGCCGGAGCCCCAAAGGTGGCCCCTCAGATTGAATGACAGCCAGAGCCTTTGCTACCTCAGATGTTTTTCCCATAATAGTACCATCATCCAAATACCACGCGTGGAAGGGGAGGGTGCAACTGTCTCGTATACGTTGTGTGAGGGGGTGCAAGACAAGGGCGAACAATAGAGGCCCCAAAGGATCCCCCTGCTGGACCCCCGTGGACGACCCAATACAGTCATTACCCACATAAAGCCTAGCGGTTTGCCCATAAAGAAAATGTACCCACGGAAATATAGATGGGCATCGAATCCCAACCTCCCGCAGAAGAGCAGTGCGATCCACTAGGTTGAAAGCATTGGAGAGGTCAACGGTAAGCATGGCGAAGGCCCCATCATCGTGAAAGGCGTTAAGGAACCTGTTCGCGCTATGGAGGATAGCTTCAGCCCCATCGGGTGTCCCAACCCCGAATTGATGATCCCCCAGGTACCTAACCATCTCTTTCCCTACCTTTTTCATCGCTATCTTGGAGACCAGCCTACGCCAAATGGCCCCGACCGCAATAGGACGGATCCTCCCATCAGGTTTCAGCAAGGGGGTCAGAGGAGCGGAGGCAACGAACTCAGCAAGAGACCTGGGGCATAACCCCCCCAAGAAGACATTGACTACCCCGGTGATGGCTAAAACTAAACCCGAGGAAGTTGAGGACCCCTCTCCACAAAAGCTATCCAGTAAGTGTTGCGCCCTGAGCCCATCTCTCCCGCACGAAGTTCCTTTGGGGAAAGACTTAATGCACTCCAAAACGCACTCTGCATCAACAGTTAAGGGTGCTTGAGGGATTGTGTCTGCCGGCACAACCGGAGGGGGCGTAACCGGGTGTTTCTCCGCGAGGGCCTCCAAAGTGGAGGGCCCAAGGGGGGCAACGCCAGAAGAGGACAACACCTTGACCGCAGCTGTGAAATGACCATCTGCCACTTTACGAAGGCACTGCTTAACATTGGTTCGGCCCTCCCGACAGTCGGACCCAGTTACCGACCCTTTCTCCTTTACATCCTGAAAGAGGGAAGCAACTAGCTCGCTAGTAATGTGCAAAAACTTGACAAAATGGTCCTAGATACTTTCCAAAGTGTTGGGAATTAAATGTGTCACTAAAAGTAGTATAAAAGACACCTTACGGATTAATTAAGCACTTTAACGGAACAGTATCAAACCGAACTACCGGACATTACCCGGAACTCAAAAATATTGTTAAACACATTGTTTCACTTTTTCTGAGCTAGTTAGGGTCCCCGAACACCCTAACCCCCTATATAATACATAACACTCATTATACACTAACTAGAAACAAAACTTACATTTGAAATTGAACTAGAATGTAACCAATCTAGTTAGCACCTATGCTAGACCCCCCCCCCCTCCTATGGGCGGCCCCAACAAGAATCACACCTTTTGATTTGTTTTAATACTTTATTAGATCATGTTCCTCCATGTTAAACATAAGAACCAAGGGTTAATGAGATAAATTGGATTATAAGTAAGACTAGAAGGTTATAACTTTCATTTTATCATTCTCACCAAATCACACTTCCTTCTCTCTTCTCTTCCTTGTTTTGGCCGAACTCAAGACCCACCATCATCATCATCATTTGTTCATTCTCATCCAATCTACAAGTATACAAAGGTGCTAAGGGTCATACAACGAAGCTCGGTGCTCTCGAAAGTGGAAGGACCTTCTCTATTTGCTATTAACCACCTCATTTCTCCTCTTGATCTTCCCTAGCTTAAAAGCTAGTAGTAAGTCTCTTGAATCCTTATCTATGCCATGTTTATGGTGGTTAATAGTTAGATTATGATGAAAATGCAAGAACTCTAAAAGATCATAAACATAAGCTTGAACATAAAGCTAACTAGATGAAGAAACAAGGTGAAATAAGATGAACTCATGATAAAATGAAGTTGTTTTGGTTATGTTGTTGATATCTTGATGATTACTAGTAACATGATGGTTAGTCATCATATGAAGCTTGTTAAGTTATGATTAAAAACATGACTTAACAAGTTAGGGATGATTATGTGTACATAAAATGATCACCTTCTTGTTAGAGCATGAACTTAATAATAAAAGTGATTTTCTTATAAAATAATAAACCTAGTAGACTAGTAAACTTGTAAACTTGAGACTTGTGTATGAGTTCTTTTAGAAAACCAAGTTTAAAAGACGGTTTTTGAAAAAGTAGGATTCTTACATATGTATACACCAACTTTGTGATGAACTAAGTATATGGGTGCTAGTGAAACATGAAAATATTGTAAATAGATATTTTTGTAAAATATGCTCACAAGTTGTGAACATCTAAAAATTCCGAAAATGAGATTTTAACAAAAGTAAACACACTTCGGAGGGTAACTAAACCCACTAAACACCCCACTAAGTTACTATGCGTTTTTACTAAAAACCAAGTTCCTGTTATTATGTAAAGTGCATTGTTTTGCACTTGGTTAGTGTAATGTTGTCTAGTAACTTGTTGGTGATTGTTGAAGTGAATTTTTAAAAGAAAATGATATGCTTATAAGCATGGATACCTCCATTTACAAAGGAAACTCTGGCGATTTTTTTCTAAAAATCTAACACTTAGGAAATATTTTTCTAACAAGTGTTTACAAACATATTTTTAACTTTGTTTTCAAAATAAATTTCGCCATAATTTTTATTACAAAAATACCAAGTATCGGAGGTTGGTTTTCGCAAATAAAAATGGGTAAATATATATTTAGAATATATAATTTATACTAAGACACTTGTGTGATTATTTGTATATTTTGTGAACTAGTTATATTATTTTAGGGTAAAATAATATAACTTACAAAATACCATGGAAATTACAAATCGAAAATAATACAAAAAATTGCAAGGAATAAAATATTTAAGTTACACACGTAATATTGTGAAACCGAACAAGAAAACGTAACTTAAGAAAATATTCTGGGATGTACCATTACACTATATTTTGGTAAATATTATTTTGGGAATGAAAGAAGTGAAAATATGATTTCGTAAATATTACCAAGTATATAATATTTTGGAAAACGAGAAAATATATTATTTTTGGGAGATAAAAATATATTTTCCTAGTATATTTAGAAGATATATAATTTTTGAGAAAAATATATATATTCTGGGACGATACATGATTGAACAAAATGAATTTATATATATTTAAGTGAGACTTGAAATATATGGTTTTGGAAATATATATTGGGAATATATTAACAAATTTTTATTTGGAACAATACACTGAAATACGACGCCATTACCTGGCAATATATACAAATCAAAATACGAAAATACATGTATGAGATACCCCCATCCTTGGGAAAGAAAAATACGAAGTTAAGATACTTAAGAAGTAGGAATATGAAATATTGTTAAGCAATTAATCCAAACCTTAACTAGTGATTATGACTTGGAATAATGTCAAGAAATCGTAACTCAAAAACATAAGTACTAAGACAAGGCACGACCCGTTCGTCTAATAGACGTTAGCCCATTGTAGGTAGTCGTGTTTGCCGTGGAGATTTGGGTTACAAGTACGAAGACGCAATACAGTGAGTTCATGTCCCCCTTTTTCTCTTAACTGTTTTCAGTTTCATAACTTCAGGGGTGAAATACATGTTACAATTATTAAGGACATCTTTATACATGGTATGGTTAGCTTAAGGAGGGTTGGGACGTTCAGATCATGTGAATGAGTAGGTGGAACTTATGGCCATTAATCCTCGTCGTAGGACCGAGGGTCTTGAGTGATAGATCTATTCGAGTGTAGCGAGCCCCACTCCTGAGTCCGCTGAGTGGACCTTGAGGTGACTATGAGCCCGACGCCAAAATCTGTTAGGTTTGAGTCTTCCTGCATCACTTCACACATATCATTGGCTTTGCAACCCAATGGTGTTCTCTTTTTCCTTAATGCTACATACCAGGGACTTTCATACATACAGACACATTACAAAGGTTTATACATACTCACTTACACATGAACTCGCTCAACTTTTGTTGATTTTTCAAACTACATGTATTTCATGGAATTAGTAAATGGATCTGGCGGGCGTTGGAGTTTTTAAGCTGCATTGTGAATAAAGATGTCATCCAAGTCAATAGGGCTTAGGAGACGTATCTTAATCCTGGACGAGATACGTGGTCCTAAACTCGGGTTTGTTTTAAAATCTTTTGTTGAGTCTTTTTGAACTCCTTAAAACATGTTATGGTTTGTAACTTGAATTTGTTATCGACATTACAGACAATTATGTTGTACTACTTTTAAACTTAAATTAATGGATGTACATCTACTGGTTTTATCATATAGTGTTGTTATGATCGTATGCAATGGTATTAAGAAGTCACACCAATAAACACGCTTCCGCAAAAGTCAGGGTGTGACAGCTAGGTATCAGAGCTTCGATCGTAGCGAACTAGGATTCTTTCTCGAGTCTAGACTACGATCATTAGGGCTCTCACGAAAATGTTTTCACGACTTGTTTTTCATTGCATACACAAAACGTCCAGATCCAGGGAACAAACATTTTTACAAAAAAAGGCACACATACACATTTCAAAATTTATATTTATAGTTCAGTCTTAGAGACTGAGGGAGGTTCAGTCTTAGAGACTGAAGGAGGTTCAGTCTTAGAGACTGAGGGAGGTTCAGTCTTAGAGACTGAAGGAGGTTCAGTCTTAGAGACTGAGGGAGGTTCAGTCTTAGAGGCTGATGGAGGATCAGCCTTAGAGACTGGGGATAATTAGTCTTAGAGACTGGGAGGATTGGTCTTAGAGGCCAGGGAGTTGGTCTTAGAGACCAGGGAATTAGTCTTAGAGACTGGGAGTTGGTCTTAGAGACCAGGGAATTAGTCTTAGAGACTGGGAGTTGGTCTTAGAAACCAGAGATTTAGTCTTAGATACCAGGGATTTAGTCCTAGAGGCTGGGAAAGTTGGTCTTAGAGACCAGGGAGTTGGTCTTAGAAACCAGGGAGTTGGTCTTAGAGACCAGGGAGTTAGTCTGAGAGACTAGGAAGTTTAGTCTGAGAGACTGGGTGGGATAGTCTGGGAAGACTAGGACGAATATGTGGATACATGATTACATTATGAATTGTCTTTATTTGCAATACACAAAGTGTTAAAGATCACTATAAATATGCATGCTATGACTATTATGTATCGGCACACACGTCACCTTCCTCAGGGAACGAATTGTCAGATAATGATAACCCTATGGCCACCGCCACAGAGGAAAGGGTTACATTTTCGCCAGAGATATTTACGTCAGACACTGAGAAGTGATCCCGATATGCCAACCAAGGCCGAGGACGACGACCAACCATCTGCGCTGCCAGATTTTTGGTGATGAATTACCCCTGATGATGGCTTCTCCGACAAGAATCATCGTATCACTCTTGTTTCAATCCATGACCACGTTATCACTGATCATCCCGAAGGTGAACACATCATGACTCCAATCCTCGACAATGCGCCTCCTGTGGACATTCCTTCTGAAGGTGGGCTACACAACGAATAATTGATGATGACATTGGCATGTTATTGGTGGTCCTTCTGATAACACCTATGATGATGGAAATCTTGACGAGCACGTTGTTACTAATTTCACTTTTTGAGACCTTGTTAACAAGCTATCCTCTGATTCTAGCATACATTCAATTTCAGACTCCTTTGAGTCTGTGACGTCTGCAGCCTTACAGCCAGCCGAATTACAGCTTTCAACTACTGACGCGGGCGATGATGATGCTTAACTGCTGCACTAACACCTGCTCGAGGCACCACACCGTTAGACGCCCCAGAGCCTGCTCCTGAGCTAGCTTCTGCACCTTTTGTGTCTGCTTGATGTTGCACCTGCTGAACCTGCACCTTTACTTGATCATGACCCTATTTCTTTTGATTTACCAGACAATGCATCCATTATACCCGACCCAGCACCCACATCTAATGATCTCCCTATCAGTTGTGACGTTTGTACCTGCACCTTCACCCACTGATGTTGCTCTTGTGAAGACCGACGTCCATTACGCCAACATGCCTATCGCTTTCTTTCAAAACATACCCGCACCCCAGGAAGGTACTCTAGGTCAGCACCCGCGTAACGATTCCTTTGCTACAGCAGCATTTTTTACGACCTCGTAAACTGCACCATGTGCTACTTTCAACTCTACCGCGTTGGACGAGCCATTTCAATGATTCCTATCACGCACTATACTGAATTTAGACCCTTATCAACCCTCACTTTATGGAGGCTACACACAGGATGAGTAGACCTGTCACATCAACTACAGGTTGAGGTTATAAACCGCTGAATGCCGGAGCTTGAGCTGACACGCAGAGTTTTGGAGCTTGAACAGACACCACACCCTGTCTATTGCCAGTATACTTTGGTCCCCCACATATATCAAAGATTCCTGCTGAACTCTCGCCTGCTACTATTACACCTTTCCCAGGTTTTTTATGCCCGTTTCTTTACAATCGAGCGGCAGATCAGTTAACTACTTCGATGTATATACAAGCTCGAGGAGGAGTTTACGCCTGCTAGCAGATTACTTTTCTTTCCTCCTCCACCTCAGTCACCAGAGTAGTTGGTTTCTGGATTATGCGGATTGCATTACATTTGGGTAAAGACACTAATGATAAACCGGGATTGTGGAGACTTTTGGAGACCACATCTGACTACGTAATTTTGATACACTAATATATTTAATGGACGAGGGTAGGGTGACCCTGTGTCCCTGTTGATATGATACATTTTGGAAGACAATACAATTGTGGGGAAGCCAATCATCACTAAACATGCAACAATACTTTGTGACCAATGACCAACGAGAGCTCAGTCGCTATGTCTTCGTCAAGCACGTTATTAATCTATTTGTGTGTGCTATAATTATAATGCTACGTGCTTACTTGCTATGCTCTCATTAAACATAATTACCAAATTACTTGGTTATACTATGATCATACTATTGCTTGATTGGTTGGTATGATAACCTAATATGTGTATGTGCATATGATCTTTAAACAACTATATGCACTCCCCGAACGAATAAGACCATACCTAACCAATCTTCTCTTCAGAAGATGTCGATACCAGGGAACGTCGATACCAACAAACCTCTGCCGACAACAGCAGAGTCAGAACTGCAAGGGCGCATCTCGCAAGCCATCGCACAACTCGAGGCCCTTCGCTCCGAACATGGCGGAGGTACCTCAGGAAATAACCCACCCAGCGGCTGCACTTACGAGCAGTTCTTGAACCACAAACCTTGAAAATTCGACGGCACTGGGGGTGCCTTAGCTTTTGTGCGTTGGGTGGAGAAGACGAATTCTGTCTTACGGTTAAGCAAATGTGCCCCAGAACATCAGGTCACGTACATAGCTGGGCTATTTGAAGATGGGGCTCTGTCATGGTGGAACCTTCAGGTTCAGGCAATAAGCGAGACCGCTGCGTATGCTTTGACGTGGGACGAACTGAAAGAACTGATGCGTAAGAGATATTGCTCTAGGGCAGATGTCCAGAAGTTGGAAACTGAACTATGGAACTTGAAAATGGAAGGCCCAAAGATAGCTGAATATGTGCAGAGATTTGGTGAATTATCACAAGTTGCTTCGCGTTTGGTGGAACCAGAATCTAGGAAGATCGAACGTTTCATCGGGGGACTAGCACCTCAGATTCTAATCCTGGTAACAACATCTAAGCCTTCAACAATCATCGAAGCAATCGACATAAGCGTGGCGCTCACGGAAGAAACAGTTAGACGAGGAGAATTTTCCATTGCGGAGGAGAAAAAGGAGACTCTTGTAGAGTTATCTGGGGATAACAAGAGAAAGCTCGCAAATTTCAAGATGGTTACTCGGGGGAGTAGCAAGAAGAAGACCAAAAAGGGAAGAGACTACATGGGTATCCTGCCTAAGTGTGACAATTGTCTACGTTATCATGTTGGGCGATGTAAATATGGGAAATGTGATAACTGTGGTAAGAGGGGGCATCCTAAAGAAACTTGTAGGCAAGATACTGAACATAGTGATGGAGGCCAAGATGGTAGTAAGAATCACGGAGGAAACAACGACAATGACCATTATCAAGGCAGAACGAGTGACAAACAGAAACGTGCCTGAGGTTGTTTTAACTGTGGAAGCAAAAAGCATTTCAGAAAATATTGCCCTAAAAACAATCAGGCACAAGGATGAAAGCTCCACGCCGGGACTAGGGAGACACGCCAGGAATTCAAGCGCGGATATCGGTACGTCCCATATTACCCAACGTTATGCATCTGTGCTGCTAAATACCGTTGCAAATTTTAGATTCACATCTCTAGAGTTTGAGAGTATACTTGGTTTAGTAACAAGTAAGTTAGATAATCCGCACACAATAGTACTAGCTAACGGGAAGCTAGTGGAAGCCAATGAAGTAATTGGAATCAGCAAGATAGAACCCTGAGAGCGTGAGTTTACGCTTGAGCTACTGCCAGTTGAATTGGGGAGCTTCGACAAGGTCATTGGATGGATGGGTTGTCAAGTGATCAAGCGGAAATTGATATCCGCGTCCCGATGCCGAGCAAAGAAACAATCTCGACTCATGAAGCAGAGTACGTCTTTACAAATTGCAAATTGCTTGAGGGCACGAAAGTTGTTTGCAAATAGGAGGTGTTGTGTGACAACTCGAAATTTAGAACCTTTCGTTGTACGTTTGAACACTAAGTGACTAACTAATTTGATGATTTAATGAATGATAAGTGAACCTTTATATGATTATGTGTTATGTTACATGTATGCTTGTGTGTATGTATGCGAGTATGTATATGAACCGAGACAACACGAACCCGACTCGAGACCATGTGGTCTCGAGTGAACAACGACTTATGGGCCGGTTGGGCCCCACATACACACTTAGCCTATTTCGAAAGCCCATTAGGGTGCACAAGGTGAAACAAGTATATAAATCTTAGTGTTAGCCATGTTGCCATTTTCTTTGGATAACACACACTCTCCTACTCCCTCTCACTAAACCCTAGACACCAAACATCATATTTCTCCTCCTTCTTCTCGGATCCAAACCGGTGACACTAGGACTAGCGGATCGGCTCACACACACACACTCGGAAGTTTCATACACGCCTTTGAAACTCATCAACCGGTTAGTGATTTTATGATGTTTGTTGTTGTTTAATAATGGTATGAATGATATGATTAACTTGTGTAGTTGTATGCTTGATAATGTTTCGTGAATCGGATGTATATGTTGTTGATAATCGGCTAACATGTTTCGGATATATTGCACAAATGAGCTCATGATATCTTGTATTGAAATGTGATTCAAATCATTAAATGTGAATGTTCATAAAACCGGCTTGCACATGTGAATAGAAAGCATCATGTTATTCGGATTAGGATAGATTTTGGAGATGTTATGTGATGACTTGAAACCGTTAAACGAGTATGATCGAATGTTTGAATTGTTGTTCATGATTATATTTGTGATTAATGTTAGAAACCGAAAATATGATGAACAAGCTTGAATGATCATGATGAACTATTTGAATATATGAAGAACTTGTTGAACATGATATGAATGTGGCTGAATATTTGAAATCTGTTGTGTTTGATCCATTTTTGGTTAGGATTAGACAAATAGACATGTTTATGAGGATAGTACATAATGGTGCATGAAATCAGAATGTTATTGGGTAGTACACTGTACCGAATCAGCAGTTGTCCAGCCGAAACCTCCAGTTGCGACTCGAAACCAGTGCATGATGAGTCGAGATCCCCGGTTGCGACACAGATTGCGAGTCGCAAACACCTGGTTGCGACTCGAAACCACACGAGATCAGCACATAAACCGTATGACTCGAAACCACAGTTACGAGTCCGGTTGCGACTCGAGACCAAAACAGCACGAACCGAGACCAGGATTGCGACTCAGGTTGCGAGTCGCAAACGCCTAGTTGCGACTCGAGACTATACACAAATACACGCTGTTTGGGCTTGCACCTCATTTCGGACTTAAGTGATTGGGCCGGACTCTTGGGCCTGATGCACAGATTTTATGTGTTGATGATTGAATGTGGATATTGTTGAACTGCCATGATCAAACGTGTATGCCATGAACGATACTTGAATGCTTTATGCTAGAAACATCCGTGTGCTACTTGGTTACGAACCTGACTTGTATGATACAACTATGATAGGACGTGAGTAGCCTCAACGTTGCTTGTTTGACTTTTCTGTGTATCTACCGAGCAAACCAAGGTGAGTTCACACCCTCTACAAAGCATGGGATTCCCAGGGGTCGGGAATTGGGGTTAAGGAACGTGGGTTCCTCGTCCGCCTTGGGTAGGACAGCAACGGTTCAGGAATGTAATTCCTCGTCCTCACGGACAGATAACTCGTACTAGACCAAAACTCTATCACGAAGTCCCTCCTTTTTATATCGACTTAATCGCCGGGCCAATGGCGAGCGGGTCATTAGTTAGATAGCGCTATTTAGGTCTGACAAACCTCACACCGTGCCGCAGAGGACGGGCGTGAACTAATGGATCTGGGGCACGTCAATGATGATAGACATTGACAGTTTCAGGGCACATAAACATGACTACAGTCAGCAGTCGATATGGTAACGAGTCTAGTGTATACATGGGGTAGCCCCCACGGCCGAAATGCCAGATAACTACACGGGGTAGCCCCCACGGCAGGATTGCCAGAGTAACCGGGAATAAACAAGTCACGTTTTAACTATGGGGTAACCCCCACGGCAGGATGCCAGATAAAGGAAACTGTTTTCGAAACAACTTAAAACGAACACCCAACCGTGAACTCACTCAACTTGTTGTTGACTCGTTACTACATGCTTTGCAGGTCCTTAGGTTCTTAGCTGGAGCTTGCATGGAGGAGGATCGTTGTGGGACATGGACGACTGTGTGCCACGTTAAACTTTGAAACAATGAAACTTATGTTTTGATTTAAGACTTATGCTTCCGCTTGCAACTTAACTATGTTTTGTTTGAACACCAATTGTATTGGTTGGATTTTTATAACTACTTATATGCTTGTTCAATATGATTGGTGGCTGGATCCTGGTCAGTCACGCCTCCAAGCGGTGGTACTCCGCAGGTGGATTTTGGGGGTGTGACAGATTGGTATCAGAGCCATTGGTTATAGAGAACTTGGTTTTAATAAAGGGAAAAACGTTTTTGTTAAAACCAGACTATAACCTGTACAGTGCTCAACGGTCCACAACGACGCTTCACTCCACATGCAAGGCTCGACATTCTAGGTGATATGATCTGTGTATATATTGCCTACCTGTTAGTTACATAGTACATTGCTTATGGTATGCTTGGTTGGTATAACCACTGTTGCTTGAACACATGCGTGCTTACTCTATCCTATCGTTGTACCTTCGCGAACCTCTCTCACTCGTGTTACTCTTGATATGAAGAATCATGTCTGGACGCGTTAACATGACACAAGCCCAGTTGACGGCTCTGATCAATGAACGAGTTGCCGCAGCACCTGCAGCTGCACACGCAGGAGGTCAACACGTTCAGCCACCCGTGTGCACTTTTAAGACTTTCATGGACTGCCGACCAACTACTTTTAGCGGCACTGAAGGAGCGGTAGGTCTCCTACACTGGTTTGAGAAGCTAGAATCTGTGTTTGAAATGTGCGAATGCCCTGAGGCGCGCAGGGTGAAGTATGCTACTGGTACTCTCGAGGGTTTAGCCCTCACATGGTGGAACGCTCAGGTTCAGATGCTGGGGTTGGTTGCTGCCAACGCCACCCCATGGGAAACTTTTAAGGAAATGATCAAAGAAGAATACTGCAGTCGTGATGAGATTCACAAGCTGGAAGTGGAGTTCTTCAACCTCAAGATGACGGGGTCCGAAATTGAAGCTTATGTGAAAAGGTCGAACGAACTGGCAATTATGTGCCCTACTATGGTGGATCCTCCCATCAAACGCATCGAACTATTTCTTCAGGGCTTAGTGCCGGAAATCCAGAGTCATGTGACTTCAGCGAACCTCGCCACCTACCAGCAAACTGTTCAGTTGGCTCACCGTCTCACGGATCAGGCGGTGGAGCAGAACAAGTTACCAAAACGCATAGGTGCTGCAACTACTACTGGTACCTCTAGTGACAACAAACGGAAATGGGATGGAACTTCAAGTAAGGGTTCGACTTCTGTTCAGTCCCAGTCTCAGCAGAGGAAGACTGATGACTACAAGAGCCCTAACCAGCAATCGTCTGGTGGTCAAAGTCATGGTAGGTACAAAGGAAATCACCCCAAATGCAATCGCTGCAGCCTGCACCACAGCGGGCCATGCACCAGGGGCAGTTGTCATCGGTGCAACAAGCCTGGTCACGCTGCAAAGGATTGCAGGAGCTTATACCCCGCCAATCAGAATCGTCAGCAAGCTCAACAGAACCAGCGCCAGCAGCAGCAGCAAGGTGATAACAAAGGGTGCTTTCAGTGTGGAGCTGAGGGCCACTTCAAGAGAGACTGTCCCCAACTGAACAGGAACCAGAACAACAACAACAACAATAACAACAATCAGGGGAATGGTAACAATGGGAACAACAACAACAATGGCGCCAGGGGGCGGATGTTTGTGATTGGACAAGGTGAAGCAAGGAATGACCCCAATGTTGTGGCGGGTAAGTTCCTTCTCGACGACTTTTATGTTTCAGTTTTATTTGATTCGGGTGCCGATACTAGCTACATGTCACTAGAAGTTAGTCGAATGCTTAAGCGTATTCCAACACCCTTGAACAACAAGCACACCGTAGAGCTAGCAAATGGTAAGAGTTTAGAAGCCACACACGTAGTCAAGGGTTGTAAACTTATTCTCGCTGACCAGACCTTCTCTATCGACCTCATTCCTATCGTCTTGGGTAGTTTCGACGTTGTCATTGGGATGGATTGGTTATCCCAACACCGAGCAGAGATTCTTTGCAACGAGAAGGTTGTCCGTATTCCAGGTCCCGATGGTGAACCTCTCATGATTCATGGCGACAAGAGGAGTGCTGTTGAGAACGTCATTTCTCTCCTTAAGGCCCAAAAGTGCTTGCGAAAGGGCCACACTGCCATTTTGGCACTCGTTACTGACACCTCAGAAAAAGAGAAGAAGATAGAAGATTTTCCAGTTGTACGCGATTATCCAGAGGTATTTCCTGAGGAATTACCTGGTCTTCCGCCTCATCGCCAAGTCGAGTTTCAGATTGAATTAGCTCCTGGAGCTGCGCCTATAGCTCGTGCACCTTATCGATTGGCTCCATCAGAGTTGAAAGAACTCTCCACACAACTACAAGAGCTCCTGGATAAGGGTTTTATTCGTCCAAGCTCATCGCCCTGGGGAGCTCCAGTGCTATTTGTGAAGAAGAAAGACGGTACCTTCAGGATGTGCATCGACTACCGAGAACTCAACAAGGTGACGGTGAAGAATCGTTATCCTCTACCACGTATCGACGACTTGTTCGACCAGCTGCAAGGGTCGAGCTACTATTCAAAGATTGATTTAAGATCGGGTTATCACCAGCTAAGAGTCCGGGAAGAGGACGTCTCCAAAACAGCTTTCAGAACTCGATACGGGCACTATGAGTTTTTGGTCATGCCTTTTGGGATGACAAACGCACCTGCGGTTTTCATGGACTTGATGAACCGAGTGTGCAAGCCTTACCTGGACAAGTTCGTTATAGTCTTCATCGACGACATCCTGATCTATTCCAAGAGTCAGGAAGAACACGAGCAGCATCTGCGACTTATTCTGGAACTCCTTCGAACAGAACAGCTTTATGCAAAGTTCTCGAAATGCGACTTCTGGCTTCGAGAAGTCCATTTCCTAGGCCACGTGGTGAACAAGGATGGGATTCATGTTGATCCATCCAAGATAGACTCGATTAAGGACTGGCCTGCACCTCGTACACCAAAGGAAATTCGCCAATTCTTGGGTTTGGCGGGATACTACCGGAGATTCATAAAGGATTTTTCTAAGATTGCACAGCCTCTCACCTCACTAACGCAGAAGGGCGTTGTTTATCGCTGGGGAAACGCATAGGAGTTGGCATTTTAGCACCTAAAGGATAGACTTTGTAGCGCACCTATCCTTTCCTTGCCGGAAGGCACAGACGACCTTGTGGTTTACTGCGACGCATCAATTCAGGGTCTTGGTTGCGTGTTGATGCAACGAGACAGAGTTATAGCCTACGCCTCACGCCAACTTAAGGTTCACGAAAAGAACTACACGACGCACGACTTAGAGCTGGGAGCTGTTGTTTTTGCACTTAAGTTATGGCGGCATTACCTGTATGGTACCAAGTGCGCCATCTACACCAACCACAGGAGCCTCGAGCATATCTTCAAGCAGAAGGAACTGAATATGCGGCAACGAAGATGGGTCGAACTACTAAATGACTACGAGTGCTCGATCAGGTATCACCCGGGTAAAGCCAATGTTGTGGCTGACGCCCTTAGTCGAAAGGACACCGCGCCTAAGCGCGTGCGAGCTTTACAACTCACGATCCATTCTAGTCTTCCTTCCCAAATACGAGCTGCTCAGATAGAAGCACTGAAACCAGAAAACGTCAGGGCCGAAGCCCTACGCGGATCGAGGCAACGCTTAGAACAGAAGGAAGACGGTGCTTACTACGTAACGGGACGCGTTTGGGTCCCACACTATGGCAACCTACGAGAGCTTGTGATGGATGAAGCACACAAGTCTCGCTACTCAGTACACCCTGGATCAGATAAGATGTATCATGATATCAAAACTACGTATTGGTGGCCTAGCATGAAGGCCCACATAGCGACCTACATCAGCAAGTGTTTGACTTGCGCGAGAGTCAAGTCGGAATACCAGAAACCATCAGGCCTACTCCAACAACCAGAGATACCTCAATGGAAATGGGAACAAATTTCCATGGATTTTGTTACTGGCCTACCTAGATCCCAGCGCGGGAACGATACTATTTGGGTGATCGTGGATCGACTCACAAAATCTGCACACTTCTTGGCTATCAAGGAGACGGATAAGTTCTCCACGCTCGCAGAAATTTGCGTCAAGGAAGTTGTTTCGAGGCACGGGGTGCCCACCTCCATTATCTCGGATCGAGATGCACGTTTTACTTCCGAGCTGTGGCAAGCAATGCACAAATCCTTTGGCTCACGATTAGATATGAGCACAGCGTATCACCCTCAGACGGACGGGCAGTCCGAGCGCACTATTCAAACCTTAGAAGACATGCTTAGTGCATGTGTAATCGACTTTGGCAACCGCTGGGAAAAGCATCTGCCACTTGTGGAATTCTCGTACAATAACAGCTACCACACCAGCATTAAAGCTGCTCCATTTGAGGCATTGTACGGACGTAAATGCTGGTCACCTCTTTGCTGGGCAGAGGTGGGAGATAGTCAGATCACTGGTCCAGAATATGTGGTAGACACGACCGAACAAATTGCTCAAATACGAAAACGCATGACGGCAGCTCGCGAACGTCAGAAAGTTTACGCCGACATGGGCAGGAAACCACTTGAGCTCCAGGTCGGGGAGCGGGTACTACTCAAAGTTTCACCCTGGAAGGGTGTGGTTCGTTTTGGTAAACGCGGTAAACTTAACCCACGATACGTTGGACCTTTCGAGGTCATTGAGAAAATAGGCAGGGTGGCCTACAGACTGAACTTACCGGCGGAACTCGGTGCAGTTCACAACGTTTTTCACGTGTCAAATCTGAAGAAGTGTCCGTCAGATGAGACCCACGTAGTTCCTCTGAAGGAACTCACTATCGACGAACAGTTACGATTCGTCGAGGAACCAGTCGAAATCACGGACCGGGATGTTAAGGTCCTCAAGAGCACCAGAATACCTCTCGTTCGAGTTCGTTGGAACTCACGTCGCGGCCCAGAGTTCACCTGGGAGCGCGAAGATCAAATGAAACAAAAGTATCCCCAGCGGTTCGCAAACAGTACACCCACTACTGAGGCCGAAGCTACGGAATTTCGGGACGAAATTCCAGATCAACGGGGGGTGGATGTGACACCCCGGGAAAACCAGGAAAACCATACAACTTAACTAGCTTCCTCAGTGAGTGCTTACCAAATTTCGGGACGAAATTTCTTTCAACTTGGGGATGATGTGACAACTCGAAATTTAGAACCTTTCGTTGTACGTTTGAACACTAAGTGACTAACTAATTTGATGATTTAATGAATGATAAGTGAACCTTTATATGATTATGTGTTATGTTACATGTATGCTTGTGTGTATGTATGCGAGTATGTATATGAACCGAGACAACACGAACCCAACTCGAGACCATGTGGTCTCGAGTGAACAACGACTTATGGGCCGGTTGGGCCACACATACACACTTAGCCTATTTCGAAAGCCCATTAGGGTGCACAAGGTGAAACAAGTATATAAATCTTAGTGTTAGCCATGTTGCCATTTTCTTTGGATAACACACACTCTCCTACTCCCTCTCACTAAACCCTAGACACCAAACATCATATTTCTCCTCCTTCTTCTCGGATCCAAACCGGTGACACTAGGACTAGCGGATCGGCTCACACACACACACTCGGAAGTTTCATACACGCCTTTGAAACTCATCAACCGGTTAGTGATTTTATGATGTTTGTTGTTGTTTAATAATGGTATGAATGATATGATTAACTTGTGTAGTTGTATGCTTGATAATGTTTCGTGAATCGGATGTATATGTTGTTGATAATCGGCTAACATGTTTCGGATATATTGCACAAATGAGCTCATGATATCTTGTATTGAAATGTGATTCAAATCATTAAATGTGAATGTTCATAAAACCGGCTTGCACATGTGAATAGAAAGCATCATGTTATTCGGATTAGGATAGATTTTGGAGATGTTATGTGATGACTTGAAACCGTTAAACGAGTATGATCGAATGTTTGAATTGTTGTTCATGATTATATTTGTGATTAATGTTAGAAACCGAAAATATGATGAACAAGCTTGAATGATCATGATGAACTATTTGAATATATGAAGAACTTGTTGAACATGATATGAATGTGGCTGAATATTTGAAATCTGTTGTGTTTGATCCATTTTTGGTTAGGATTAGACAAATAGACATGTTTATGAGGATAGTACATAATGGTGCATGAAATCAGAATGTTATTGGGTAGTACACTGTACCGAATCAGCAGTTGTCCAGCCGAAACCTCCAGTTGCGACTCGAAACCAATGCATGATGAGTCGAGATACCCGGTTGCGACACATATTGCGAGTCGCAAACACCTGGTTGCGACTCGAAACCACACGAGGTCAGCACATAAACCGTATGACTCGAAACCACAGTTACGAGTCCGGTTGCGACTCGAGACCAAAACAGCACGAACCGAGACCAGGATTGCGACTCAGGTTGCGAGTCGCAAACGCCTAGTTGCGACTCGAGACTATACACAAATACACGCTGTTTGGGCTTGCACCTCATTTCGGACTTAAGTGATTGGGCCGGACTCTTGGGCCTGATGCACAGATTTTATGTGTTGATGATTGAATGTGGATATTGTTGAACTGCCATGATCAAACGTGTATGCCATGAACGATACTTGAATGCTTTATGCTAGAAACATCCGTGTGCTACTTGGTTACGAACCTGACTTGTATGATACAACTATGATAGGACGTGAGTAGCCTCAACGTTGCTTGTTTGACTTTTCTGTGTATCTACCGAGCAAACCAAGGTGAGTTCACACCCTCTACAAAGCATGGGATTCCCAGGGGTCGGGAATTGGGGTTAAGGAACGTGGGTTCCTCGTCCTCCTTGGGTAGGACAGCAACGGTTCAGGAATGTAATTCCTCGTCCTCACGGACAGATAACTCGTACTAGACCAAAACTCTATCACGAAGTCCCTCCTTTTTATATCGACTTAATCGCCGGGCCAATGGCGAGCGGGTCATTAGTTAGATAGCGCTATTTAGGTCTGACAAACCTCACACCGTGCCGCAGAGGACGGGCGTGAACTAATGGATCTGGGGCACGTCAATGATGATAGACATTGACAGTTTCAGGGCACATAAACATGACTACAGTCAGCAGTCGATATGGTAACGAGTCTAGTGTATACATGGGGTAGCCCCCACGGCCGAAATGCCAGATAACTACACGGGGTAGCCCCCACGGCAGGATTGCCAGAGTAACCGGGAATAAACAAGTCACGTTTTAACTATAGGGTAACCCCCACGGCAGGATGCCAGATAAAGGAAACTGTTTTCGAAACAACTTAAAATGAACACCCAACCGTGAACTCACTCAACTTGTTGTTGACTCGTTACTATATTCTTTGCAGGTCCTTAGGTTCTTAGCTGGAGCTTGCATGGAGGAGGATCGTTGTGGGACATGGACGACTGTGTGCCACGTTAAACTTTGAAACAATGAAACTTATGTTTTGATTTAAGACTTATGCTTCCGCTTGCAACTTAACTATGTTTTGTTTGAACACCAATTGTATTGGTTGGATTTTTATAACTACTTATATGCTTGTTCAATATGATTGGTGGCTGGATCCTGGTCAGTCACGCCTCCAAGCGGTGGTACTCCGCAGGTGGATTTTGGGGGTGTGACATGTTGTCTTCTTGACTCATGTCGTGGACAAGGGAGTCGAAGGACCAAAACACAAAAATACTCCTGAGATAAGGAAGTACCCTGAAGTCTCCCGCAAAGACTTGCCAGAATTATCTCCTCAACGACAAGTCGAATTTCGCATCGATTTGATTCCAGGCGCCGCATCTGTAGTTAATGCTCTAGAGACTTACACCTTCGGAAATGCAGGGATTGACAGTGTAGTTTCAGTGGTGGATAGAGAAGGAAGATAACAGACCAAAATTTCTGTTTTGGGTAACCCCAGTTCTGCTCGTCAAGAGAAAGGACGGTGACTTTCAAATGAACATCAAGCTACCAGGAGTCGCACGAGCTAGCCAACAAGAGCCAGCAACTCTTGCTAAGGATTGACGAACTACTTATTTGACTAACTGCGAGGATCCAACCAGTATTTCCCGGCTGATCGATGATCGAGTAGCTGTAAATTCAGGAAGAAAGTATACCGGGGGAAAATTGTGGGACAATAACTTGTTTTAAACATACACAAGAATGGCGTTTCCTACACGATGCACAGAACGATTCTACACCAAATACGAAACTCTGAGAATCTAGAAAACATGTACTTAAGACCATCGGGAACCTAGGTCCAAATTCACGAAGGTTGTTACTTAGGAACCACATCTGTTAACTCAAGCAGACACCATTAACCTGACATATATGCCAGTTCCGTTGACCAAACAGAAAGTACTTAAAATTCTTTTACTTCTAGCGAGTAGATGTTTGCATCTCTACTCCCCTTAAGGGTAGTTGCATCACGTTAATTTTCTTCGCTGAAAGCAAACACACATTTGCTTCGAATACTTGGTCATTTCCTCCTTTTAGCAAATACTCATTGTTTCAGTACTCGGAAAACTTATATGTCACACATGCACCATTTGCTACGCATGTGGTTTCGTTTCAAATAAACGCTTCATTAAAATTCAAATATTACCTTGTTGCTATTTTGTGATTCGAATGACCTACATCATTGTAATTGTTGGCTCTTTTGTTACCAAGTCAACACACTGTCTTGAGACTTCTCTTCTTTCAAGTTACGTTCATGGTTTAGTTTCGTAACCATGATGAGATTCCTTTGTTGATACATACGTTTATTGTCGGGTTACGCTAAAACCAAGTTCAATTTCTCGAATTTATTCACTTCGCATATTCAGTTTAAGACGTCATATGATGTATTGAGAGCATCATATTCAAATAATTGGCAAAGATTCTTTTGTTTCGAGTCGTAGTAGACTGGTTTGGTCTACGACTCTACTAAATCGTTTGTTGGTTTCAACACCTTGTGGTGATACTTTCACGAAAATAAGCTTGCGTAAGTTGGTTACGCACCTCACACACACACTCAATTGCTTATTTATTGACCTGTTCTAAATCCATTTTGTTTATCATAACCAAAGCAGTCTCAACACAATTGTGTGTTAAGGCAATGGTACATCGATTCATTTCATATCACAATGTACCACTTAACGATTCTTTCATTTCTGGTCAAACATTCCGCAGTAATTATTGCTTTTTCATCGGAAATAGTGGTTCCTTGATGTTCCATATTCAACTGAAAGCTTTATGGCATGGTGTAAATCAAATCTTCAGATTGTTTTAGCATACTTTCATTTGATTTCAAACACGGTGAACTTGTGCAGTCACCACTATTATTGAACCAGTCAATTTCGACACCTTGTGGCATCATTACAACCTTGTAGCTTGTGCTAATCATGGTCAACCGTTTCACACGAAACTACATATACTTTTGATTGACTGGTCATTTAAACATTTTTGATGCAACTACGAATTAAGACAATGATACACCAAATTCGCTTGTATTCCATTCGATGTATCTTCACAATTCAAAAATGACAACGCACAAATTCTTACCATTCAATTGATTCGGGAGATTGACAGATCACTTTACTATTACTTTTGAGTTATTGATTTTGAGTTCATATAGCAGATGCTATGGTTTGTGGAAACTCGTGTGCATATTCCGATCGATCGTTTGAGAATCTTATTAGTCAAAACTCCTCTTTTGTGGACCCCCCTGCTAGCTGGATTACACTAGATTATACGTCAAATACGTCTTGTACCTTTGACATCAAATGCTAAAAGCACACACCTTTTAACCATAAGATTCGGGTTGTTATATATTATTGGACTCACCTGATGTGAGTAAGGTTTGATTCGGTTTGGTAATTATCTACCTCGGTATTATTTATATACATGTGACGGAACCATAAGGAGTTAAGGAAGTACAAATTTCGAGGACGAAATTTTCTTAACGGGGGGAGAATGTGACAACTGTCAAATCTGCATGCATCTGTACGTTTAATTAATATTAAATTATGCTTAATGACTGTGCTTAATTACAACTGTTGATTAAACTGCTTTATGATTTCTGTTACATACATACATATGCATCACATTTATATTGTCACTCCATTTATTACACACAAACTTTAGTGACAAACTTGATACACAAAGCACAGTTAGCACACTGAGCAGATAACCCAGAAAACATGTTGACAATGCCAGCACCTAGACAGACAATGTTTTTGAGGCCAGTATGAGCCAGAGACAGGGTACTACACTAGTAGGGAGTGTAGGGAAGTGAGGACCATAAAACTGCGTCACTAGGTGATAGTTATAGTGCCAGGAAGTGCCTAAAACACACTCTAAATGCAGAATTCTGCACTTAATAACAAAATTCAGCATTTAACTATGCTAGTAATGTGCAAAAACTTGACAAAATGGTCCTAGATACTTTCCAAAGTGTTGGGAATTAAATGTGTCACTAAAAGTAGTATAAAAGACACCTTACTGATTAATTAAGCACTTTAACGGAACAGTATCAAACCGAACTACCGGACATTACCCGGAACTCAAAAATATTGTTAAACACATTGTTTCACTTTTTCTAAGCTAGTTAGGGTCCCCGAACACCCTAACCCCCTATATAATACATAACACTCATTATACACTAACTAGAAACAAAACTTACATTTGAAATTGAACTAGAATGTAACCAATCTAGTTAGCACCTATGCTAGACCCCCCCCCCTCCTATGGGCGGACCCAACAAGAATCCCACCTTTTGATTTGTTTTAATACTTTATTAGATCATGTTCCTCCATGTTAAACATAAGAACCAAGGGTTAATGAGATAAATTAGATTATTAGTAAGACTAGAAGGTTATAACTTTCATTTTATCATTCTCACCAAATCACACTTCCTTCTCTCTTCTCTTCCTTGTTTCGGCCGAACTCAAGACCCACCATCATCATCATCATTTGTTCATTCTCATCCAATCTACAAGTATACAAAGGTGCTAAGGGTCATACAACGAAGATTGGTGCTCTCAAAAGTGGAAGGACCTTCTCTATTTGCTATTAACCACCTCATTTCTCCTCTTGATCTTCCCTAGCTTAAAAGCTAGTAGTAAGTCTCTTGAATCCTTATCTATGCCATGTTTATGGTGGTTAATAGTTAGATTATGATGAAAATGCAAGAACTCTAAAAGATCATAAACATAAGCTTGAACATAAAGCTAACTAGATGAAGAAACAAGGTGAAATAAGATGAACTCATGATAAAATGAAGTTGTTTTGGTTATGTTGTTGATATCTTGATGATTACTAGTAACATGATGGTTAGTCATCATATGAAGCTTGTTAAGTTATGATTAAAAACATGACTTAACAAGTTAGGGATGATTATGTGTACATAAAATGATCACCTTCTTGTTAGAGCATGAACTTGATAATAAAAGTGATTTTCTTATAAAATAATAAACCTAGTAGACTAGTAAACTTGTTAACTTGAGACTTGTGTATGAGTTCTTTTAGAAAACCAAGTTTAAAAGACGGTTTTTGAAAAAGTAGGATTCTTACATATGTATACACCAACTTTGAGATGAACTAAGTATATGGGTGCTAGTGAAACATGAAAATATTGTAAATAGATATTTTTGTAAAATATGCCCACAAGTTTTGAACATCTAAAAATTCTGAAAATGAGATTTTAACAAAAACAAACACACTTCGGAGGGTAACTAAACCCACTAAGCATCCCACTAAGTTACTACGCGTTTTTACTCAAAACCAAGTTCCTGTTATTATGTAAAGTGCATTGTTTTGCACTTGGTTAGTGTAATGTTGTCTAGTAACTTGTTGGTGATTGTTGAAGTGAATTTTTAAAAGAAAATGATATGCTTATAAGCATGGATACCTCCATTTACAAAGGAAACTCTGGCGAAATTTTTCTAAAAATCTAACACTTAGGAAATATTTTTCTAACAAGTGTTTACAAACATATTTTTAACTTTGTTTTCAAAATAAATTTCGCCATAATTTTTATTACAAAAATACCAAGTATTGGAGGTTGGTTTTCGCAAATAAAAATGGGTAAATATATATTTATAATATATATTTTATACTAAGACACTTGTGTGATTATTTGTATATTTTGTGAACTAGTTATATTATTTTAGGGTAAAATAATATAACTTACAAAATACCATGGAAATTACAACTCGAAAATAATACAAAAAATTGCAAGGAATAAAATATTTAAGTTACGCACGTAATATTGTGAAACCGAACAAGAAAACGTAACTTAAGAAAATATTCCGGGATGTACCATTACACTATATTTTTGGTAAATATTATTTTGGGAATGAAAAAAGTGAAAATATGATTTCGTAAATATTACCGAGTATATCATATTTTTGACAACGAGAAAATATATTATTTTTGGGAGATAAAAATATATTTTCCTAGTATATTTAGAAGATATATAATTTTTTAGAAAAAATATATATATTCTGGGACGATACATGATTGAACAAAATGAATTTGTGTATATTTAAGTGAGACTTGAAATATATGGTTTTGGAAATATATATTGGGAATATATTAACATATTTTTATTTGGAACAATACACCGAAATACGACGCCATTACCTGGCAGGCTATACAAATACAAATACGAAAATTCATGTATGAGATACCCCATCCTTGGGAAAGAAAAATACGAAGTTAAGATACTTGAGAAGTAGGAATATGAAATATTGTTTAGCAATTAATCCAAACGTTAACTAGTGATTATGACTTGGAATAATGTCAAGAAATCGTAACTCAAAAACATAAGTACTAAGACAAGGCACGACCCGTTCGTCTAATAGACGTTAGCCCATTGTAGGTAGTCGTGTTTGCCGCGGAGATTTGGGTTACAAGTACGAAGACGCAATACAGTGAGTTCATGTCCCCCTTTTTCTCTTAACTGTTTTCAGTTTCATAACTTCGGGGGTGAAATACATGTTACAATTAATAAGGACATCTTTATACATGGTATGGTTAGCTTAAGGAGGGTTGGGACGTTCAGATCATGTGAATGAGTAGGTGGAACGTAAGGCCATTAATCCTCGTCGTAGGACCGAGGGTCATGAGTGATAGATCTATTCGGGTGTAGCGAGCCCCACTCCTGAGTCTGCTGAGTGGACCTTGAGGTGACTATGAGCCCGACGCCAAAATCTGCTAGGTTTGAGTCTTCCTGCATCACTTCACACATATCATTGGCTTTGCAACCCAATGGTGATCTCTTTTTCCTTAATGCTACATACCAGGGACTTTCATACATACAGACACATTACAAAGGTTTATACATACTCACTTACACATGAACTCGCTCAACTTTTGTTGATTTTTCAAACTACATGTATTTCAGGGAATTAGTAAATGGATCTGGCGGGCGTTGGAGTTTTTAAGCTGCGTTGTGAATAAAGATGTCATCCAAGTCAATAGGGCTTAGGAGACCTATCTTAATCCTAGATGAGATACGTGGTCCTGAACTCGGGTTTGTTTTAAAATCTTTTGTTGAGTCTTTTTGAACTCCTTAAAACATGTTATGGTTTGTAACTTGAATTTGGTATCGACATTACAGACAATTATGTTGTACTACTTTTAAACTTAAATTAATGGATGTACATCTACTGGTTTTATCATATAGTGTTGTTATGATCGTATGCAATGGTATTAAGAAGTCACACCAATAATCACGCTTCCGCAAAAGTCAGGGTGTGACAGGGCGTGCCCAAGTGTCTGCAGAAAAGACAAAGTTGTAGAAGCTTCTATCACCCACCACGGGGGCATGCCCAGCGGACACGGGGTCGTGCCCAGCGGACACGGGGGCATGGTCAACTAATGCAGACACACTTCATTTAATGAAGAAAGAGAAGATGGTTGGACACGGGGCCGTACCTAATGGACACGGGGCCGTGTCTGGGCTTCTGTACAGGCTATAAATAGGGGTGCTTGGCTCACTTGCAAACCATCCCTTGGCAAACCACCTCTCTCACACTTCACCCACCCACCACCACCATCACAACCCACATCCACCACCATCATCCATCATCCATCATAGAGTGTGTGAGTAGTCTCGGGATCCAAGATTGGTCGTAAGAGTTCTTGACAATCAAAGGCCATGTTTGCCTAAGTCTCTTACATCACTTGGTGAAGACAAGTGTTTAGTGTAATACTTTTTATTTTTAATCTTTTCGCATTTTTTATTTGGTTATATATTAATGACTTTAATAACTAGTTTCTTATGTTGAAGGTGAATCTTCCTTATCATTTGTCCGTGGTGTCTTGGCGTTATTTTACTGTCTATATAAAAGAAAAGATTTTCACCATTCATATCTCCACGGTCTATATAGAGATATGTTGGCTACCTGGTCGGGGGTTAAGGGAATGGTTTGGTAAGAGTCTTGCCTTGTTCAGTGTATAGATCCTGCAAGGACCTGGGTCAAGTTTAGTAGGACCTCCTTCAATACCCACTGGTATTGGATGGCGGGGGTCCAAACTCCTTGACCCCCTCATATGTAAACTACTATAAAACTTTAACCCGGCTATTTAGGATTGTATCCCTGCTGACTCAAACTACTTAGCCGAGGGTAACGTCGCCTTCAAAATAGGGGCCTATCACAATATGCATTAATAACTTAATTAATTATCTTTCAATAATCAAACCCTTTAGGATTGTATCCTTGCTGACTCGAACTACTGGGTTGAGGGCAATGTTGTAGAAGGAGCTAGACGCTAGTCGAGCGGTGAGGTACCGCCTAGGGATTAATAGGGATTAATCGGATTGGACTTTTTAAGTATAATTTTACAAATTTATATATATATATATATATATATATATATAGATAACTTTATACTTTTTATTAATAAATTTACAAGTTTAGGAGATAAATTTATACTTTTTATTAATAAATTTAAAAGTTTAGGAACCATATGTAAACTACTGAAAGATAGAGGGAGTTAAATGTTAAGATACCTAAACTTAAATGTTAAAATAGGTTTATAACTAAAATTTGGGCTTTAAACCATGGGCCAGGTTTCAAAAATTAGGTTTTTTTGGGTAAAAAAACATGGGCCCGATTAGTCCGATTTTGACCGATTTTTACCGATTTTGTCCGACTTTGACCGGTTTTGACCATAACCGATTTTTTTGACCGACGAGCTTAAATTTAGGCAGTAACCCACCGACTAGCGCCTAGGCGCCGATTAATCGGCCGCCTAGGCCGATTTCTGCAACATTGGTTGAGGGTAACGTCACCTTCAAAAGAGTGCAAAAGTGCAAAAGTAATCAGATGTTACACTAAAGGCGAGTCGGATCCAAGTGATTCATCTTGTCTCTCTGTTTTATTTTTATTTTTATTTTCAGCATTTTTATTTAGTTTTTTTTTCTAGTTTAAAACCTTTTTTCTAAATTTTTTATTTGATTAGACGTTGAGGATAAACCGGTACTAAAAGCTCTTGTGTCCTTGGACGACCTCGGTATCTTACCAACGCTATACTACGCTCATGATGGCTGCACTTGCCCATATGTGTGTTTAGTGTTAGTAAAATATCGTGTTTTATAAATTTAAAACTTGACTTAAGTGTTAAAAAGGCGAAAAATATAACTAAAAACATATCACGCTACACACGCATCAAGTTTTTGGCGCCGCTGCCGGGGACACAAGGATTTTAAGAAAGTTAGGAATCAACGGCCTAATCGTTTTTTCTTATTTTTCTATTTTTTAGGATTTTTCTTAAAATTTCAACTTTTGCAGAACTCAGCACGGGCCATGCCCGCCGAACACGCCCCGTGCCCAATTTTTGGTACTGGCAATCTTGTTTTAAGTCAGACAGTAGCTGAACACGGGGTCGTGCCCACTCAACACGCCCCGTGCCCAAGTATCAGTTACTGAAAACAGAACCGTAAGATCCCGACGGTTGGTAATTTCTGACACAAACATGAGTGATATTAATTTTTTTTTTACTATCGGCCCTCTTATGGTAAGTGTGTCAAATATGTGGTTGCAATCATAAAGATTTAGAATGTTATTTTTTAAATTATAAGCCCCACTATATAGACCCATTGTTTTCCTGTAGACTTAAGAGGGGCGAAAGTAAAAATAATCCTTATATCTCCCTCGAATGCTCTCAATCGACCCTTCTAGGAGAAATGCTTCTTGATGAATTATTTCAATTGGAAGACCTAATTCTTAATTGGGTAAAGGAACTCGAGATGGATGTCATTAATTCATCTCAAGAAGATACCCAAGAAGACTTGTTGAGATCGCATTCGGATAAAAACAACTTCATTGTTCACGAAACTACCTCTAACCCTCTTGATGACTTGAGCGATAGTAGTCCCTGTGTCGATTGTGCCGTGAAGGACTCCCCATCTACTTCGTTCGATGCATACATAGACCTGAGCGATTTGGCATACACCTTCTTTAACGAGAGCCCGGGAAAGGATTGGACTTGTCCACCTACATTTAGCATAGGAATCACCCTTACCGACAACCTCTTGCGTTCTCGTCTAAATCTAGAGCAATTAAGGTATCTCAGGCACTTCGGGGTTGTTCCGTCCAGTAAGGAACCACCCAATCCGGATAAATTCCTTAGAAATAGACGAAACTTCATAAACAGCCTCTAGACACGGGGTCGTGTCCAGGTCAGCACGCCCCCGTGTCCACCAAAAGATTACCGTCTCACTTTTTGTCAGAATACAGACAAAATGTGTCAGGATCTTGCCTGCACATGGGGCCGTGTCCAGCCGACACGTGGCCGTGTGCAGCATGCTATCGTTTTCTATAAATTCAGCCAAGATTCCTGCACATTTGGACCACTCCAAAAGACAGAGATTTTGTGGATCTTCACACATACCATCCTAGGTATATTCTAAAGAAGGTTCCCAACAACCATCTTGTCTTTTCTACTTTTGTCTATTATCTTCTTCTTCATTTCCACCTCAAAACACCTCCATTGAAGCTTGAAATCAACATGGTTCCAAGCTTTATTGAGATGTTTGTTAGGTTTTTATTCAAGGAATCTTGTTAAAAATAAGTTCTACAACATTGTTTTAAGTTATTTCTGCTTAAAAATATTTTAACAAACAGAAAAATAATTTAAAACTCCAAGATTCTTTGTTTCAAAAATCTGCAGACAGGTGAACACGGGGTCGTGCTCATTGAGCATGGGGCCGTGTCCAAGGTTACTGTTTCATTAAAATGAACTCTCTTCAGTTTATTTTCGTAGGATGTCGAGCCAAAACAGTGGAACTTCGTCAGAGCATTCCAGAAACAATCGAAGAGAACGGAGGCCCTCAATCGAAGCACCTCTCGTACGTTACGTGATGGCATTACGTGAAGCTCTTGATGAGATGACATCGGTAGAGGAGGTCCTAATAGACCGTATAATTATCTTACGGTGGGGTTGGAAAACAGTTTTCAAGAAATCAACCTCTTGCACCAGAGGATGAACATTCTTGTGACACCTCCCATGGAACCAATCCTCCCGCAAGAGGATTGGAACCTAGCACTTGGAGTCAATAATCCCACCGGATGGGATTACATCCCCGCGGAACCTCCTCTTGACAATTTGCAAAAAGTACCGGTGGAAGTTACACCCCCTCAAAATAATGCCAATGAGCCCGCCTTTCTTCTCCCTAGGGAGATAGAAGAATGGCTCGCCGACGTGTGAGGGACCCATATCCGGAGGAAGAAGTTCTTCGAGCCGCATCTAACCGAGAGAATTATCTTTTCAGAAATTTTGCTAATAGAATAAACTTTAGGCTAGAACTTCTTGGTTTAGACTTCTTGTGTTTTCTGACCTATTTATCTAGAATTTTAACTTATTAGGAATATTATGTAACTTTCTCTATCGAATGAATGATGGTGTTTTAAATTATTTGGTGTTTGGATGATGTTGTAATAGGTAAAACACACTCGGGATAGCGAAGGATACCAAGGGAAACTTGAACCAACGCCCCATGCACAAAAAAAGAGCCTCTTGTAAATTTTTCTTCATTATAGCAATTTCGGCACGGACCGTGTCCAGCAACACGGCCCCGTGCTGAACCATCTGCTGAGGATAGCCCAGTTCAGGTAACTAGACAAGGGGTGTATTCGCTGAACACGCCCCCGTGCCCAGGCTTCTGTTTCTTTTTAATTATTTCTATTAATGGCAACCTGAACACGGGGCCGTGCCCGGACACCACGGGCCCGTGTCCAGATGCCCAGTAACATAAAAATTTGTTTTTTAACACACTTTTACACATTCAATCAACCTAAAACCTTATTTTTGGGACACATTGAGGACAATATGTAATTTAAGTGTGGGGGGATGCTAAAACCTTGAATTTTGCAAGTCCTAATACAAGCCTTACACAAAACTCTATTGGAACCGCTAAACACCCCAAATTTTTTTCAAAATCTTTTCATTTTTTTACTTGTCTTGGTTTAATTTGGGAATTACAAATTTTAAAAAGGTTATATTTTTACAAATTTACAACCAATAGCGTCGTGATAAAAAGAACCAACATAAGAAAATTATGAAACGGCATGACAAATCTAGTTAAAATTTGATTATATATACTTGATCACATAAAAACCAGTTCCCACAAAAAGTGAGTTTTGAGCCTTTATTGAGCATATAAATATACATCTTTAAACTAAATGCTCATTTTTCGTTTCTTGTGTGAATAGCCGTTTGGTTCTTACAACTCTAGAACTTGCCATGACGATACATTCCCAGTCCTTACCAACTTAAACCCGAGTAAGTAAATGATGGAGGCATTAGGACTAACCCTTTTTCTTTCAACACCATTATTTTTCCTTTTTTTACCACCTACCCAAAATCCCCCTAGTTAACCCATTTGAGCCTAAACCTTTTCATTTCTTAACCCAAATCAAAACACCCTTTTTACCCACCAAAACCCTTTTTCATTTTAAACCCTTTATTTTTTAGTAACAAAGTTCGGTTTTCTTGTGACTTCCTTATAAAAAAAAAACATAAAGAAGAAAAGAAAAATAAAGTTAGCAATAAGCAAACAAAGCTCATCAAAAGAAGGCTTGTTTGAATAACGCTTCATTGGAATAAAAAGTCAAAAAAATAAAATATTTTACGAAAACCGACGCTTTTTACGCCTTTCGCCCTTTTCTACTAACCACTAACCCAACCACCTACCTTTAATCCAAGCCTAACCCTTCCCCCAAAAGTCCTCTTGATATTTACAAAGGTTTATAGTTAAAAAGGAGGATGATTGATTGTTTGGCAAGCTTATGGTAGGAGTAAGTTCCATGCCGCTCTCGAGTGCTTCACAAAAATACACCTTCGGCCGAGTGTTGAGTGATCCCCCGTGAGGTATGTGAACTTGTATATAAATGGAATTTTAAAAAGGCATGTTATGCCCTAATAAGTAATTTATCTGATGTAATATTCTAAATAAATCATGACGAATAGGATTGTAAATAAATTAAAAATAAAACCTAATAAAGAATCTTGGAATCCCGACACTCTATGACAAGCCCAAAAACCTTATCTTCTACCCATTCCATTTGGTAGTGTAAGCCACATTGTAAAGAGTTTTGCTTGATGACAAGCAAAAATTCAAGTGTGGGGGTATTTGATGTATGCAAAATGCAACATATAAATTACATCAAATGTGGCATAAAATTAATCCTTTTTTAGTACTAATGTTGGAAAAAGTGTGTTTTTGTCTTCCTTTTGTATTTTCAGGATTAAATGAGCTCAAATGAACAAAAGAAGCAAAAATACAGCCAAATCTAACAAGAATAAAAGAAAAGGAATAAACATGGCATGCCCGACCACTCGACAGCATCTCCCCAAGCAAAAACAAGAGAACAGAAGGCTGAACACGCCCCGTGCTCAGTGAGCACGGGGGCGTGCCCAAGTGTCCGCAGAAAAGACAAAGTTGTAGAAGCTTCTATCACCCACCACGGGGGCGTGCCCAGCGGACACGGGGCCGTGGTCAACGCAAAGATTCGTAGAATCTAGGCAAATCTTGAAAGTACAGATACGCTTCTGCACACGGGGTCATGCCCAGCGGACACGGGGGCGTGGTCAACTAATGCAGAAAAACTGCATTTAATGAAGAAAGAGAAGATGGGTGGACACGGGGCCGTGCCCAATGGACACGGGGTCGTGTCCGGGCTTCTGTGCAGACTATAAATAGGGGTGTTTGGCTCACTTGAAAACCATCCCTTGGCAAACCACCTCTCTCACACTTCACCCACCCACCACCACCATCACAACCCACATCCACCACCATCATCCATCATAGAGTGTGTGAGTAGTCTCGGGATCCAAGATTGATCATAAGAGTTCTTGGCAATCAAAGGCCACGTTTGCCTAAGTCTCTTACATCACTTGGTGAAGACAAGTGTTTAGTGTAATACTTTTTATTTTTAATATTTTCGCACTTTTTATTTGGTTATGTATTAATGACTTTAATAACTAGTTTGTTATGTTGAAGGTGAATCTTCCTTATCATTTGTCCGTGGTGTCTTGGCGTTATTTTACTGTCTATATAAAATAAAAGATTTTCACCATTCATATCTTCACGATCTATATGGAGATATGTTGGCTACCTGGTCGGGGGTTTAAGGGAATGGTTTGGTAAGAGTCTTGCCTTGTTCAGTGTATAGATCTTGCAAGGACCTGGGTCAAGTTTAGTAGGACCTCCTTCAATACCCACTGGTATTGGATGGCGGGGGTCCAAACTCCTTGACCCCTTCATATGTAAACTACTATTAAAACTTTAACCCGTCTATTTAGGATTGTATCCCTGCTGACTCAAACTACTTAGCCGAGGGTAACGTTACCTTCAAAAGAGGGGCCTACCACAATATGCATTAATAACTTAATTAATTATCTTTCAATACTCCAACTCTTTAGTATTGTATTCTTGCTGACTCAAACTACTAGGTTGAGGGTAACGACACCTTCAAAAGAGGGGTCTACTACTATAACTAAGATAATCTCTTAAAAAGTGTAAAAGTGCGAAAATAATCAAAGGTTACACTAAAGGCGAGTCGGATCCAAGTGATTCATCTTGTCTATCTGTTTTATTTTTATTTTTATTTTCAGCATTTTTAGTTAGTTTTTATTTTCTAGTTTAAAACCTTTTTTTCTAAATTTTGATTTGATTAGACGTTGAGGATAAACCGGTACTAAAAGCTCTTGTGTCCTTGGACGACCTCGGTATCTTACCAACGCTATACTACGCTCACGATGGGTGCACTTGCTTATATGTGTGTTTAGTGTTAGTAAAATATCGTGTTTTATAAATTTAAAACTTGACTAAAGTGTTAAAAAGGGCGAAAAATATAACTAAAAACATATCACGCTACACACGCATCACATGCCATCGGTCACCCTGTCGATTCCATGGACCAACTCCACTGGTTCTTGTGTGGGCTAGGAAGCGGGGTCCAAAATTTCTCCACCAATGTCCGATCTAGGCGTCCTATTTACTCCTTCAGTTACATTTATAGGGTTGATTGCATCCGCCAAACCATAAGCGCCCAGAATGGTTAGAGACACTACAAACCATGTTGAGTAGTGATGGTCACGCACGTTTTCAAGTGCATTTACATGTTCTCCATCGTCCATAACGAATGTGGAATAGAACTAATGTGGTTAAACGCCTCACAAGCTAGTAATTGTCCTTCCCTATGATCTGGTTATTCTCCCTAGATTAGCTATCCCTTCTGTTTGGTTATATACCCCAAACCTATTACTGGCCTGCTTCCGTAATCTTCATGAACACCAAATCAAATGAGCCCAAAATTGTTAGGCTGCGATACTAATTGTTGGAGGCAACAATGGTAAATTAAAACAATAAAACATGACCAGCAGCAACACACGGTTTGTTGGGGAACTGCCCACATGAGATCCTTTCGTTTGTTTATCGACTTGAATGAAAACCTCAACAGTTACATTGAGAACTACCATTATTTATAAGCATTGTTACTTGGCATGCAAGCCGACTAAATTGACTACAACTATAAAACCAAAACACACTCAAATAGCAATTCAAATATAATAAATAATAATATTTGCATGTTTATCCTCAAATCATGCATACGCATCTGAGTTCAACAAGTCTTCATGTGGACGTCATACAAACCGACGTTCGAACCATGATTAACCTATCAGTTTAGGGATACCAGGTTTGTATGGAGATTTAGAATTTTACATGTAATTAGTGATAGGCATTTCCACATAAAATATATTAAACATTAATCATTTGTTTTTTTTTTTTTTTTGGTCTGACAAGATATAAGAAAATTGGTGCACGTTTTTCAGCTATATAAAAGGTACCACATTGGGGTTTCACAATCAAAATACATTCCAAAATGGGTTCGATGAGCAGGGCTTTTATCTTGATCACCATGGTTGCATGTCTCACATCAGTTGCTCATGCCATTGCTGGCCAAGCAACCTTCTACACGCCTCCATACACTCGTAAGTACACCGACCTTAATTAAACATGCCCTAGAGGTTTATTTATCATCATGTAGCTTGTTTTGAGTTTTTAATTATGGTATATATGTAGCATCCTCATGTTTTGGCTTCGAAGACCGCGGTGTTAAGATTCTAGCAGCAAACCGTGATTTGTTTAACAACAGAGCTGCGTGTGGGACTAGGTACCGTGTCACTTGCACCAGCGGTACCAACGCAGGTGTTCCAAAACCTTGTACAGGCAATAGTGTGGATGTAACAGTTGTTGATCTTTGTCCCGGATGTGCGGGGAATCAAGTTGATCTTTCCCAAGAGGCATTCACTGTGATTGCTAATCCAGATGCTGGAAGAATCAACATTGAGTATAACCGGTAATTATACACACAAGATCCAAATTTCTTAAGTAAAAAACATGTAGTATTTTGAGAAATTTTTCACTAACTTTTACTTCTTTTTATTCTTATATTCAGGATCTAGTATAAAAAGTATGCATGCAAGATCGATGACAATAATAATTAAACTCTATTTATGAGTTTTCTTCAAAATAAACGATGCTTGTATGTCTCTTGAAGTAATTTACGAGTCCCTTGAATAAAAAAAAAAAGTTACTTTTTAAGGTCTTCATATTTTCCTCTGTACTTCTATTCATTTTATTTGGGATACGAAACATGAAAAGAAAACATGTCCATTGATGAGGAACAGAATCGCATTTGAGTGGATATCTTTAATGTTTGTTAAAATGAGTAAAAATTTGTACTAAGGGTGTAAGGAGTAGTTAGACACATGGATTAGGTAAACATTCAAATCACTCAATCAACCACGTCATTTTACCTATTTTGTTTACCTATTGCTCAAAAACGTTGGCGGTGGTTAGACACTTGAATTAGGTAAACTATTATTAAAAAAAAACATATAAATCAAAAGCTGACAACTTCATCTCTCACAAACAACTTCACCCCGTGATTTGTAAACCTTTACTGCTCAATGAACTTCGCCGATCGGTAAACACCATCGGTGGTGGTGTTACCGATCGGTAATCGCCTTACCGATGGTGTTTACCGCACCACACTGTATACCCTAAATACCATAAAACTTACAATTAATGACACCTTTCTATGTATACATCTACTTAAGAAAGTATGTCTTAAAGGAATTATTGTCGTTTGGTACTGTATGAGTGCTTTGGAAATCTATATCCAAACTTAGAGCAGGTTGTATTAACATATATAACTTTCGTTGTGGAAGGACAGTGACAAAGAAACTTCTGAGACTTTATCCGTGTGTGGCAAAGTCCACAACATGCGGACGAATATAAGTGGAGTAGGGGCTCCCATCACTCATCACTCATCACTCACTCACAACTTTCAATCAAGTTCCGCCATGTCATCAAGCATTATTTCATCACTAGTGATATATTTTAGTGGAAATGCCTATCACTTATGATGGAATTCCATCACTCACAACTTTTTTTTTTGTTTCTAAATTATAAATTAACAATAAAACAATAAAATTATAAATTTCATTTAAATTAAAAACAATATTTCTAGAAATTTTTTAGACTACAATAAAAATAAAAAATACATAAAGAAACTCTACTCCTCGTTAGAATTAGGAAATTCCAAACCTAAAGAACCTACAAGTTCAATTAAATCGTATCTCAACCGAAAGTGAATTTCTTCATCACGCAAATCTTGTTGGATATTTTCGGGAACGGGAAGTTGTGTAGGAGGATCCAGCACCCAATCCGTAGATATTGCACATTCGTCTTGTTTGATTAGCATATTGTGTAATATGATACATTCATATAATATGCTATGTATTGATTTCTTATTCATCGCACGAACCGATCGGTTTAGTATGCCCCATCTACCTTTTAAAACACCAAAAGCTCTCTCAACATCTTTTCTTGCCGATTCTTGCAACTTTTTGAACGCCTTTTCTTTAGTCTCGACAGGAAATGAAGGAGCTTTCACAAAAACAGATCATGATGGGTAGATACCATCCACAAGAAGAAAGGCTCGTCTGTAATATCTTCTATTAACATAGAATGGACAGAAGGGTGCGGTACCATCCGTTACGGTTTGAAACAACGACGACTTGTGCAAAACATTGATGTCGTTGTTTGAACCTGGAACACCAAAATATGAATGCCAAAACCATAAATCATTCGACGTCACCGCTTCAAGTAGGATGGTTGGTCTTTTGACGTCACCCCTAACATACGCCCCTCCCAACTCTCTTGGACAATTTCTCCATTCGATATGTGTACAATCGATGCTACCGAGCATCCCTGGAAAATGTCATGCCATCTAGCCTCATGTGCGACATAAATACGTGAGATGTCGTGTCTAATTGGTTTACGTAAAAACTCTTTACCATACAATTTAATGATCGCGTTACAAAAAAATTGCAGACATTCACGTGAAGTACTGTCCGAGATAGCTAAGTATTCATCAAATTGATCGGGATGGTTACTTGTTGCTAGTTGGCGAATGGAGGACGTGCATTTTTGCATCGGTGTGAAACTTCGTTTGCCCCTCCCATTGTAACGTTCTTGAAACCATTCTTCTGTTGCTTCGATATCTCCAACAATCTTTAAAAATAATTTTTTTTGGTAAACGAAACCGATCTCTAAACGTTTTGGCATTGTAGACCGGATTCTCCACAAAATAATCGTTCATTAATACTTCGTTGGCATGTATACGATCACGATCCACTATTTTCTTCTTGTGGCGGCTCAAACTTGCTTCAAGTTCGTTATACACCGACTCGAAAAATTCAATCGTCTCATTGTTGGAAGACGATTGGCTATCGCTATCGCTGTCCATCGGAAACGTCGAAGATGTAGGAAAATCCATTTGTGAAATATGTAGAATATGTGATATATGTTTGTGTTTTGGTGTGGGTGAAATGGTATAAAAGTGTGAAATATATATAGATTGTTTAATGGGGTTTTTTTTATTTAACCAACGGTCAAATACAACGATCCACATACAAACGGTCAAAAATTTTAAAGTTTAATGCGTCAAAAATTTCATGCGTTATACAATGAGGTGGTGGAGGTGTTTTTTTTTCACGCGTGATCGGGGCCGATCACGGGGCGCCCCGACCCCCCTAAATCGGACAACCTCCGATGTTGAGGTGAAGTCCGGATGGCTATCCGTGAATCCAAACCCGTCTGGGCAAGATGTGTGGGATCTCCTCTCTCACGTACAAATTTATATATGTATGACTCTATTGGTATCTATATACCTATATCTATATATCTATAGTATTATAAATAAAATTGTTTGTGGGACACATGACGACTTCTTCTGGTGAAGTCTCTGAAATTTCCTGAATCTCTCTCTTATTAAATGATAATGCTATTAGGGTGAGAGGGGCACTCCCCTAAGAGGGGAGTCCCCTCTCTTACACACCACCAACCAGCTAGTGCCACGTTAACTCCCCTCTTAAACTCCTCTAACACCCCATTTTGATGGCCGCACTCCCCTCTTTAGGGGACTTGGTTATTTTTTTTTTTTTTTTATTTGTTGTTTAAGCATATTTATAAAAAAATATTAATAAAAATTAAATAAAATTTAACAAAAGACATTTCAAAGTAGAAAATAAAAATAAAAATTAAATTCAAACTAGAAAATTAAAATTACATTCAAACTAGAAAATAAAAATTACATTAAAACTAGAAAATAATAATTTTAGAAATCGCATGGCCACCCGTACTTGTTAGCGATGTCGCGTTTTCGGGCGAGGATGAACGGCAACATATTTGGCGGAGCATCCTCGTGCGAAAGGGGGTTGTGATTGTGCACTTGCACCGCTCGAACCACCACGAGACGGTTGCTTGCCTCGTCCCTTAGTTTTTTTCTTGGCTTCGCGGGGTTGGTTCTCCATTGCTCGGTTTGAAGTGGGTGTGGTTTGAGAGTAAAAAAAATTAGTGAAGTGGGTGTGGTTTGAGTGTATAAAAAATGTGTGAAATTGTTGTGGTTTGGAGAGTATAAAAAATGAGTGAATGGTGTGGTTATTTATATATGTTTTAAAAAATAAGTGATTTATTTTTTTAAATCCGACCGTTGCCAACTCGACCGTTCCTCAACATTCGTGCCATTCAACGCGGTGCTTCCACACCGAATCCACTCCCCGATTCAGGTCCCCGCACCGATGGCGGCGGTGTTCCCGATCGGTGGATGTGGTCACCAAATTGGTCCCCGCTGTACGCCCCGGACACCCTTAAATAGTTAAATTAAACAATTAAATAGTTAAATTAAACAATTAAATATCTAAAATATAAATCTCCTTATTTTTATTAACTTAGAGTGAATTGCAAGTTTTGTCCTTTATCTTTATACCTGATTTCAGCCGGTGTCCTTTATCTTTAAAATTGACGAATTTTCTACTTGTTGTTTTAAAATCTTGCACTCTATATCTTTTAACCATAACTCAGTTAATTTTTGTGCTTATATTAGATAACACAAGGGTAATTTAGTCTTTTACCAATATATTTACAAAAACTAACCAATAAAACAAAAGGTAAGCAAACACAATTAATAGAATATATCAAGTATGTAGATGGGGTATACATAAACAAAAACATGATCGGCTTCTCTCTCTACTCCTCTCTCTCCCTCTCCTTCATAGCAATATTAACCACTAACAACCACCTCTAGCCACCACTCTTCAACATAACCATCACAAAACAACGATTGTCACCAACCCTCCACCACCACCATACCCACAACACTGCCACCACCCAACCGGACCCATAGATCATGGGAGAACCACCTTAAACCCAAGCCGCCTCCCGTCATCCCCATACCACCGACACCGTACGCCGATGTGCACCTCCACCCCTTCATCAACATCAAAATGCCATATGTCACCACCCCCAAGCGACCACCCAATCGAAAGCACCGCATCTGCGCTAAAACCTTCTTGTCTGCCGTCGATCTGACGGAACCATAACCCAGATCTCCAATATCGCGTTCTATTCAGATCTCCAATGCCGCCTTCAGAAAAATGAGCCAAATGGGTGGTACCGGAAAAATGAGGAAAAAAATCAATGATCAGATCTGAAAGAAAAATAAAGATGACAAAAGAGGCAACGATTGGTGTTCATCATTTGAAATTTGACTAAAGTTTGAACCCTTCAAACTCTTCATTTGAATTCAGATTTGAAAGACGCCCATTTGTTTTACTAAAATTTAATTTCGGGTTTTGAATGTTAGACTCAAAACTATTTGTCTAAATCATCAATCATCTGATGCTCGCTAGTAATGGGTTTTGAATTTTGAAATCCACTTATTACCTCAGAGTTAATTCAAATTCCATACTTGGTAAAGGGTTTTTAGTTTTCATAATACAGGTTTTGTTGGAATTTGCAAAAAATAGAAAATTTCTTTGAAAAGATGAAGACTGGTTTTAAGTTTTGAATAAAGAACAACTTCGGGCACAAGAGGATTGGATAAGAATAGGAGTGCATTTGAATGATATTTTGAGGAAGTTTTAAGGGGAAGCTTTTATGTTACTATGAATGATATTTTGAGAAAGTTTTAAGGGGAAACATTTATGTTACTGGACAGATATTTGTTGAGGAGTGGTAGGAAGAAGATGAGCTCTCGAGAGAGAGAGAGGGGTTTAATCTTTTTTTAACTATATTTTAATTTTAGTAAAATGGTTAGGTATTTAGTTATTTACATAATTAGTCCATGAAAGTGTGGAGTGACAAAATTATCCTCATATGCAAAACACATGATCAGATTTAATTGAAAAAAGTAATTGGGTTAGATCTAAAGGACAAAATGTGTATGATTTAAAAATATAAAATACAAAACTTTTCAATTTTGAAAATAAATGACAGCGCCTGAAAATAGATATAAAGATAAAGGACAATCCTTGAAATTCACTAATTAACTTATTAAAATTTTTTAAATCTTAAAATTTCAATTATATGTCATCTTAAAATACAATTTTGCAATTTGAGGAATTAACTTTCGTTTGGCTCCCAATAGTTTGGACACTTTAATAGTTTTGTCTCTTTCATTTAAAAACGGTCATTTTCCTCCTTAATGTTTCGATCTTGTCACCAGTTTGCTCCCCGGCTCTAACTCCATTCAAATTGTATGTTAACTAAAAGGGTATTTTTATAATTTCAAGTTAACATACAATATCCAAGTACCCTTGAGTTGTACTTGAAATTACAAAAATACTCTTCCAGTTAACATGCACTATAGATGGAGTTAGAGCCGGGGAGCCAACCGGTGACAAGATCGAAACATCAAGGAGGAAAATGACCGTTTTTAAATTATTGGTGCGAAACCGTTAAAGTATCCAAACCATGGGGAGCAAAACGGAAGTTAACTCTAACAGTTTTTTATTTTTTATTTTTTTGTATTTGTATTTTTTTATTCAAAATCTATTTAAGTTCCATCTGGTGTAATTTTTTTTTTAATATATCGAGATGTTAACTTGAGAGCCACTAATATATTACGAACTACCATAACATTTACCTACATATACAAAGATTAGGGAATAGTTTTTCCCTGTCATTGGTCGAAATGGGCGGCCGCCCCTCCTCTATTGAACTAACCATTTTTTTTTATTTCATACCTACTTTAAAATTACGATTAGACCAACCATTTTATTATTTTATACCCACTTTAAAATTACGGTTTTGCCCCAATTTAAAATTACGCTTTTCTCCCAACTAAAAAATATAATAACCCTTTTGCCAGTAGCTCAAAATTACGCTTTTGCCATCGATTCAAAAATAACGATTTTGCCCTCTGCTTTTTATTTTATACCCGCTTTAACATTACGGTTTTGGCTCCAGTTTAAAATTAGGTCTTCGCCCCAGTTCAAAATAAAATTATGCTTTTGCCCCCAGCTCAAAATTACGATTTTTCACTCGGTTTAAAATTACGATTTCACCCTCAGTTTAAAATTACTTTTTTCCCCAATCTAAAAATAAAATTATGGTTTTCTCCTACCTCAAAATTACGATTTTACCTTCTGTTCAAAATTATGATTTCCCCCCAGTTCAAAATAAAAATATGACTTTACACCCAGCTAAACCGAAAATATGATTTCGCCCTGGGTAAAAAAATTACACTTTTACCCTCGGGCAAAATTATGTTTTCGCCCCACTTCATAGTTAAATTTTGTTTTTCCCCGCCTCAAAATTACGATTTTATAGCAGTTTATTATTTTATACTTACTTTAAAATTACGGTTTTTCCCTTAGTTTAAAATTACGTCTTTGCCCCCAGTTCAAAATAAAATTATGCTTTTGCCCCCAGCTAAAATTTACGCATTTCCCATCGGTCCAAAATTACGATATCACCCTTAATTCAAAATTACGTTTTTTTGCCCTCAGTGCAAAATAAAAATATGGTTTTCCTCTAGCTAAAAATTAGAATTTTACCCTCGGGAAAAATTTTTGATTTATACACCAAGTAAAAATAAAAATATGACTTTGCCTACAGCTAAAAATCGTGTCAATGAGCTGCCTAACACTCTTTTTACTTTTTCTTTCTAGCAAAACTATTGTACTATTTTTTTAATTGGTTAAAAATTATTCGGCAATCGCCCCGCAACACGGACGGGGCAACACCTAGTTTTCAACATTTTAACATTTATACAGTTTAATTAACGGTATTGGTAGTCTTCTATATAAATTTATGCACCTTTATTTTATACTTAAAACTAGGTTATCTTATGTAAAGGTTTAGATCAAATACAAAGACTTCTAAAAATAAGAAGTGTACAAATACTCTTAAAAATAAACCCATTACACCAAAAGAAAAAAAAACCCACCACTACCAAAAAGCCTATACCCCCCACCCCCACCCACCTAAAAAAAAATTTGGTTACAAAAAGTAGCGATTTAAAAAAAATATATGTTAATAAAATTGTGTATTTTTTTAGATTTTTTACATTTAGTTATGGGGTTTAGATTTATGGTTTAGTTTTTAGCATTTAATTTGGGGGGGTGTGTGTGTGTGGGGGGGGGGGGGGGGGGGGGTTACGTTTTTTTTTTTTTTTTTTTTTGGGGGTGGGGGGTGGTTAGATTTTTTAGGTCCTTTTTTTCCTTTTCTTTCTTTCTTTTTCTTTTTTTTTTTTTTTTTGTGGGAGGGGGGTGTTTAGGTTTTTGGGTGGTGGTGGGTGTTTAAGTTTTGGGTGGTGATGTAGTGAGTTTAGGTTTTACGTTCTTAAATACTTGTTACTGTATAATGTCTTTTTACACTTCTTATTTTCAGAGCTTTTGTAGAATAACTTAACCACTTATGTAAATACTCACGAGATTGTACCATTTAATTATGTGAATAACAACTGTTACCTCAACGAGCTTTTTATATTAATCCAATTATCCACATTTTTTTGTCCATGTCTTCCATATAATCTTTCCGATAATTTGTGACCAGATGAAAAATAATCATATCTTTTTTAGTTAATTACATAGTTAGTCTCTGTGGTTTGCACAAATTAACATACTTAGGTACTAATAGTTTAAAATTACATTCTAGGGTATTAACTTTTTATTTGTAACGTTTGGGGGTATTAACGTTATTTTTAGGTTTAAAATCACATTCTATTAGTACCTAAGTATATTACTTGAGTTAATTGTCAAAATCGTCCATGAGGTTTGGGTACATTTGCCATTTTCGTCCAAAATGACACTTTTGTACCAAATTGCCCCCAAGGTTTGTAACTTTTTGCTATTTTCATCCAAACCACTAACTTAGTTTATTTTTTTTTAAGTTGAGGATATTTGAATGAAACAGGAAAATATAAAACCACAGGGACGATTTTGGCAATTTACTCGAACCCTTTTTAATTTCTTTTATTTAATTATTTTTGTTATATATATAATAAAAAAGAATATACATGGAGTTTTTAGGAAAAATAATAATTGTTTTGTCACATAATTTTTATAAATTTTCATCCAAATCACTAACTTAGTTTATTTTTTCTGTTAAAGTGAAAGATGTTTTAAATTTTATAAACTAAGACAGAAATTAATTTACAGTTTCTTTATATAAATCAATTTTATAAAGAGAAAACGTCATTGGTGTGCAACACATAACAATCGATTACAACTTTTAGTATTTATCAGTTGTAAAGATAGAAAAAAATTGTAAAACGTTAAATATTTTTTAAATGTGTTGAGCAACTAGGAAATATGTTGGTAGAAATAAAATATTTATTTAATTAAGGTTATGAGGGTAACTAACTAATACTTATTCTGAGTGCCTTGAGTAAAGAAACTTTTGGTTCATAGCATTATAATTACAATTTGGTGGGTAATTTTAAGGTTTAGTAATGATACGTTGTTTGATAAAGGGGGGGGGGGGGAGGGGGTGGGCTTCTGTTTTTCCTTAGGAGCGAATTTAAAAGAATAGAAAATAAATTACAAACTTGGTACATATGATAAGATTAAAGGTCACCAACATTTTAGTTTTATAAAATTTAGAGGTTTAAGTAGATTTTATTTTTATAAAACTGATCTATATAAAAAATTGAAATTAATTTCTGTCTTAGTTTATAAACATCATTCGCCTTAATAGAAATTATGTTACAAAGCTATTATTTTTTTCATATAAAAATTGCATATATATTCTTTTTTTATTATATATGTAACAAAATTAACTAAATAAAATAAATTTAAAAGAGTTTGAGTAAATTGCTAAAATCGTCCCTGTGGTTTTATATTTGTCAGTTTCATCCAAATATCCTCAATTTAAAAGAAAAAATAAATTAAGTTAGTGGTTTGGATGAAAATAGCAAAAAGTTACAAACGTTTGGGGCATTTTGGTACAAAAGTGTCATTTTGGACGAAAATGGCAAACCTGCCCAAACCTCAGGGACGATTTTGGCAATTAACTCATGTTATTTTGTGCAAACCACATGGACTAACTATGTTAATACCCTAGAAGTTAATACCTCTATACGTTAAAAAATGAAAAGTTAATACCCTAGAAGATGATTTTAAACTATTAGTACGTAAGTATGTTATTTTGTGCAAACCACATGACTAACTATGTAATTTAACTTATGAAAATCAAAGTTTGTAGTCAACATAAATAATACAACCTAATCTCGTCTCAACCTCTATCCAACCCTCTCAAATTTTTGTGCTGCTTAATACATCTCTATGCTCGTATCTTATATCTTAAACTAAAATGTATTTACATAAACCAATAGAGGGCCCTTAAAACATAATGAGATACAGCGGTGCAACAAATTGGTGTAAAATAAAATATTAGGCTCAAAATTTGACGATCTTCAAAAGCAGTATACAATCTACAAAAACAAAATAAAAAAATTGTTCAAGAAAAAAAAAACGAAACCTTGTACGTCTCCAAAGAACAGAAGCATTTACCAATATTGAACTCAACACTACCCTACACTAATCCAAACTATGTGATAAGTTTATAACAACCGAAAAACTTAACTGATACTGATATAGGATGAATATTATTACAGAACACTAATTATTGCGAGAACGAAAAAAAAAACAAACTCTAAATCACTAAATTTTAGGATTTTAGGTTTATATTTTTTAAATTTTATGTTTCTTACATTCATATGTGTATTATATATACACTAGCCATTTACCCGCGCATTGCTGCGGGTCTATCTCTAGGACACATGTTCAACCTTAAAGCATACTCATTACCTCGGACATGGCGGGTCTTATTGACAAAGAACCATTAGTGCACAAAAGCGCTATCGGATCGACAATTCAATAACAATAGATCGGTATCGGATCCACAATTCAATAACAATAGATGCTATAGCAATCAAAAGAAAGATCATAAAAACTGATGTCATAATATGAAAGAATAATTGTTCATGTGTTCGGTTCTTAGTGGCGACGCGATAACGTTGTAATTTAAAAAATCATAATATAAAATCGATATTACTTACAACACAGATATGCACATGGCTTGCTAAAATAACAATTGTTTGGCTTAGTAAAATAACAATTGTTTGAAAGGTTAAAATACATGACGTATTTTAGCAAGTAGACCAATTCACTTTAAGTCTTTAACAAAGGTGCACTATTAAAAGTTCTTTTCTAGTAGGTTTTATTTATAGTGCATCACATAAACGAATAATTCCCTACAACCTCTGCCCAATATACTTGACACTGGATTGACCAGTGATCTAGCAGGTCTATTGGTCACTGGACCCTAATCAAACGATCCATGATCTTGGGGTTCTAGTGGGTGTAGTTTGACCTGCGGAACTTCATACCACGGGTCAAATGTCATTTTGCCACTGTGTCTTGAGGGAACCGCAAGATTATAACCACTTGTATTCATTACAACCTGATATTATATAAACCAGATGAGTAAAGCGGGCATATATGTGTAAAAACGACGTTTAGAAAGGAGAAAAAGTACCTCGGGTGCCATCCAGTACGGACTTCCTTTGAAAGAAAGCATTGAAGTACAAGATGTTATTTAATGACAATATTGGTAATACTGAACCACAGATTTATGGTTGTGTAACTAATTTGTTGGTCGAGTGTGCGATTATACCTTTCCTCGTGGATGTTTCGTAACTAAATCACATTGTACAACTCGGTAAGCAGACTGAGTATTTTGACTTCTGCTGACCACCCTTTGACCAAGACCCAAGCGTCACCACATTCACCCAATGATTCCGAGCACTAAACTCAAACGTATATAAATTTGAAAATTACAAATCATCGTTTTTAATCCATGAATAAAAGAACAGATTGCTACACATATCTCAACAATACAGTATAAATGAACTACACCTAGACATGCTGAGATCGATCAAATGAAGTCGAAAGTAGTTAGCAGGATCAATTTAACCAATTGGAGCAGCTTAATATGGCTAATGTCACACCCTGTCTTTTGCGGAAGCGTATGATGTGTGACTAGCTTGTTATCATTGCATTCAATCGTAATAAACAACTACATGATTAAAACGATGTTCATCCATTCATGAAAATTTGAGTATTACAAACACTTATTATTTAAGTTTTCAAAACACGACCTTTGACAAGGTTACAATTCAACGAAAGTGGATGACATCTAAACTTGTAGTCTACTTCTAGTTACGACACTTGCGCCCAAGATCCATCCTGTCACCTGAAATACATGTAATTTTGGAAAACATCAACATAAAGTTGAGCGAGTTCATGCGTTTTTGTATTTCACGTTTTTATACTTTGTATGAAGACATAGTATGTATCATGTATAATTCAAGTCTTTCTTGAGTACCCCACGTACTCAAGTATAATTCCCGTTTTCTTGAGTACCCCACGTACTCAAGTATCATTCAAGTTTTTCTTGTGTACCCCACGTTTTAAATGATTGTCTATACAAGGACATTAAGGCATGTGAGGATATATGGAACATTAGTGTTGGCTCCTTTAAGGCATGTGAGCATATGGAGCATTAGTGTTGGCTCCTTTACTGTGTCGATTACCTTCGACTGTGTCAATTTCCCTTGACTGTGTCGGTTACCCTCGACTGTGTCAATTAACCTCGACTGTGTCGATTTCCCTCGACTGGGACACCGAAGCACTCAAGAGGTCACATAAGGACCATGAGTGGGGCTCGGCCGTACCCGTTAGATCTAACCCTCGTCCCTAATTTAGTATTAATGGCATCTCAATATCTAGTTTAAGCTCACATGATCTAGTATTTTCTAGGCTTTTCTTAAAGCTCATCATATTGCACTCACCACGAGTGCTTCTGGTATTCTCAAATCATATTGCACTCGGTTCTCGTTCTCACCAAGAGTGCTTCTTGTATTTTTACCCTTTGTAAAAATTATAATATTTGTAACATGTATTTCACCCCCGAGAGTTATAAAGCCAAAAACAGTTAAAGAAAAGGGGGAGCATGAACTCACAACTTTGCGTTCCTTGCGTCGTAAACTTCACCGGATTTGCTTAATTAACGTCGTAACCTATACGCGTTTTCTTAACGTTAGTCACTAGACTTGTATCGCACAAGTACAGTCACTATCTCTTGTGTACGTATTCTTGTGTTAAAAATATTCTATATTTTTAACTACGTATCTTACTTATATTATTTTCTCTAAAATTAATATAAGTATCTCGTGTTTTGCACTTTGCACCCGAATTATGTATCTTGTATGTTGTATGTGTATTTTTATGTTTATACTTCTCATGAGTATTTAGTGTATTTTTAAGTCTTAATGCACTAGCACGTGTAACACATACTATACACACTTAGCACAAAAGTTGGTGATAAAATAATATATATTTTTCTCTCAAAAATATACATACTTATATCCATTTTTATTCTTGAAGAAATCCTCATTTCTTATCACCAAAAATTAGGGAAACCTTGTTAATACTTTAAATACATTTTTAGGGAATAAGTTTCTCAAAAACTTATACTTTTCTAAGTGTCAAAATTTATAAAAATTTTGACAGAGTTTCCCCTAAAAATGGAGGTTTCCCATGTTTTCAAAACATGTGTTTATTTTCTTTTAAATCGTCAACAATTATCAATAACAATTATCACAATAATCATCAACAATAATCACTAATTTCTCCATTTCATGAACTTGAATATTTACAAAAATGTGTAGTAACTTACTAGCACATTTAGTAAGTTTTGTTATCTTTAAAAATAAGTTAAATTTCTTAAAAACTTTGTTTTTAGAGAATATGAAGTATCACAACTTCTAGTCAAGATTCACAAAAATATTTCTTTGTTGAACTTCCTTGTTACACAAGTGTGTACACACTTCTTTATTTACTAAAAATATATTTAGTTCATGTAAGATCCGGGTTTAAAACAAGACTAATATTTTTTTTGCTTGGTTCTTCCGAAAAACCACTTGTAGATCTTTAGATCTACATGTTTAGAGTCTTATTTCACAAGAAAATTACTTTTACTCAAGTTCATGTCTTATGAATGGATGGATCCATCATCTTTTAACTTTCTAACTTTTACATCCTACTAGTTCATGCTTTCAAACATGGACTAGTATGTCTAGATGATGATCCATCTTGCTTTTACTAACAACAACATCAAATAATCATAACTAGACAAGTTTCACAAGATTTACACACATATCCTCTATTTATCCACCCTATACACCTTATGTTCAAGACTTTAATGTATGTTCTTTAGTGTTTCATGATTTTTAGCCATTAAATCATCTATTAACCATCATAAACAAGAACAAGATGAAGATTTGAAGCACTTACTACTAGCACAAGGCTAGGGAAGTTCAAGAGTGCAAATGAGGTGGATAAAAGCAAATGAAGAAGGTCCTTCAAGTTCCGTTGCTTCCACACTTCCTAACTTTGCTTCTTACACCATTGTATACCAAGAGAATGGATGGAATGAAACTTGAAATGAAGGTGTGTGGGTGTGTGGTTGAAGCCGTGAGTTAGAGGGAGAGATGAGAGAGTTTTTGGTGTTGTTGAATGAAGAAGATGAAGTGAGAATGAAGTCTAATGGTTAAATAGAATGTTTCTCCAACATTTTATGATCCAAAGTGTAATATGTCCAAGGCTCACCCAACATAATCCCCTAAAATATTAGAAAGAAATCCCCCTAATGGGGCCCTTGTCCATTCGGTTATGGAGGGGGGGGGGGGTATCCAATTGGATTTCAACCATTTAGTTAGTGGTATATAGTTTAGTTAGGAATTACAATTTAGTTACTAGTGTGTTGTAATTTATAACGGGTGTTAGGGTATTCGGGGACCCTAACTAGCTTAGAAGAATAAAAACAATGCTTCTAGCATTATTTTGGTGTTCCGGGTAATATCCGGTTGTTCGGTTATATACCGATTCGTTAAAGCGCTAAATTACACTTTTTAGTGTCTTTTAAGTACCTTTTTGTATCCTTATCAATTCCCAACACTTGGGGAAGTATTCTGGATAATAAAATGAAATTTCTGCATAATATTCATATGTTTAAATGCTGAATTGAGCTTAATTGTATAAATTCTGCACTTAAAGTGCGTTTCGGGTGCTTTTTAGTGCTTATTTTTGCTTTCGCATTGCATATATATTAAACCCTTGTATGTACTCTTGGGTTTTAATGCATTCTTGCTGTCGGACCTACACCTAGGCTCCAATTTTATTGTCTGACTGCTTTCTGCAGTTCTGTTGACACAGTGTGTCTTACGGGTGAGTTTACTAGTATTTTCGACGCAACGCTCTCGTTTATGCATAAAGCAATATTTTGTAGCACAAAATGTGCATGAATTCACTTGCTTGGAATTCAGAAATTTATTTGTCTGGTAAACCAGATCATGCACAGTCATTTAAGCACAAATTACTGTTCATTACGTGTACGGAATGTACGGAAAAGTGACGGTTGTCACAGTCTCCCCCCGTTAAAAGAATTTCGTCCCGAAATTCAAGCGATGCCATCGGTCGCAGGGGAGTTCTGAAACCAATATGGTCACTTAGATTCATGATTTGACTTCATGTTCCCATGAAATCTTTGGGTCATGTCATGAATTCTATCATACTCAAGTAGATCAATCATGTCTTTTTCTGTATCTTGTGGACTCTTGGTCCATAACCTCAACAGGTTTCTATAGTATTGCGGACTCTTGGTCCAAAACCTCAGCAGGTTTCTATAGTAATTCTTGTCGTTTGTCATTGACGTGAATCTTATTTGTGGGAACAACGACTGCTCCTTGAGTCAGACTCCTCTAACGATTAGACACATGAATGTGTCGCGATCACTACTGATCTTTTTCTGGGAGTTTCATCTTGCGAACAATGGTTCTGATCCCTACACCGGGGATTCAACCTTTTCGTTTTCCAAAACACACTACGCCTTCTCTAGGCGAGGCTCTCATTTTAGTCATACTTCCTGTCTCAAATTCATACGATTTCTGCCGCTCATCGGCGTAATCTTTCTGTATTCTGCGGGCTGTCCTGATATGATCACATATCTGAACGATCTTGCCTCTAGTTTTCCTGGACCATCTCGGGCTAGTTGATTGTTTATTTCAGGTATCCGTTCAACATGGCGGGAATTGACTCATTATGTTCCGTCTAAAGCTTTACACGAAGCGGTTTAGACGACGGTGTGATAGATACCGTTGTAGGAAAACTCCACTAAGGGCAAGTGAGTGTTCCGACTTTTCATCAAAGTTTATCACACAAGAACGTATTGTGTTCATACAGTCTGCATTGTTCAGCAGCTCAGTTCATATTCGAGTTCTTACGATCATCGGTGTGCTGCAACCCTTGTGATCAGTAAAGATCGTGCAGCGTTTCTTTCAGGTAATGACGTCCAGTTTGCGGCACGCAATTACTGTATCTATCTCAAGGTCTTTTCTCATGATTCCTTAATCAATGTGCCGCGTACGCAATATTGTGGTCTCGTTGCATCGACGTACAATCGAGACTTTGTCGAGAGACGTCACATAATTGCAACTCTAGCTCCTTAGCTCTTGGTTGCAGGGTTGGCATGAATTTCATTCTTGGTTATGGTTCTCACCTTGCGAATTTGAAATCCGCTTTTTGTCATCTTGCACATAATTGTGCTTTCTCTAAGAGTTGCAAGGTAAATTGCAGCTGTTGTTTACGACCTTCCTTGGCTGTTGGCCATATAAGCATGTAGCCAATAAGTATGATTGTAATCCATCCGGGCATGGCTTACACGTTCGATTCATGAGGTCCATGAATATTGTCGATGCATGTGTGAAGCCAAATGGTACGACAAGGAACTCGTAATGCTCGAAGCGAGTCCTAAAGGTCGTTTTAGGGATATTTCCTCTTGTATTCACAGTGGAGGACATCTTGTCCTCAAGTTGATCTTTGAGTGGTAACTGGAACCTTACGATTGGCTCATTTGTGTCACCAGTCCCTGGCAAAGGATTCTGATCCTCAATTTTCTAAAGTTTATGTAAAGTGGAGACTACCAACTTTCTCCTTGTCTCCTTAACTAAGGATGTTATGTCCTTAATTTCCTCTGTCTAACAGCTCTTGCAGTTGTATCAGAGGTTCATGCTTCGCTGGTGAAGCTAGTCGGTATGGCGTCATTCAGCCCTGGTACCGTTCCTGGCACGAGATTTGCCTTAAACCTCTCTTGTCGTTGCGGAGGTATTCCTGGCAGGTCTTCGGAAAAGGCTCCTGGAACTTCTTCCATCACGGGAATGTTCTCAGGCTCTGTAGTCTACTCAGAGGCATTTATGTGTCTCTTTGGCCAATGAAGGATGTCGTGGGTCTGCCGCCTCGTGGGGTCTAGCATCCTTGCACCTATTGCAGGAAAGTTGGGTTTCATCATCCGCAAGAGGGTTGCGTCTGATTTTCTCATGTCGAAAGACTTCAGCTGTACTTGGATTTCTGATCCATACTGGCTATCATTTTATGACTTCGCGAGTCAATGGTAACAGAAGGTTCCGGCCTTCTGAGTCCCTAAATACAATCCTTACTCGCTTCGACTGTTTAAACTAGCCTTCTACATGCCCATATCTAAAGAATACAGGACGTCTATTTTACTTGAAACTAGGCCAAGCAGTTTCTTAAGTTCTAAACATGTAAGGTTAACGTTGATGCCAGTATTAATTAAAAGTAGATGCATAGGGTTGGTTAATAGGGGATGTACCCGTAACCGCATCTGGATCCTGGCGTGCTTCATGAGTTTCGATCGTGAAAACCCTTCCTTCCTTGCTTGTTTCTTCCTAGGGCAATCTTTGCTAAAGTGCCCTGCTTCACCACATTTGTAGCAACCTGGTATTCTCTTATTTCTTCCATCTGGGTCCTTCGCCCAACAGGCATCCTTGCTGTGCCCTTCTTTTCCACACTTTCCGCACGTAGGCCTTAGACATCGACCTTCATGGTGAAAAGTGCATTCCCCGCATCTCGGCTTAGTCCCCGAGTATATTTTGCCACCAGCCTTATTAGTGGCTCCATCAGTTTTCCTGTCATGCGGCGGTTTCACTTTCTTTCTTTTGCCTATTTTAGAGCTTCCATAGTTGACTTGGGTGCTCATCTTTAGGTTCAAAGACTTCCTTTTCTTATTGCCTGATGACTCCACATGAGTCTCTTTCTTGTTATCCTCAGATTTCGAAAATTTTCCCGCACGTAGAGCTTCTTCAGTAAGAGTGACACTCATATCGATAGCCTCTACAATGGTTGGAGGCCTTGAGGTAGTAACCAAGCTCCTGATCTGAGGTGCAAGTCCCCAAATGAATCGTTCAATTCTCTTGAATTCTGGCTTGACGAAGTAGGGGACGACCCTAGACAAGTCGTGAAATCGCTGGACATATTCAGGAATCTTCGGTCCATCCATTTTCAAATTCCAGAACTCCACCTCAATCTTCTGGATTTCAGCCCTAGAACAGTATTTCTTTTCCATCATTTCCTTGAGCTCGTCCCAGCTCAGTGCATAAGCTGCATCTGCACCAAGGGTTTGAACCTGAAGGTTCCACCAGGAGAGTGCGCCATCTACGAATAACCCTGAGATATAGGTAACACTCTGTTGGGGCGAACAGTTACTCATTCTTAGAATGGAGTCAGTCTTTTCTGCCCAACGTACAAATGCAATGGCACCTCCTGTTCCATCAAACTTTAGTGGCTTGCAGTCCAGGAATTGTTTATAGGTGCAGCCAGTCGGAGGGTTATTTCCGGTAGTGCCACCGATGTGCTCAGAGCGGAGGGCTTCATGGCGTGCAATTGCCTGTGCAATACGTTCTTGAAGCTCAGCTTCTGTCCTTGGCAACGTACCGGTGTTTGTGTCTCGTCTGGACGTCATTCCTTTTCTGTACAAAGGTATGAAGTAGGTTAGACAATATTCCATAATTGTCTATGAGGTACCTAATATCGTAAGCCATCATGTAATCTCCCAATTTCACATGTGTATATATAATCAATGTATGAGCGAGGAAACAATTACTGAGCCTTCACATAGGCTTGCCAACTTGGCTTATTGATTGTAATAAAATGAACTCGAGGTTACATCACCTCGGTCATTTAGGTTTCAGTTATTTCCTGCTATAATAGCTTTATTGATGTGTATATTTTCCCTTAGATGGGGTTGTTCGTGTGGAGGTGATAGAGAGTGTATCGTCGCTGATTCTTTTTTAATGTCATTCCACCTCTCTTGCTTAAATATCGTTTTCTCAAACGTCTCGTATGCAGGTAGAAGTGTCGGTCACGAAGTAGGCTAAGACAGGCTTCCTACTTTCTAACGTGCTAAAGCTCTGATCTATGTGTTGTTCTACCAGATAAAGGTGAGGACAGCTATAGATTAATTTTGTATGGTTTTCATTAGCTTGACCCGCAGAGTCCACCAGGATTTCTGTGCACTACAAGTCGTTATTACGTGGGCCCCCGTAATAATAAATTGTCTTGCACAGTTACCCCAAATTTTCTCTCGTCCAAGCAGATGATCAATCAAGGAGGGGACACTACTATCCTTATACCTCTTGTCATGGAAAGGACCTTTGCGATGGTCCACGCGCTAACATTCGTTATCGTTACGCGCGTATAGGCACGATGACTAGATGGAATAGGAATAGAGAGAATTCCTAGTAGTTGGAGGGGCACCTTCGAGATGAATACTTCATCTTCCTTTTCTGGTCATGTATATCGTCAATCTTGCTTCACATAAGCCGCAGGGATCTCGTCCCGCTGATTGAGAATTCGTTCATGGTTGCCGCCTCTGCCTCGTCATCATCGCCGTAGTCTGGCATCTTCACGTTCGAGAGGGAAGAGCAGCCATCTCCTACGGAAGTAAGCTCAGACTCTTGTTTGGTAATCACTCCCAGCCATGAGCTTTGCAAAGGATGCGAGGTCGGTAGCTTCATCACGCGAGTCACATACAGTAATAGGAGTCGGAGTCGAAAGTATCTTATTCACGTCAATAATCATTCCGTACACTTATTTGTATGTATGTATATCAATAATATATATGCTACTTAGCATAATCAAGCAATTATATCACGTATAACTCTCGTTTTTGGGGGGGTCATTTTGTTTCTTGGCAAGTCTAACTCGTGTAGACTATGCTTTGGTTCGCACCTTATTTTAAAGGTATTCCTCACTATTGTCCTTGCCTTGTCACTTTTTGAAAAGTGTCTGACTTGTGGATCTTGGCGCTTTCGTGAATGCAATGAAAACCTTTTTGTAAAATGTTTTCGTGAGAGAACTCTAGTGATTGTAGTCTAGACTCGAGAAAGAATCCTAGTTCACTACAATCGAAGCTCTGATACCAAACTGTCACACCCTGTCTTTTGCGGAAGCGTATGATGTGTGACTAGCTTGTTATCATTGCATTCAATCGTAATAAACAACTACATGATCAAAACGATGTTCATCCATTCATGAAAATTTGAGTATTACAAACACTTGTTATTTAAGTTTTCAAAACACGACCTTTGACAAGGTTACAATTCAACGAAAGTGGATGACATCTAAACTTGTAGTCTACTTCTAGTTACGACACTTGCGCCCAAGATCCATCCTGTCACCTGAAATACATGTAATTTTGGAAAACATCAACATAAAGTTGAGCGAGTTCATGCGTTTTTTGTATTTCACGTTTTTATACTTTGTATGAAGACATAGTATGTATCATGTATAATTCAAGTCTTTCTTGAGTACCCCACATACTCAAGTATAATTCCCGTTTTCTTGAGTACCCCACGTACTCAAGTATCATTCAAGTTTTTCTTGTGTACCCCACGTTTTAAATGATTGTCTATACAAGGACATTAAGGCATGTGAGGACATATGGAGCATTAGTGTTGGCTCCTTTAAGGCATGTGAGCATATGGAGCATTAGTGTTGGCTCCTTTACTGTGTCGATTACCCTCGACTATGTCAATTTCCCTTGACTGTGTCGATTACCCTCGACTGTGTCAATTAACCTCGACTGTGTCGATTTCCCTCGACTGGGACACCGAAGCACTCAAGAGGTCACATAAGGACCATGAGTGGGGCTCGGCCGTACCCATTAGATCTAACCCTCGTCCCTAATTTAGTATTAATGGCATCTCAATATCTAGTTTAAGCTCACATGATCTAGTATTTTCTAGGCTTTTCTTAAAGCTCATCATATTGCACTCACCACGAGTGCTTCTCGTATTCTCAAATCATATTGCACTCGGTTCTCGTTCTCACCAAGGGTGCTTCTTGTATTTTTACCCTTTGTAAAAATTATAATATTTGTAACATGTATTTCACCCCCGAGAGTTATAAAGCCAAAAACAGTTAAAGAAAAGGGGGAGCATGAACTCACAACTTTGCGTTCCTTGCGTCGTAAACTTCACCGGATTTGCTTAATTAACGTCGTAACCTATACGCATTTTCTTAACGTTAGTCACTAGACTTGTATCGCACAAGTACAGTCACTATCTCTTGTGTACGTATTCTTGTGTTAAAAATATTCTATATTTTTAACTACGTATCTTACATATATTATTTTCTCTAAAATTAATATAAGTATCTCGTATTTTGCACTTTGCACCCGAATTATGTGTCTTGTATGTTGTATGTGTATTTTTATGTTTATACTTCTCATGAGTATTTAGTGTATTTTTAAGTCTTAATGCACTAGCACGCGTAACACATACTATACACACTTAGCACAAAAGTTGGTGATAAAATAATATATATTTTTCTCTCAAAAATATACATACTTATATCCATTTTTATTCTTGAAGAAATCCTCATTTCTTATCACCAAAAATTAGGGAAACCTTGGTAATACTTTAAATACATTTTTAGGGAATAAGTTTCTCAAAAACTTATACTTTTCTAAGTGTCAAAATTTATAAAAATTTTGACAGAGTTTCCCCTAAAAATGGAGGTTTCCCATGTTTTCAAAACATGTGTTTATTTTCTTTTAAATCGTCAACAATTATCAATAACAATTATCACAATAATCATCAACAATAATCACTAATTTCTCCATTTCATGAACTTGAATATTTACAAAAATGTGTAGTAACTTACTAGCACATTTAGTAAGTCTTGTTATCTTTAAAAATAAGTTAAATTTCTTAAAAACTTTATTTTTAGAGAATATGAAGTTTCACAACTTCTAGTCAAGATTCACAAAAATATTTCTTTGTTGAACTTCCTTGTTAGACAAGTGTTTACACACTTCTTTATTTACTAAAAATATATTTAGTTCATGTAAGATCCGGGTTTTAAACAAGACTAATATTTTTTTTTGCTTGGTTCTTCCGAAAAACCACTTGTAAATCTTTAGATCTACATGTTTAGAGTCTTATTTCACAAGAAAATTACTTTTACTCAAGTTCATGTCTTATGAATGGATGGATCCATCATCTTTTAACTTTCTAACTTTTACATCCTACTAGTTCATGCTTTCAAACATGGACTAGTATGTCTAGATGATGATCCATCTTGCTTTTACTAACAACAACATCAAATAATCATAACTAGACAAGTTTCACAAGATTTACACACATATCCTCTCTTTATCCACCCTATACACCTTATGTTCAAGACTTTAATGTATGTTCTTTAGTGTTTCATGATTTTTAGCCATTAAATCATCTATTAACCATCATAAACAAGAACAAGATGAAGATTTGAAGCACTTACTACTAGCACAAGGCTAGGGAAGTTCAAGAGTGCAAATGAGGTGGATAAAAGCAAATGAAGAAGGTCCTTCAAGTTCCGTTGCTTCCACACTTCCTAACTTTGCTTCTTACACCATTGTATACCAAGAGAATGGATGGAATGAAGCTTGAAATGAAGGTGTGTGGGTGTGTGGTTGAAGCCGTGAGTTAGAGGGAGAGATGAGAGAGTTTTTGGTGTTGTTGAGTGAAGAAGATGAAGTGAGAATGAAGTCTAATGGTTAAATAGAATGTTTCTCCAACATTTTATGATCCAAAGTGTAATATGTCCAAGGCTCACCCAACATAATCCCCTAAAATATTAGAAAGAAATCCCCCTAATGGGGCCCTTGTCCATTCGGTTATGGAGGGGGGGGGGGGGTATCCAATTGGATTTCAACCATTTAGTTAGTGGTATATAGTTTAGTTAGGAATTACAATTTAGTTACTAGTGTGTTGTAATTTATAACGGGTGTTAGGGTATTCGGGGACCCTAACTAGCTTAGAAGAATAAAAACAATGCTTCTAGCATTATTTTGGTGTTCCGGGTAATATCCGGTTGTTCGGTTATATACCGATTCGTTAAAGCGCTAAATTACACTTTTTAGTGTCTTTTAAGTACCTTTTTGTATCCTTATCAATTCCCAACACTTGGGGAAGTATTCTGGATAATAAAACGAAATTTTTGCATAATATTCATATGTTTAAATGCTGAATTGAGCTGAATTGTATAAATTCTGCACGTAAAGTGCGTTTCGGGTGCTTTTTAGTGCTTATTTTTGCTTTCGCATTGCATATATATTAAACCCTTGTATGTACTCTTGGGTTTTAATGCATTCTTGCTGTCGGACCTACACCTAGGCTCCAATTTTATTGTCTGACTGCTTTCTGCAGTTATGTTGACACAGTGTGTCTTACCGGTGAGTTTACTAGTATTTTCGACGCAACGCTCTCGTTTATGCATAAAGCAATATTTTGTAGCACAAAATGTGCATGAATTCACTTGCTTGGAATTCAGAAATTTATTTGTCTGGTAAACCAGATCATGCACAGTCATTTAAGCACAAATTACTGTTCATTTCGTGTACGGAATGTACGGAAAAGTGACGGTTGTCACAGCTAAGGTGAAGTGCGAACCTTACAGAAACCACAGATGTGAAATGCTTCTAATCTTTATCTATACTATATTCTATATCTATCATTCAAAGAAGCCCAATTGTTTTCAGTATCTTGTTGGTTTGGTTCCTGTGTAAGCGAGATAAAAAATTTTTTTAATCACTTTGTGATTTTTTTTATATTGAAAGCAGATGCTGTAACCATCTTCAAAAAACATACATGTAAAGTGAAAGGACCAATACTTGAAAAAGGCAGCTGTAGATATACAAAACCGAAGATTATTTATATAATCTTGAATCCTTGCTTCTGCAACAATTTCAGATTTAATAACGGTAGGGACCAAAATGGAGCATCAGGTGCTACATTCAACTTCGACGATCCTACATATAAACATAGAAAAAGAATTAAAACAAAATGATACATATGTTGTTATTTTTTAAAAATGAAAAAGTTGATTATTTTTTAAAAAAGAAATGGAGCATCAGCTGCTACATTCAATACCTCTTCGGTGCCGAACGGTACCCACGTTTTGGCATTTTTGATACCGGTACTTTCGGTATGGGTACTGGTTCGGTACCATGTCGGTAAACTACCAAATTTTATCTTCAAATAATACCCAGTTTTGACGAATTTCGATACCAGTACCATGCTCATCCCTAATAAGAAGTACACCAACTTTATGCTCTCCCATACCCATAGCTACAAACTCTGCAATCAGTGTTATATCAAGCCCTTTAGATCGCACACATAATATTCAATCATCAAATAACAATACACTGTGTGGCTGAAATAAAACTATTACATAATAAGTCAAAGGTTTGACTTGGTCGCATGTAAATGTGTCTATTTGAACTGTGGTTAATCCCAAACGGGTCAAACAGGTCAAAACGCCTCAGGCTACATAAGGCGCTCAAATTTGTGCCTCAATGTGCCTCGCGCCTAGGCGTACCTCATGCACACTTTTTTAAACCAAGGTTGCACTTCGGAAGTTTAGGCTGCTTGTACCCGTTCAAAACCCGAAATAGTAGTCCACACGTTTAGAACCGCTTCTACTATTACACAAGCTTGATAATACATAGCTCTTTGTTTGACCTGTAGCAGCAAAAGTTACCTATAAAACTTTCACTTTACAAAATATAAATAACTAGGTGATATCATTTTCCCATTAGCTAATAAGACATGTAACAGCTAGTATGAAATTGATATCATTTTCCCATTAGCTAATAAGACATGTAACAGCTCGTTGTTTGACCCCTAATCAGTTTCAAAATGCATATCCAAGCACCACCATACTTGGATTTTAGGCGTAAATAGCCCACCATCAGAGGGTATTTAAGGAATTTATTCAAAACTCGTTTTTGCATTTTAGGCATAAATAGCCCACCATCAGAGGTAAATAGCCCACCATCAGAGGTATTTAAGGAATTTATTCAAAACTCATTTTTGCAAAGTATAGTGTATTTCTTTTTGCAAGAACAACTGTTATTTACATTTTTAAACGAATTTAAGATATTTGCAACCACCTGTGTTGCTGTTCCCTCATCATCTTTGTTGGATAAATATAGCACTCAAATAGGAAACCTTTACCCAAGTTGTGTACTTCAGTTGGCTGAGATCCGCGTGTAGGCCGACGGCCTCCCACAGCGATGGTGTTGGTGCTCAGTGGTCTTCATCAATGGCAACCACTTGGTTGGGGGTTCACTTTTACCATCCAACTTGTCATTGGGCAAAACAAAATGAACAAGGCGTGGACAAAGACGCCAAAACAAAATTTTCTGGAAATAAAGCCCATGGGGGCGGTTTGACAGTGTTTTGGGGCGTTTTTTTTTTTTGGGAAAAATGCCCAAAAACCCCCTACTACGGATGGTCTTAGAGCCAACAAGCCTAAATATTTCAAAAGGACAAGGGTATTTCTTAATTGTTTGTAATATACAAGGAATGTGTATTGTATCATACCTTTAGTGACGGCATGAGAGCACAGCTTTAGCAGTGGATTCAATCCAAGTATTTTCAATCAAACATATCTGAATTAATTAAAATGATTTTCAAGATACAAAAATGTATACCAGTTGTAGAACTTACTTTAATAAGTTAATTCGTTAGGCTATAATATATAAGAACTTACGTGTGACAACCGTCACTTTTCCGTACATTCCGTACACTAAATAAACAGTAATATGTGCTCTAATGACTGTGCATGATCTAGTTTACCAGACAAATTAATCTTTGAATTCCATGCAAGTGAATTCATGAACGTTTTATACTACAAAGTATTGCTTTATGTATAATCGAGAGCGTTGCGTCATAAATTAGTAAACTCACCGGTAAGACACATCGTGTCAACAGAACTGTAGAAAGCAGTTAGACAATAAAATAGGGCCTAGGTGTAGGTCCAACGTCAAGAATGCATTAAAACCCAAGAGTACATACAAGGGTTTTAATATAGACCTTCCGAAAGCTAAAATACGCACTAAAAAGCACCCGAAACGCACTTTAAGCGCATAATTTATTTAAATTCAGCTATAATCAGCATTATGACAACGAAATATTGTGCAGAAATGAAGATTTATCATCCAGAATACTTCCCTAAGTGTCGGGGATTGAAAGTGTTACAAAAAGGACACTTGAAAGACACTAAACGGTGCAATTTAGCACTTTAACGAACCGGTATCCAACCGAACAACCGGACATTACCCGGAACATGGAAATATTACTAGAAGCATTGTTTTAATGTTTCTGAGCTAGTTATGGTCCCCGTACACCATAACACCCACCAAAATATCTACCAACTAAACAACCTAACTAAATACTTAGCTTTGGATGATAAACTAAGTATTTGGTCAATATTTACATATAGACCCCCTCCCCCCATGATTAAAATCGGCCCAAAAGTGTAAATAGGGAGATTTTATTCATTTGTTTAATAGGATATGCTTTGTACTCTAGAGACATAAGGACCAATGGTTTAACTTATGTTCGAAGATCACTTATTTAACCACTAGTTCCATACACACGTTCATCTTCATCTTTCAACAACAAACTCCTTCTCTCCTCTCTTCTCTTGGCTTCGGCTGAACCAAACATCCCCATTATCACCTTCAATCAACCACTTCTCATACAATCCAAGCATATACAAGTGTGTTAGAAGGTGGTTAACAAAGCTTGGAGCACTCGGAACTGGATGAACCTCTACCGTTTGCTTTTAACCACTCGTTTTCTTCACTCGAACTTCCCTAGCCTTGTGCTAGTAGTAAGTGCTTCTAATTATCATTTTGATCTTGTTTTTGGTTTTTAATAGATGATAAGAATGATAAAAGTTAAGAAACTTTAAAGATCATGAACAAATGTTGAACATGATGTGTTAAAAGGTGGATAAAGAGAAGATATATATGTAAAACATGATAAATCTGAGTAATACAAACACTAATCTGCTGTAAATAATATATGTTACGATATAAATCGTTATTAGGAAAAATGGTGATCGTATGTGTGCGTTTTAGTAACCTTTAAACTAAAAACAACATGCTGAGTTGTATTTTCAGCCAACTTTAACTGGCTGTAACAGGACCTTAAGGAAACGAAAAATGTATTTTCTAAAGTCTAGATTCATGTATTATGAAATACGGTTCTAATGGCACTAGAATCATAATTTTTGGACTCCGTTTACTATTTTTAAAGTGTCTTTTCGTAACAGCAGCTAGAGCTGCATTTTTGCTGCTGAAAATGTACGTCCTGTTTTCTGTCATAACTTGTATTCTGTGTGGAGTATGATCACGAAATTTAAACCAAAGTTGACCACTGATGTATTTGTAATTCTCCCACTGGAATTTTGTAAATCAGACTCACGATGAATTTTTAATGAATTATTTCGTAAACTGCAATCAGAAAGCGACAAATCTGATTGCAGTCCGGAAAATAAATTCTTATAAAATATTGGTAATGAATTGGACCCCGATATTTCTACACAATAATTTTTGGATCGTTTAAGACGTTCTGTAAAAATTTGGGAATTTTTGGAATAAGTTAACCATTTTATTTAAATGTCCGAAAACAGCCCAGTTCATATATATTAAAGCTGAAACGACATAAGTAGTAATTTGCGTGTCTAAATGTCGGGTAGGTTATTTGAGAACGATCTAACGTGTTATATGTTAAAGAAAATGATATAAGTAAGTCACTTAGTTAAAAATATGATTTATTTTTAACACAAAAATACATACATAAAAGATAGTGACTTGTACTTGTGCGTTACAAGTCTAGTGACTAACGATAATAAAACACGTTTAGGTCACGACGCTCTATGAGCAAAATCCGGTGAAGTTTACGACGCAAGGAACGCAAAGTTGTGAGTTCATGCTCCCCCTTTTCTCTAACTGTTTTTGGTTTTATAACTCTCGGGGGTGAAATACATGTTACACATATTACAATTTTTACAAATGGTAAAAATACGAGAAGCACTCTTGGTGAGAACGAGTACCGAGTGCAATATGATTTGAGAATACGAGAAGCACTCTTGGTGAGTGCAATATGATGAGCTTTAAGAAATGCCTAGAAAATACTAGATCATGTGAGCTTAAACTAGATATTGAGATGCCATTAATACTTAATTAGGGACGAGGGTTAGATCTAACGGGTACGGCCGAGCCCCACTCATGGTCCTTATGTGACCTCTTGAGTGCTTCAGTGTCCCAGTCGAGGGAAATCGACACAGTCGAGGTTAATCGACACAGTCGAGGTTAATCGACACAGTCAAGGGAAATTGACACAGTCGAGGGTAATCGACACAGTTAAAGGAGAAAATACTAATGCTCCCTAAGCTCTCACGTGCCTTGAGGGAGAAAACACTAATGCTCCCTATATCCTCACATGCCTTGAAGGAGAATATACTAATGCTCCCTAAGTCCTCACGTGCCTTAATGTCCTTGTATAAACAATCATTTAATACGTGGGGTACTCAAGAAAACTTGATTTATACTTGAAGTACGTGGGGTACTCAAGAAAACTTGAATGATACTTGAGTGCGTGGGGTACTCAAGAAAACGGGTATTATACTTGAGTACGTGGGGTACTCAAGAAAAACTTGAATTATACATGAGTACGTGGTGTACACATGATTACTTGATTTATATATGAAAACTTGAATTATACATGACACACACTATGTTTTCATACAAAGTATACAAACGTGAAATACAAAAACGCATGAACTCGCTCAACTTTATGTTGATGTTTTCCAAAATTACATGTATTTTAGGTGACATGATGGATCTGGGGCGCAAGTGTCATAGCTAGAAGTAGACTTCAAATTTAGATGTCATCCACTTTTGTTGAATTGTAACTTAGACGAAGGTTGTGTTTTCAAAACTTAAATAACGAGTATTTGTAATACTCAAATTTTCACGAATGGATGAACATCGTTTTGATCATGTAGTTGTCTATTATGATTGAATGCAATGATAACAAACTAGTCACACATCGTACGCTTCCGCAAAAGACAGGGTGTGACAGTTTGGTATCAGAGCTTCGATTGTAGTGAACTAGGATTCTTTCTCGAGTCTAGACTACAATCACTAGAGTTCTCTCACGAAAACATTGTTACAAAAAGGTTTTCATTACATTCACGTAAGTGCCAAGATCCACGAGTCAAACACTTTTCACAAAGAGACAAGGCAAGGACATTAGTGAGGAATACCCTTAAGATAAGGTGCCAATTAAGGTATAGTCTACACGAGTTAGACTTGCCAACAATAAAATACACCCTTGGTGATCACTAATACCAAGTAGTGTTCTTGTCGTGAATCGGCAACTAGAAAATGACCCCCCAAAAACGAGAGTTATACGTGATATAATGCATCAAATTGCTTGTTTATGCTAAGTAGCATATTTATTATTGATATACATACATACAAATAAGTGTACGGAATGATATTTGACGTGAATAAGATACTTTCGACTCCGACTCCTATTACTGTACGTGACTCGCACGATGAAGCTACCGACCTCGCGTCCTTTACGAAGCTCATGGCTGGGAATGATTACCAAGATGCTGAGCTTGCTTTCGTAGGGGATGGCTGCTCTTCCCTCTCGATAGTGAAGATGCCTAACTACGGTGATGAAGACGAGGTAGAGGCGGCAACCTTGAACAAATTCTTAATCAACGGGACGAGATCCCTGCAGCTTATGTGAAGCAAGATTGACGACATACTTGACCAGAGAAGGAAGATGAAGTATTCATCACGAAGGTGCCCCTCCAACTACTGGGAATCCTCTTTATTCCTACTTCACCTAATCATCGTGCCTATTCGTGCGTAACAATAACGAGTGTTAGCGCGTGGACCACTGCAATGGTCCTTTCCATGACAGAGGTATAAGGACAGTAGTGTCCCCTCCTTGATTGATCATCTGCTTGGACGAGAGAAAATTTGGGGTAACTGTGCAAGACAATTTATTATTACGGGGGCCCACGTAATAACGACTTGTAGTGCACAGAAATCCTGGTGGACTCTGCGGGTCGAGCTAACGAAAACCACACAAAATTTATCTATAGGTGTCCTCACCTTCATCTGGTAGAACAACACATAGATCAGTGCTTTAGCATGTTAGAAAGTAGGAGACCTGTCTTAGCCTACTTCGTGACTGACACTTCTACCTGCATACGAGACATTTGAGAAAACGATATTTAAGCAAGAGAGGTGGAATAACATTAAAAAAGAATCAGCGATGATACACTCCCTATCACCTCTACACAAACACCCTCATCAAAGGGGAAATATACGCACCAGTAAAGCTAAAGACCTAAGAAAAGCAATGTAGCAGGAAATAACTGAAACTTGAATGACCAAGGCGATGTAGCCTCGAGTTCATTTCAAACAATAAGCCAAGTTGGCAAGCCTATGTGAAGGCTCAATAACTGTTTCCTCGCTTATACACTGATTATATATACGTGTGAAATTGGGTGATTACATAATGGCTTATGGTGCTATGTATCTCATAGACAATTGGAATGTTGTCTAACCTACTTCATACCATTTTGGCAGAAGAGAATGCGCCCAGGCGAGACACAAACACCAGTACATTGCCAAGGACAGAAGCCGAGCTGCAAGAACGCATCTCACAGGCAATTGCGCGACATGAAGCCCTCCGCTCTAAGCACAGCGATGGCACTACTGAAAATAACCCTCCAACTAGCTGCACCTTTAAGCTGTTCCTGGACTGCAAACCATTAAACTTTGACGGAACAGGAGGCGCCGTTGCATTTGTTCGTTGGACAGAAAAGACTGACTCCATTCTAAGAATGAGTAACTGCTCACCTCAACAGAGTGTTACCTATATCTCAAGGTTATTTTTGGATGGCGCACTCTCCTGGTGGGACCTTCAGGTTCCGACCCTTGGTGCAGATGCTGCTTATGCGCTGAGCTGGGACGAGCTCAAGGAAATGATGGAAAAGAAATACTGTTCTAGGGCTGAAATCCAGAAGCTTGAGGTGGAGTTCTGGAACTTGAAAATGGACGGACTGAAGATTCCTGAATACGTCCAACGATTTCACGACTTGTCTAGGGTCGTCCCCAACTTAGTCAACCCGGAATTCAAAAGGGTTGAACGATTCATTTGGGGACTTGCACCTCAGATCAGGAGCATGGTTACTACCTCAAAGCCATCAACCATTACAGAGGCTATCGATATGAGTGTCACTCTTACTGAAGAAGCTCTACGTGCGGGAAAATTTTTGGAATCTGAGGATAACAAGAAAGAGACTCATGTGGAGTCGTCAAGCAACAAGAAGAGGAAGTCCTCAAACCTAAAGATGAAATAAAAGCAAGAAAGTGAAATCGCCACATGGCAGGAAAGCTGATGGAGCCACTGTTGAAACCGGTGGTAAAGTTTACTCAAGGACTAAGCCGAGGTGCGGAGAATGAAACTTTCACCATGAAGGTCGATGTCTGAGGCCTAAGTGTGGAAAATGTGGAAAAGAAGGGCACCGCAAGGATGCCTGTTGGGCGAAGGACCCAGATGGAAGAAATAAGAAAGTACCAGGTTGCTACAGGTGTGGTAAAGCAGGGCACGTTAGGAAAGATTGCCCTAGGAAGAAGCAAGCAAGGAAGGGTTTTCATGATCGAAGCTCGTGAAGCGCGCCAGGATTCAGATGCGGTTACGGGTACGTTCCCTATTAACCAACCTTATGCATCTTTTTCTGATTTATACTGGCATCAACTATAACCTTGCATGCTTAGAACATAAGAGACTGCTTGGCCTAGTTTCAAATAAAATAGACGTCCCATATTCTTTCGAAATAGGCATATAGAAGGCTAGTTGAAGCAAATGAAGCAAGTAAGGAATTATATTTTAGGGACTCAGAAGGCCTGAACCTTCTGTTACCCTTGACTCGCGAAGTCATAATATGATAGTCAGCATGGATCGGAAATCCAAGTATACAGCTGACGTCGTTTGATATGAGAAAATCAGTCCCATCCCTCTTGCGAATGATGAAACCCAAACTCCCTGCGATAGGTGCAAGGATGCTAGACCCCGCAAGGCGGCAGATCTACGACATCCCTCATTGGTCGAAGAGGCATATAAACGCCTCCGAGTAGACTACAGAGCCTGAGAACATCCCCGTGACGGAAGAGGTTCCAGGAGCCTTTTCTGAAGACCTGCCAGGAATACCTCCACAACGACAAGAGAAGTTTGTGATGAACCACGTGCCGGAAGCGGCATCTGCGCCGAATGACGCCTTACCGACTGGCTTCGTCCGCGAAGCATAAACAGTCGTTGTTCCCACAAATAAGATTCACGTCAATGACAAACGACAAGAATTACTATAGAAACCTGTTGAGGTTTTGGACCAAGAGTCCACAATACTATAGAAACCTGTTAAGGTTTTGGACCAAGAGTCCACAATACTATAGAAACCTATTGAGGTTTTGGACCAAGAGTCCGCAATACTATAGAAACCTGTTGAGGTTAGGGACCAAGAGTCCACAAGACACAGAAAAGTCATGATCGACTTACTTGAGTATGATAGAATTCATGACATGACCCAGAGATTTCATGGGAACATAAAGACAAATCATGAATTTAAGTGACCATATTGGTTTCACAACTCCCCTGCGACCGATGGCATCGCTTGAATTTCGGGACGAAATTCTTTTAACGGGGGGAGATTGTGACAACCGTCACTTTTCCGTACATTCCGTACACTAAATAAACAGTAATATGTGCTCTAATGACTGTGCATGATCTGGTTTACCAGACAAATTAATCTTTGAATTCCATGCAAGTGAATTCATGCACGTTTTATACTACAAAGTATTGCTTTATGCATAATCGAGAGCGTTGCGTCATAAATTAGTAAACTCACTGGTAAGACACATCGTGTCAACAGAACTGCAGAAAGCAGTTAGACAATAAAATAGGGCCTAGGTGTAGGTCCAACGTCAAGAATGCATTAAAACCCAAGAGTACATACAAGGGTTTTAATATAGACCTTCCGAAAGCTAAAATACGCACTAAAAAGCACCCGAAACGCACTTTAAGCGCATAATTTATTTAAATTCAGCTATAATCAGCATTATGACAATGAAATATTGTGCAGAAATGATGATTTATCATCCAGAATACTTCCCTAAGTGTCGGGGATTGAAAGTGTTACAAAAAGGACACTTGAAAGACACTAAACGGTGCAATTTAGCACTTTAACGAACCGGTATCCAACCGAACAACCGGACATTACCCGGAACATGGAAATATTACTAGAAGCATTGTTTTAATGTTTCTGAGCTAGTTATGGTCCCCGTACACCATAACACCCACCAAAATATCTACCAACTAAACAACCTAACTAAATACTTAGCTTTGGATGATAAACTAACTATTTGGTTAATATTTACATATAGACCCCCTCCCCCCATGATTAAAATCGGCCCAAAAGTGTAAATAGGGAGATTTTATTCATTTGTTTAATAGGATATGCTTTGTACTCTAGAGACATAAGGACCAATGGTTTAACTTATGTTCGAAGATCACTTATTTAACCACTACTTCCATACACACTTTCATCTTCATCTTTCAACAACAAACTCCTTCTCTCCTCTCTTCTCTTGGCTTCGGCTGAACCAAACATCCCCATTATCACCTTCAATCAACCACTTCTCATACAATCCAAGCATATACAAGTGTGTTAGAAGGTGGTTAACAAAGCTTGGAGCACTCGGAACTGGAAGAAACTCTACCGTTTGCTTTTAACCACTCGTTTTCTTCACTCGAACTTCCCTAGCCTTGTGCTAGTAGTAAGTGCTTCTAATCAGCATTTTGATCTTGTTTTTGGTGGTTAATAGATGACAAGAATGATAAAAGTTAAGAAACTTTAAAGATCATGAACAAATGTTGAACATGATGTGTTAAAAGGTGGATAAAGAGAAGATATATGTGTAAAACATGATAAATCTGAGTAATACAAACACTAATCTGCTGTAAATAATATATGTTACGATATAAATCGTTATTATGACAAATGGTGATCGTATGTGTGCGTTTTAGTAACCTTTAAACTAAAAACAGCATGCTGAGTTGTATTTTCAGCCGACTTTAACTGGCTGTAACAGGACCTTAACAAAACGAAAAATGTATTTTCTAAAGTCTAGATTCATGTATTATGAAATACGGTTCTAATGGCACTAGAATCATAATTTTTGGACTCCGTTTACTATTTTTAAAGTGTCTTTTTGTAACAGCAGCTAGAGCTGCATTTTTGCTGCTGAAAATGTGCGTCCTATTTTCTGTCATAACTTGTATTCTGTGTGGATTCTGATCACGAAATTTATACCATAGTTGCCCACTGATGTATTTGTAATTCGCCCACTGGAATTTCGTAAATCGGACTCACGATGAATTTTTAATGAATTATTTCGTAAACTGCAATCAGAAAGCGAAATCTGATTGCAGTCCGGAAAATAAATTCTTATAAAATATTGGTAATGAACTGGACCCCGATATTTTTACACAAAAATTTTTGGATCGTTTAAGACGTTCTGTAAAAATTTAGGAATTTTTGGAATAAGTTAACCATTTTATTTAAATGTCCGAAAACAGCCCAGTTCATATATATTAAAGCTGAAACAACATAAGTAGTAATTTGCGTGTCTAAATGTCGGGTAGGTTATTTGAGAACGATCTAACGTGTTATATGTTAAAGAAAATGATATAAGTAAGTCACTTAGTTAAAAATATAAATTATTTTTAACACAAAAATACATACATAAAAGATAGTGACTTGTACTTGTGCGTTACAAGTCTAGTGACTGACGATAATAAAACACGTTTAGGTCACGACGCTCTATGAGCAAAATCCGGTGAAGTTTACAACGCAAGGAACGCAAAGTTGTGAGTTCATGCTCCCCCTTTTCTCTAACTGTTTTTGGTTTTATAACTCTCGGGGGTGAAATACATGTTACACATATTACAATTTTTACAAATGGTAAAAATACGAGAAGCACTCTTGGTGAGAACGAGTACCGAGTGCAATATGATTTGAGAATACGAGAAGCACTCTTGGTGAGTGCAATATGATAAGCTTTAAGAAATGCCTAGAAAATACTAGATCATCTGAGCTTAAACTAGATATTGAGATGCCATTAATACTTAATTAGTGTGACAACCCTCACCAAATCAGGTATCCGTACAAATTAATTACTATTTAATTATTGCTTAATTACTGTGCTTGCTTACATTATGAATAAACTGCTACTTGAATACTGGTACATACACATACTTGCATCATACTTTCTCAACTGTCACTCTATTATTTACATACAGAACTTTAGTGACAACCTTGATGCACAAAAGCACAGTAGCACAATGAACGGATCACCCAGTAATCGCGCTGACATAGCCAGCACCAGGCAGACACTGCCTCTAAGGCCCGTGTGAGCCGGAAATAGTTTACTACACTAGTAGAGAGTGTAGGGAAATGAGGGTTGTAGAACTGCGTCACTAGGTGATAGATATAGTGACCGGTTGTGCCAAAAATATGATTTAAACACAAATTATGCACTTTAATATAAAAATTCAGCATTTTAGCTAACTAGTAAAGTGCAAAAACGCGGAAAAATAATACTAGACACTTTCCAAAGTGTCGGGAATTCTTTGTGTCACTAAAAATAATATTAAAGACACTTTAAAGCTTTGTTAAGCACTTTAACGGATCAGTATCCAACCAAACAACCGGACTTAACCCAGAACATAAAAATATTGACAACAATATTGTTTTTCTTTTTCTGAGCCAGTTAGGGTCCCCGAGTACCCTAACACCCGTTACAATTTACAACACACATAACAACTAATCTTAACACCAACTAACTAACTATACTTAACTAATTAGTTGGAAACCAACCCATTTACCCCATCCCCCAAAGAAATCGTCCCATGTGGGGACATCCTCACAAAATTTTGAATAATTAAATCCTTCTTTGCTAAATATCTTGAGAACATTGTATCCTAAGGATAAATGGGATGGATGGTTATTATATATATATGTTGGTTCATCACATTCACCTTACAAACCCACCAACAAAAAAAATCAATTTCCTCCCCTCCTTTCTTTTGCCTACTGTCGAGAGCATTCACTTCCATCCATCCTTTTTTCAATTTCATATAAGGCATTCTACTTATATACAAGTGTAAAGGGTCACATACGAGGAAGCCCGGTGCTTGCGGATTGCCAAGGACCTCTCTACGGTGCTTTTAACCACCCGTTTTTCGACTAGTTTCGTCCCTAGCCTCGAGCTAGTAGTAAGTGACTCTAAACGCCTTTTTGATCTATTCTAAAGTGGTTAATAAAAGATTTAACGGGCAAAAATCATAAACACTAGAGATCAAAGTTTAAAGTCTACTAAAAAGATAAACAAAGTGGTTAATGGATGAATAATGATGTAAAACTTTTGAAACTAGTTGTGTTATGGTTATTTATTGTTGTTAATTGCTAGTATGGGAATGGATCGTCATCGAACCACGCTAGAGCATGTTCATGAAACATGAACTAGCCATATGTTAAGTCGTAAAGTTATTAGATGTCGAACCCTTTCAAGCATAAACATGAACTTGTGTAAAAACAATTTTTCTTATGAAATGGAGTTCTAAACTAGTAGATCTAAAGATCTACAAGTGGTATTTTAAAAGAGCCAACTGTAAGACGAAACCATATTTTAAAGCCGGATCTTTCATAAACTAAAGATGATTTTATGAACACACAAGCGTGTAGGCACTTGTGTAACAAAAAGTTTTAACAAAGAATTATTTTTGAAATTTTGACTAGAAGATGTACAAATGCATTTTCTGTAAAAAAAATAAGATTTTCGAGAAACCGATCTCATTTATAAAAGTAGAAAGATCTATTAAAAATAATGGGAAATTACTACACACTTTTATACAACCCACAAGTTCATGTGTTTGAGATATCTATTTTGACTAGTTTGATGATGGAATATTGTTTGTTAATGTTGGGAACATTGTTGAATTGAATTTTTAAAAGAAAATGATACGCGTGAAAGCGTGGCCACCTCCTGTTACAGGGGAAACTTTGGCGAAATTTTTCCAAAAATCTAACAGTTGTAAATATTTTTATCACAAGTGTTATGGATATATTTTTTTACTTATTTTTCAAAATAAATTTTGCCCCGATTTTTATTACAAAATAAGCAAGTGTCGGAGGTGGGATTTTCACAAAATAAAACTTGCTAAAATATATATTTAGAATATATATTTTCATAACAACACTTGTGTAAATTTTTGTGATTATTTTGTGAACTACGTAAATATTATTTTTATGGTAAAAATAATATTACCAAATATTAACGACTCCAAAATAATTCTAACGCCTTCACAATAAATATTAAGTTACAACGGTATTATTATTACCACCCGATCTTTATCCGTAACTTATGCATTTTCAGAAAATACTCATAAGTGTGTATTTTGACAAGGAAATTATTTTGGGAAAATAATATGTAATAAAATATAATATTTTTGGGAAAAATATTTATATTTTGGAGAAAGAATTAGAATATATTGTAAGTGAGACTTAATAATATATTTCGAAGTTATATGAACGCACATGTATTAAAACCCCCATCCTTGGGAAGGAATATATTTACCAAATAATTACGAAGTGTAAACACGAAATAGTTGCCTAACTATTTCCCGAAGACATTAAACCTTAAACTAAGGCACGGCCGTCCGTCTAATAGAAGTTAGTAGGTGTAGGTCGTCGCACAGCAGATTTTCTGGGAGATACTTTTTAGAGACGCACTTCGGTGAGTTCATGTCCCCCTTTTCTCTTAACTGTTTTCAATTTTCTAAACTGCGGGGGTGAAATACATGTTACTATGATTACGAATACTTTTTACATGGTATGGTTAGCTTAAGGAGGGTTAGGACGTACAGATCATGTGAGTGAGTAGGCGCAACTTGAGGCCATTAATCCTCGTGTAGGACCGAGGGACATTAGTGATAGATCTATTTGGGTGTAGCGAGCCCCACTCCTGAGCCCGCTTAATGGACCAGGTGGTGACTAAGTGCCCGACGCACAAATCCGTTAGGGTTGAGTCTTCCTGCATCACTTTCACACATATCATTGGCTTTGCAACCCAATGGTGATCTCTTTTTCCTTATTGCTACATACCAGGGACATTTTTACATCGGGACGTACTTAAACCTTTTTACATTGGGACGTACTTTAAAGGTTTTACATACTCACTTTCACATGAACTCGCTCAACTTTATGTTGATTTTTCAACTTACATGTATTTCAGGGAACTAAGGATCTGGCACGGTATGCTACGTTTTCATGCTGTGTAGAGTTATGGGATCATCCGAGTTTTGGGGGTTGTGGCTTTTACCTGGACGAGTCACAATTCGTAAACTACGTCTATTTTAAGTTTGTGGTTGCATCTTAAGAACAATGTTTTATTTGGTAGTATTGTAAACTCGAACCATGTGTCAGCGTTTCAAACAATGTTGTGGTATTTTACTTTTCAAACTTAAATCAATGGATGATCTGCATGGTTTTATTTTCATATAGCTTTGTTGTGATTAAGCTATGGTATTAAGAAGTCACACCAAATAAACCCACGCTTCCGCAAAACCAGGGTGTAACAGCTTGGTATCAGAGCTCTGATCATAGTGAACTAGGATTCTTTCTCGAGTCTAGACTATGATCACTAGGGCTCTCACGAAAACAATTTTACATTGCATACCACCTAAGTCCAGATCCAAAATGTTTTTACAAACAAATGTTGAGCACATTTTATTTGTTAGTTATAGGCTCAGTCTGGGAGGCTGCGGAAGTAGGCTAGTGGGACTAGGAAGAACAGTCCGAAAGGCTGGGAAGGTACTTTGAGAGACTAGGAGATTCCGTCTGGGAGGCTGGGAGGCTAGTGGGACTAGGAGAACTATATGATTGCTTATTGGTGACTAACATGTTTATATGATTATATGATTGATTGTTGTACGTATGTGTGTTTGTGTTACAAACGTCGTGCCTTCATCAGATACTGGAGAGTCGGACACTACAGATCCCACGACCATAGTATCGGACGACAGAGTGTCATCAGAGCATGAGGTGCATACTTCGGACGCCACCAGCACGGATGAGGACGATTTTCAGCCATTCGCGCTGCCCGATGTCATTGCTGAGCCCGCTGATGGCCCTATCGCTGGGTATTTGCCGCTCGCGGTGATCCCTGCCCCTGTACCCCTTGCCGCTTATCCCGTTGTTGATATGCCCCCCCCCCCCGACGTTGTCTCTGACGACGATGTCGATCTATTAGAGGAGGACCCACTTGAGGGCGAGGCCCTATTGCTGCTGGTGATAGCCTACTGCTTGCTGACGCTCCTGCAGAGGAGGCTCATGCCCATTCCCCTGTCCCAGACTCATTTGAGTCTGTGACGTTCGCATCTTTTCATACACCGAGAGTGCAGCACCACTTACACGACGCCGACCCTGATATGGCATCATCAGCTGCACCAGTTCTCGCGCACAGCTTTGAGTTTGATCACGATATTGAGGATAATCCTGTTCTTCCACCTGGTTTTGATCCAGACCATGACATTGAGTACATACACTTAGACCAGCCCTTGGAGGATCCTGTAGCCCCTGTGTTTGTTGGTCCAGCTGACTTTGAAATGAAGTTTATTGATCCGGAGCCAGGCATGGCCCCTGAGCCAGGCGTTGCTCCTGACCCGCATTGGAGCATGACACTGTTCATGTCGATGCACCTGCTGTTGCTCCTTGATTGATCATCTGCTTGGACGAGAGAAAATTTGGGGTAACTGTGCAAGACAATTTATTATTACGGGGGCCCACGTAATAACGACTTGTAGTGCACAGAAATCCTGGTGGACTCTGCGGGTCAAGCTAATGAAAGCCAAGGTAACAGGAAATAACTAAAACACGAATGACCAAGGCGAGGCGATGTAGCCTCGAGTTCATTCTATTACAAGCAACAAGCCAAATTGGCAAGCCTATGTGAAGGCTCAGAGAATTATTTCCCCACTCATACGTTGAGTATATTTACGTGTAAAATTGAGTGATTACATGATGGCTTATGGTGCTATGTATCTCATAGACAATTGAAATGTTGTCTAGCCCGCTTCATACCACTTCGACAGAAGAGAATGCCACCCAGACGTGTCACAGACACCAGTACACTGCCAAGGACAGAAGCCGAGCTGCAAGAACGCATCTCACAGGCAAATGCACGACATGACCTCCGCTCTAAGCACAGCGATGGCATTACTGGAAATAACCCCCCAACTGGCTGCACCTATAAGCAGTTCCTGAACTGCAAGCCTTTGAAACTTTGACGAAACGGGAGGCACCGTGGCATTTGTTCGTTGGTCCAAAAAGACTGACTCCATCCTAAGAATGAGTAACTGTTCTCCCCAACAGAGTGTTACCTATATATCGGGGTTATTTCTAGATGGCACACTCTCATAATGGAACCTCCAGGTTCAGACCCTTGGTACAAGATGCTGCTAATGCACTGAGCTGGGACGAGCTTAAAGAAATGATGGAGAAGAAATACTGTTCTAGGGCTGAAATCCAGAAGCTTGAGGTGGAGTTCTGGAATTGAAAATGGACGGACCAAAGATTCCTGAATACGTCCAGCAATCTCACGACTTGTCTAGGGTCGTCCCCTACTTAGTCAAACCGGAGTTCAAAAGGGTTGAACGATTCATTTGGAGACTTGCACCCCAGATCAGGGGTATGGTTACTACCTCGAAGCCCTCAACCATTGCAGAGGCTATCAATATGGGTGATTTATTTATAACATGAGATGTTATGTTATTGATTTATTTATAACATGAGATGTTATGTGTTGATATTGTTGTATACTTACGTACACTCTACTTACTATGACCTGACCAACGTGAACCATCTTTTAGAAGATGCCACCAAGACGCGAGACGCGTATGCCTAACAACGAGGCAGAACTTCAAGGAATCATTGCTGCCGCCATAGCGCAGTATGCAGCCTCAAACGGAGGAACTAGCGGAAGTAATTCTGGCAATACCGGCAACAACAATCCGCCTCATGGTAATACTAAGTCATTAAGGCATACCATGATACAGTTGGATATCTCTAGCGAGTTTGCTAATACCGTTTGTATAATCTAACGCATGTGCAGGGTGCACATACAAGCAGTTCCTAGACTGCAAACCTGTAAACTTTGACGGCACCGGAGGTGCTGTTGCTTTTGTTCGTTGGGCCGAGAAGACAGAATCAGTTCTCCGCATGAGCAAGTGCGCTCCAGATCAGCAAGTTACTTACATCTCTGGGCTATTCTTGGACGGAGCCCTGTCATGGTGGAATTTACAAGTCCAAACACTTGGTGAAGCCGCTGCATACGCAATGACATGGAACGAGCTGAAAGAGCTCATGCGTAGAAAGTATTGCTCTTGTGCAGAAATTCAAAAGTTGGAAACTGAATTTTGGCACCTGAAGATGGAAGGTCCGAAAATTGCGGAATATGTTCAAAGATTTCACGACCTGTCGCATGTGGTACCTTATATGGTTACACCAGAATTCAAGCGAATCGAGCGCTTCATTTGGGGTCTAGCTCCTCAAATCATAAGTATGGTGACTTCTTCAAAGCCGGCAACAATCACTGAGGCGATCGATCTGAGCGTAGCTCTCACTGAGGAGGCTATCCGCCTAAACAAGTTTTCTGATGATGAGTCAAAGAAGAAGGAGACTCACGTCGAGTCATCCGGGGGTAACAAACGAAAGTTCTCGAACTTCAAACAAGGCACTAGTGGGGTTGTTAAGAAAGGAGAACCAAGCGCGCAAGTCCAGGTTGCAACTGGTGCTGGAAAGAAAGGAAAGGGATATATGGGTACCCACCCCAAGTGTAACACCTGCCAACGTCACCATTCTGGCCGGTGTGGGTCAAAAGTATGCGAAGCTTGTGGAAAAACTGGTCACTCAAAGGATACTTGCTGGGCCACTGTTGGCCGGGGAGGCCAAGGAGGATTTGGTAATAGAAACAATAATCGTGGTGGTATTGGGAATCGCCCAGAGGGGAACAATGGAGGGAATGGAAATCGAGGCAATAGCGTGAGTCAAGCTGGTACTGTGAACCGAAACAATAACAATCAAGCTGGGAATGGAGGTGGAAACGGGCAAAGACCAGGATGCTTTAACTGTGGTGATATTGGGCATTATAAGCGGAACTGCCCAGAATTGAATCAAGCGCGTGGAAGGGTTTTCAATATCGAAGCGAGGGAAGCGCGCCAGGATCCCAATGTCGTTACTGGTACGTTCCCTGTAAACCAACGCTTTGCATCTGTTTTATTTGATACTGGTGCCGATTATAGCTTCGTATCGTTAGAGTTTAAGAATATGCTTGGATTAGCCGCTAGTAAATTTGATATTCCCTACTCGATCGAATTGACTAATGGAAAGTTAGTAGAAGCTAATGAAGTTGTCAGAGGTTGCGTAATTGAGTTGGGAGAGCGTGAGTTTGCTTTGGATCTACTACCAGTCCAGCTGGGGAGCTTCAACGTGGTAGTAGGAATGGATTGGTTATCAAGCAACAAGGCAGAAATTGTTTGTCACGAAAAGGTCGTTCGTATCCCAACCGAAGATGGAGAAACAATTGTGGTTCATGGAGAAAAGTGAGATACGCCTTTAAGAATTATCAGCTGCCTGAAAGCGCGAAAGTTTTTACAAAAGGGATGTGCTGCCTTCCTGGCACACATCGTGGACAAGAAAGCTGCTGAGCCGAAAATCGAAGACATTCCTATCGTGAGGGAATATCCGGAAGTCTTTCCTGAAGACTTGCCAGGATTGCCACCCCAAAGGCAAGTGGAGTTCCGTATCGACTTAGTTCCAGGCGCCGCGCCTGTGGCTAAGGCACCATATCGACTTGCCCCGTCAGAGATGCAGGAATTGTCGACACAACTTCAAGAGTTGTTAGACAAGGGATTCATCAGACCAAGCTTCTCACCTTGGGGAGCTCCAGTTTTATTTGTTAAAAAGAAAGATAGTAGCTTTCGTATGTGCATTGACTACCGGGAGTTGAATAAGTTAACGATCAAGAATAGATACCCTCTACCAAGAATCGACGACTTATTCGATCTGATTCAAGGTTCAAGCTTTTACTCTAAGATCGATCTTCGATCTGGATACCATCAACTAAGGATACAAGAGGAAAGTATCCCGAAGACAGCCTTCAGGACTCGTTATGGACACTATGAGTTCCTAGTTATGCCGTTTGGGTTAACAAACGCACCTGCAGTTTTCATGGATCTAATGAACAGAGTTTGCAAGCCGTACTTGGATAAGTTCGTGATTGTGTTTATCGACGACATTTTGATTTATTCAAAGACGAAGGCTGAGCATGAACAGCACATAAGAGCTATTCTGGAGTTGCTGAAGAAAGAACAGTTGTATGCCAAATTCTCTAAGTGCGAGTTTTGGCTACGTGAGGACCAATTCCTTGGACATGTAGTGAATGGGGATGGAATTCATGTGGACCCCACAAAGTTTGAGGCGATAAAGAATTGGGAAACCCCAATGACGCCAACCGAGAATAGACAATTCTTAGGCTTGGCTGGCTATAATCGAAGGTTCATTGGGGATTTTTCAAAAATCGCTCAACCACTGACACTCCTCACGCAAAAGGATAAGAAGTTTGATTGGGGAATCAAACAGGAGGAAGCGTTTCAGTTATTAAAGGATAAGCTCTGCAATGCGCCAATCTTAGCACTACCGGAAGGTACAGACGATTTCGTGGTATATTGTGACGCCTCGCGCCAAGGATTGGGTTGCGTGTTGATGCAGCGCCAGAAAGTTATAGCTTACGCATCACGCCAACTGAAGGTACATGAAAAGAACTATACCACGCATGATTTGGAACTAGGGCAGTGATATTTGCATTAAATATCTGGAGACACTACCTATATGGTACAAAGTGTACAATCTTCACAGATCATAAAAGCCCGCAGCACATATTCGACCAGAAGGAGCTGAATATGAGACAAGACGTTGAGTCAAATTGTTGAACGATTACGACTGCGAGATAAGTACCATCCAGGGAAGGCGAATGTGGTCGCCGACGCCCTAAGTCAAAAGGAAAGGATCAAACCCATAAGGGTTAGGGTTTTGGAGATGACTATCTAGACAGATCTTTCCCTGCGCATTCATGCCGCGCAGAAGGAAGCTCTCAAGGAAAGAAACCTTGAAGAAGAATATCTCCATGGGATGGTGAAGCAGTTAGTGCCAAACGAGGAAGGAACGTTATGTTTTATGAAAAGGATTGGGGTTCCTCTGTTTGGTGGTTTAAGAAAAGTTATCTTTGATGAGGCACACAAATCACGGTACTCTATCCATCCAGGAGCGGATAAGATGTACCAAGACCTTAAAGATTATTATTGGTGGCCTAGAATGAAAGGCGACGTTGTTGTTTATGTGAGCAAGTGTTTAACGTGTGCCAAAGTAAGAGCTGAATACCAGAAGCCTTCAGGACTTCTGCAACAACCTGAAATTCCCAAGTGGAAATGGGAACAAATCTCAATGGATTTCATTACGAAGTTGCCAAGAACGCCAAAGGGTCATGACACTATTTGGGTAATAGTGGACCGATTAACGAAGTCAGGGCACTTCTTACCTATCAGAGAAAAAGATAATACGAGCAAGTTGGCTGAAATTTATATGAGAGAAATTGTTACACGCCATGGAGTGCCTCTCTCAATCATCTCTGATAGAGACGGAAGGTTCGTATCAAGGATTTGGCAATCCTTCCAAGAAGCTTTTGGCTCATAATTGAATCTGAGCACTGCGTTTCACCCACAGACCGATGGACAAAGCGAACGAACGATACAAACGCTGGAAGATAAGCTGAGAGCATGTGTTATGGATTTGGGCGGTAGCTGGGATAAACATTTACCATTGGTCGAATTTTCATACAACAACAGCTACCACACCAGTATTGGTGCCGCACCATTTGAAGCTTTATATAGCCGCAAGTGCAGATCACCGCTTTGTTGTTCTGATGTAGGTGATAAACAATTGGTTGGTCCTGATGTGGTCCAGGAAACCACAGACAAGATTGCACAGATCCGAGATCGCATCAAGGTGGCTCGTGAATCGTCAGAAATGTTATGCGGACCGAAGAAGGAAACCTCAAGAGTTTGAGGTAGGTGATATGGTTTTGTTGAAGGTATCACCCTGGAAGGGTGTGGCACGCTTTGGGAAGCGTGGAAAGTTGAACCCGCGATATATTGGTCCATTCAAGATTCTAGAAAGAATTGGGTTAGTAGCGTACAAGCTGGACTTACCTGCCGAACTGAATGGTGTTCACGATACATTTCATGTATCAAATCTAAAGAAAAGTCCAACACAAGATACTGTTGTTATTCCCGCAGATGAGATTCATATTGACGACACGCTCCATTTTGTCGAAGAACCGGTTGAGGTTACAGATTGGAAAGTGAACAAAACCCGCCGGAGCAGTGTCAAGCTCGTCAAGGTTCGTTGGAATGCAAGACACGGTCCTGAATACACCTGGGAGCGTGAGGACAGAATGAAAGAAAAATACCCCCACTTATTTCCCAAGACACCTGCAACTAGAAGCAGAACTTAAAATTTCGGGACGAAATTTTTCTAACGGGGGAAGAATGTGACAACCCTCACCAAATCAGGTATCCGTACAAATTAATTACTATTTAATTACTGCTTAATTACTGTGCTTGCTTACATTATGAATAAACTGCTACTTGAATACTGGTACATCCACATACTTGCATCATACTTTCTCAACTGTCACTCTATTATTTACATACAGAACTTTAGTGACAACCTTGATGCACAAAAGCACAGTAGCACAATGAACGGATCACCCAGTAAACGTGCTGACATAGCCAGCACCAGGCAGACACTGCCTCTAAGGCCTATGTGAGCCGGAAATAGTTTACTACACTAGTAGAGTGTGTAGGGAAATGAGGGTTGTAGAACTGCGTCACTAGGTGATAGATATAGTGACCGGATGTGCCAAAAATATGATTTAAACACAAATTATGCACTTTAATATAAAAATTCAGTATTTTAGCTAACTAGTAAAGTGCAAAAACGCGGAAAAATAATACAAGACACTTTCCAAAGTGTCGGGAATTCTTTGTGTCACTAAAAATAATATTAAAGACACTTTAAAGCTTTGTTAAGCACTTTAACGGATCAGTATCCAACCAAACAACCGGACTTAACCCGGAACATAAAAATATTGACAACAATATTGTTTTTCTTTTTCTGAGCCAGTTAGGGTCCCCGAGTACCCTAACACCCGTTACAATTTACAACACACATAACAACTAATCTTAACACCAACTAACTAACTATACTTAACTAATTAGTTGGAAACCAACCCATTTACCCCATCCCCCCCAAAGAAATCGTCCCATGTGGGGACATCCTCACAAAATTTTGAATAATTAAATCCTTCTTTGCTAAATATCTTGAGAACATTGTATCCTAAGGATAAATGGGATGGATGGTTATTATATATATATGTTGGTTCATCACATTCACTTTACAAACCCACCAACAAAAAAAATCAATTTCCTCCCCTCCTTTCTTTTGCCTACTGCCGAGAGCATTCACTTCCATCCATCCATTTTTCAATTTCATATAAGGCATTCTACTTATATACAAGTGTAAAGGGTCACACACGAGGAAGCCCGGTGCTTGCGGATTGCCAAGGACCTCTCTACGGTGCTTTTAACCACCCATTTTTCGACTAGTTTCGTCCCTAGCCTCGAGCTAGTAGTAAGTGACTCTAAACGCCTTTTTGATCTATTCTAAAGTGGTTAATAAAAGATTTAACGGGCAAAAATCATAAACACTAGAGATCAAAGTTTAAAGTCTACTAAAAAGATAAACAAAGTGGATAATGGATGAATAATGGTGTAAAACTTTTGAAACTAGTTATGTTATGGTTATTTATTGTTGTTAATTGCTAGTATGGGAATGGATCGTCATCGAACCACGCTAGAGCATGTTCATGAAACATGAACTAGCCATATGTTAAGTCGTAAAGTTATTAGATGTCGAACCCTTTCAAGCATAAACATGAACTTGTGTAAAAACAATTTTTCTTATGAAATGGAGTTCTAAACTAGTAGATCTAAAGATCTACAAGTGGTATTTTAAAAGAGCCAACTGTAAGACGAAACCATATTTTAAAGCCGGATCTTTCATAAACTAAAGATGATTTTATGAACACACAAGCGTGTAGGCACTTGTGTAACAAAAAGTTTTAACAAAGAATTATTTTTAAATTTTGACTAGAAGATGTACAAATGCATTTTCTGTAAAAAAATAAGATTTTCGAGAAACCGATCTCATTTATAAAAGTAGAAAGATCTATTAAAAATAATGGGAAATTACTACACACTTTTATCCAACCCACAAGTTCATGTGTTTGAGATATCTATTTTGACTAGTTTGATGATGGAATATTGTTTGTTAATGTTGGGAACATTGTTGAATTGAATTTTTAAAAGAAAATGATACGCATGAAAGCGTGGCCACCTCCAGTTACAGGGGAAACTCTGGCGAAATTTTTCCAAAAATCTAACAGTTGTAAATATTTTTATCACAAGTGTTATGGATATATTTTTTTACTTATTTTTCCAAATAAATTTTGCCACGATTTTTATTACAAAATAAGCAAGTGTCGGAGGTGGGATTTTCACAAAATAAAACTTGCTAAAATATATATTTAGAATATATATTTTCATAACAACACTTGTGTAAATTTTTGTGATTATTTTGTGAACTACGTAAATATTATTTTTAGGGTAAAAATAATATTACCAAATATTAACGACTCCAAAATAATTATAACGCCTTCACAATAAATATTAAGTTACAACGGTATTATTATTACCACCCGATCTTTATCCGTAACTTATGCATTTTCAGAAAATACCCATAAGTGTGTATTTTGACAAGGAAATTATTTTGGGAAAATTATATGTAATAAAATATAATATTTTTGGGAAAAATATTTATATTTTGGAGAAAGAATTAGAATATATTATAAGTGAGACTTAATAATATATTTCGAAGTTATACGAACGCACATGTATTAAAACCCCCATCCTTGGGAAGGAATATAATTACCAAATAATTACGAAGTGTAAACACGAAATAGTTGCCTAACTATTTCCCGAAGACATTAATCCTTAAACTAAGGCACGGCCGTCCGTCTAATAGAAGTTAGTACGTGTAGGTCGTCGCACAGCAGATTTTCTGGGAGATACTTTTTAGAGACGCACTTCGGTGAGTTCATGTCCCCCTTTTCTCTTAACTGTTTTCAGTTTTCTAAACTGCGGGGGTGAAATACATGTTACTATGATTACAAATACTTTTTACATGGTATGGTTAGCTTAAGGAGGGTTAGGACGTACAGATCATGTGAGTGAGTAGGCGCAACTTGAGGCCATTAATCCTCGTGTAGGACCGAGGGACATTAGTGATAGATCTATTTGGGTGTAGCGAGCCCCACTCCTGAGCCCGCTTAATGGACCAGGTGGTGACTAAGTGCCCGACGCACAAATCCGCTAGGGTTGAGTCTTCCTGCATCACTTTCACACATATCATTGGCTTTGCAACCCAATGGTGATCTCTTTTTCCTTATTGCTACATACCAGGGACATTTTTACATCGGGACGTACTTAAACCTTTTTACATTGGGACGTACTTTAAAGGTTTTACATACTCACTTTCACATGAACTCGCTCAACTTTATGTTGATTTTTCAACTTACATGTATTTCAGGGAACTAAGGATCTGGCACGGTATGCTACGTTTTCACGCTGCGTAGAGTTATGGGATCATCCGAGTTTAGGGGGTTGTGGCTTTTACCTGGACGAGTCACAATTCGTAAACTACGTCTATTTTAAGTTTGTGGTTGCGTCTTAAGAACAATGTTTTATTTGGTAGTATTGTAAACTCGAACCATGTGTCAGCGTTTCAAACAATGTTGTGGTATTTTACTTTTCAAACTTAAATCAATAGATGATCTGCATGGTTTTATTTTCATATAGCTTTGTTGTGATTAAGCTATGGTATTAAGAAGTCACACCAAATAAACCCACGCTTCCGCAAAACCAGGGTGTGACAATTAGGGACGAGGGTTAGATCTAACGGGTACGGCCGAGCCCCACTCATGGTCCTTATGTGACCTCTTGAGTGCTTCGGTGTCCCAGTCGAGGGAAATCGACACAGTCGAGGTTAATCAACACAGTCGAGGTTAATCGACACAGTTAAGGGAAATTGACACAGTCGAGGGTAATCGACACAGTTAAAGGAGAAAACACTAATGCTCCCTATATCCTCACATGCCTTGAAGGAGAATATACTAATGCTCCCTAAGTCCTCACGTGCCTTAATGTCCTTGTATAAACAATCATTTAATACGTGGGGTACTCAAGAAAACTTGATTTATACTTGAAGTACGTGGGGTACTCAAGAAAACTTGAATGATACTTGAGTACGTGGGGTACTCAAGAAAATGGGTATTATACTTGAGTACGTGCGGTACTCAAGAAAAACTTGAATTATACATGAGTACGTGGTGTACACATGAATACTTGATTTATATATGAAAACTTGAATTATACATGACACACACTATGTTTTCATACAAAGTATACAAACGTGAAATACAAAAACGCATGAACTCGCTCAACTTTATGTTGATGTTTTCCAAAATTACATGTATTTCAGGTGACAGGATGGATCTTGGGCGCAAATGTCATAGCAAGAAGTAGACTTCAAATTTAGATGTCATCCACTTTTGTTGAATTGTAACTTAGACGAAGGTTGTGTTTTCAAAACTTAAATAACGAGTATTTGTAATACTCAAATTTTCATGAATGGATGAACATCGTTTTGATCATGTAGTTGTCTATTATGATTGAATGCAATGATAACAAACTAGTCACACATCGTACTTTTTCGCAAAAGACAGGGTGTGACATTACGCCCGTTTAAGGTCAGGGGAACCATAATCAACACAAGTTTGATTATCATGTTGCTGCAGTAGTTCTTTTAGTCGTTTGTTACCTACATTAAAAGGAAAACCTTCTTTAGCATATGAGACCAACTAATAAAGATTTATAGTAACATGGTTTGCCCTGAATGAACCTTGTTATTAATAATGGCAAGCAGGTGAACATTCATTTCAATGACACTTCGTTTGAGTGACAATGCATAACTTAAAGGGCAACTTTTTCAAGGGTATCCAGTCTTTTTACATAAATTGAAAAAGACCGTATTGCCCTTTAAATTATGAAAAAAAAACGGAAATAGCCCTGACTTAACGGAGGAAAATGGATAGATGATAGAGTTAATAAGCCGGATGAAGATGGTAAGACTTCAAACCTTTTGGATCCAGATGCGAAAAAAACAAACCTTTGGACAAAATTTGCAAAACTGGCCAAACCTTAGGGATGAAAATGGCATTTTACTCAAAATAAAACTAAAAAACAATAATGAAGTTGAGAAAATGAATATTACCTCTAAAGTTAAATTCGTTACCACTTCGATATCTGAATTTAGCAGCTTCATTGACAATCTACAAGAACTAATGAGCTAAATGCCAATCGTTTGGATACTGAATATATGATAAATTAGCACGGTGGAGCTACATACCTGATCAAAAGCAGGAAAAAAGTAATCTGCAAATTGAATTTCCGAATTCCGCTATAGCGCGATTCCCCTGTTACAAAAGTAACAACAATAAGCCATCACTACAACTATATTTAAAACATGGTATAATATCTTTAAACACTTACCATTGCTGCAAGACCAATAGCAAATCCAACAGAACCCTGTAGTAAACCGACATAAAAAAAGTCAACTTTGTAGCTTAAAACAAGTCAAAATTGTCAAGAAACCTTAAACTTCATGTTAAGCTCTTCCTGTATCAAATTAAAAGGTATAAAATCAATAAAAAAACTAACTGAAACTCTAAACTGAAGATTATGTTATCATGTTAACTTCCTCCTGCATAAAATTTTAGTGAAATGAATTCGATCAAAAAAGTAACAGAAACCCTAAACTAAAGAGTATGTTATCATGGATTCATGTTAAGCTTTAATGGGGTGAGGTCTATAAAAAAGAAATAGAAACCCTAAGCTGAAGAGTATGTTATCAACTTATCATGTTCAGCTCTTCCTAGATCAAATTTAATGGAATAAAATCAATCACAAAGCAACTAAACCCTAAAGTCCTAAACTAAAAGAGCATATTATCATGTTAAACTCTTCCTGCATAAAAAAATTATGGTATGGAATCAATGAAAAACTAACAAAAACCCTAAATTTATGTTAAGCTCTTCCTGCATAATAAAATCAACCAAAAAGTAACAGAAACCCTAACTGAAAATTATGTTATCATGTTAGCAATCAAACTGTAACAGAAACCTTAAACCGAATCGATACCAAATTAACATAATATGTAAATTAGGTAATACCTCGTTATCAAGAGTGCAATCCATACCAACAGAAGTTCGAATATCCCACTCCTCATTGCTGTGATATTCCGGTTTAGATAGTTGCGACTTCCGGTTCTCATCATCATCTTCTTCATTGTCATCAAGCTCTTGAATATCAGACTCCAGGTCTCGATTGGAAGCGTGGGGTTCGGAAACAAGGCCTTGAAGAAAGGGGGAAATATGATTTAGGGTTGTGGAGACGGTGAATGAGTTCATCGGTGTCTTTTTGGAGATGGTTGTGAGGTTTGTGTTTTAGGGTTTCTCTGGGAAGAAGAAACAATAGGAACAGATCTTCTGGCGTATAATAAAAGTGTCTTGGGATGGGGATGAGTAAAGGGATTCAAAAATTGAATCCAGATCTGGCCGCCCAAAGTTCGTTTTGCCGCCCAGTTATTTTTTGTGCTTTAGATTTTCAACACATTTATGCATAAAATGGTTGTATAATGTGCTTGAAATGGTTGTACAATGGCAAATGACCATTCTTGTCCTTCCTATATGCTTATTAAAGTAGTACAGATAAAAGGACCATAATTTTTTACGTACACATAGCCTACATACATGTAGGTAATTTAACACACACATAACCTACATATATGTAGGTTATATAAAAACAGAAAATTTTCATATTGTATTTTTACTTCTAGTGTGAGAAACAATAAATTTTACATTTGTAACATTTTCTGTTACTTTTTAGGTTTTTAGGATCAAAAAAATGGATGATTCATTTTGTTCTGCATGTTCTCGCAATATTTAATGTTGTGTATGGAACCTTCCCCAAGTGATATATACATATAGAACTTTTTATCACTAATAAAATTTGCCATTGTAACCTTTGGGTACAACTCAGTTATTTGGTATATTTCAAATAAGTTGGAATGGAGTTAACATCAAAGAAAAAGTATAGAGAGGGGAGAGAAACGTTATGGACATGTATTTATTTGGTTTTTGATGTTCTTATTGCTTTGAAATATACGAGTACATATGCGTTTGTGCATGTTTTTTCTTAGAAAAAAATTCTTAAACATAACCAAGAAATCATGTATTGTTATCGACGATCCCGAATCTAGAAACTAATAAATAATAATTTAAAATACATGTCCCACTTCCTTGACTTGGTAAATTATTTGTATTTTGTTGACTACCTACAGGGAAATTGTTGCACGTTTTTCGGTTATAAAAAGGGTAGCACTTTGGTGGTTCTCATCACCAAAGTAAGTAAAAGACTTCACAAATCAAATTTAAGGTTTTCAAAAAGACACATTCCAAAATGGCGTTGATGACTAAGGCTTTTATCTTGATTGCCATGGTTGCATGTCTCACATCGGTTGCTCATGCCATTGCTGGCCAAGCAACCTTCTACACTCCTCCCTACGTGCGTAAGTATACCGACATTAACTAAACACTACCAAATTATTATTCTCTTAATCTTTGTAGCTTGTTTTGAGTTTTTGATCATGGTATATATGTAGCATCGTCATGTTTTGGATTCGAAGACCGCGGTGTTATGATTCTAGCTGCAAATAGTGGTTTGTTTAACAACAGAGCCGCGTGTGGAACTAGGTACCGTGTCACTTGCACTGGTGGAACCAATGCGATTGCACAACCTTGCACAGGCCGAAGCGTTGATGTTACAGTTGTTGATCTTTGTCCCGGATGTGCTGGAGATCAAGTTGATCTTTCCCAAGAGGCATTCGCAGTGATTGCTAATACTGATGCAGGGAGAATTAACATTGACTATAACAGGTAATTAATAAAACAAAGATTTGTAAAGTCAAACTTAATTTGGGAATTTTTTTTTAACTTTGCACTAATGTTTTTTTTCTTTTTTTATTTTTTATTTTCAGGATCTAACTGAAAATGCATGCAAAATGCCAATAATAAACTCTCTTTATGAGTTTCTTCAGAATAATGAACCCTCGTTAATGTGTTTTCTTCATTGTAACCAATATATGTATGTCTCCCGAAGCAATTTATCAATTTCTTGAAATAAAAGTTACTCTCTATGCGAATTTGAAATATTGTTCCTTTATCTTTTTGGCTTTTTATGTCTTCTACTCATTATATTTGGGAATAGGAAATAGGAAACAAAAAAATAAATAACAATCAATATTATGATATTTACCAATTAAATCGGGATATATTAAATTTAAAAAGGGAATTCGAGAGGACTAAAAGAAATTTAGAGAGAATAGAGACTTAATTCAACATCATTATCATTCATTCCCATATTGAAAAACTAATGGACTAATTTATAGTCGTACATTTGAAAAAAATACTAACTGCTAACTACAATCACTTGCCCCACCTCTTTCTACCATGTCTAAAACAAAGACACAGACTTAAAACGATTAAATAACTAAAAATTTAATGAACTATGACCTACTAATTTGTTGTTCATGTGCATGATGTGGCACACAACATATTAATGAGGAAAATAAAATATTTTTAGTGTATTCGTTTGACAAATCAGTAATAAGCAAATTAAAATGGATAAGCATAAAATACCATAAAACTACCAATCGGATTCACCATTCAATATTTAAATTTATAGACAAAACTTTTAGAACTTCAACTACTCAGTCTGCCTAAACGGGCCATGAAATTTTAAAAATTTACTCTTATTATTATGATTTTTTTTACAATGAGTTTTCATTCTTTTAAATTTCAAAAGTTGATAAAACAGAGAAGGAAGCTACATAAGTCACAACCAAGAAAAGGTTCTCAGCTACTATCGTTATCTATTAAGAGAGATCATATTATCTTCCAGTATATTATTATCTATATGAATAGAAAGTTACGATGAACAGTACCTCATTATTTTTTTCAATTTTGGCTTTTTCCTAAGTTTTATTATTTTATTTCTTTAATTGATTATAGTCATTTTTTTCTAATATTACTTTTAATATACAATCAATTTCTAATATTACTTTTAAGATACAATCAAAGTATTCGTTATCAAACAAAAAAATATAAAAATGAATGCGTACCAGTACCTAGGGGAAAGATCCACTAAAAAGTGGATTTTGCCTAAGTAGCCTAAGAAGGATTGTGATGATGACATGTGGCACTCCTAATAAGTAAGAATAAAGGGCATTTTGGTCCTTATAAATAGGAGTGAAAATGACATGTGGCACCCTTTTTGTTTTTTAAAAATACAAAAAAAAAAAATCTAGTACAAAAAAATCTAGCACAAAAAATCTAGTACAAAAAATCTAGCACAAAAAATGTAGTACAAAAAAATATAGCACAAAAAATCTAGTACAAAAAATATAGCACAAAAAAAAAATTAGCAAAAAAATGTAGTACAAAAAAATCCAGCACAAAAAATTGAGAAAAAAAAATTTAAGACAAAAAAAATCAGCACAAAATTTTTAGTACAAAAATCCAGCACAAAAAATGTTATACAACATATAAATACAACACATTTTAGTGGGTTTTTTGAGTCTTCATATTTTATATAGCAATATGGTACTCAAATTAAAGATAAAAAAACGCTCGATTTTATGGTGAAATTGTTATGAAAAAATAATATCGTATAAAAAAGTTATGAACGTTTAAAAAATGGGGGTGAAATATGCATGTGCCTTGCATGTGGAGAGAGAAAGTCCATAAATAGGATTTTCCCAAGATACCCTTGCACTCCTCCTTTCTCATACCCTTTCATCTTAACCATTGATTTGAAAAATGAATGGTTAAGATTCCTTCTTAGGCTACTTAGGCAAAATCCACTTTTTAGTGGATCCTTCCCCCCAGTACCTATGTTGTTCGTTTCCGTTCGGTACGGTATCGTAATGATAGGGTGTCAGTTTATAGAAAGGATTAACAATAAAATTAAATTTTGGTACTGATTGATACAAATGTTGTTTAATCGGTTTCAATTCAGTTTGGTACGACACCGATACAACGTCCATTTAAAAAAAAAAAAAAAAGATGCCATGTTTAAATAAAATAAACAAAAAATGCAAACGAACAAAACCGATATCAACTGAACAATATCAGTACTGGTACTGATATTTGTTTTTATTGTTTTCGACTGATATAATGTTTTATCTTTGGAATAATACTTTAGCAAATGCCAGTATCGTGACGAATCGAACTAATAGCGACTGATTCCCGCCGTGGAGCGCGGGTCAATCTCACTAGTTTCTATTAAGAACAACTGTAGTGGGACAGTATTTGGGCGTGAATTGCCTAAAAAACGTCCTAAAACGCCCGCACAGGGTATTTTTCTTCAAAATTTTGGTTGGGGCGTGCAAAATTAAACGTCTGATGAAGATATTGTTGTCCAATCACATGTAACCTTCTTTTTCTTTAGCCAATCACTTTTTTTGATGGTTTTTTTATTTAATTAATTCTTTACACCCCTTTTAACAAAATGTCTCATATCCTCACTACACTTATTTTAAGGAAACGTCCTATAATACCACATTACTGACTGGACCGTTATATAACAGATAATGCCTGAGGGTCTTCCTACCGCTACACATGGTCAAATAGGTAAATGTAGAAGAGTGTGAGTACATGGGACCTCTTTTAAAACTTTCTAACAAATGGGTATGCGGCAACCGTGCAACCCAACCTAAGGTTGCAGCATCTTCATATTTTTTAATTCCTATTTAATATAATTATTTTAGTTTTTTCTCGAATAACATGTAATGTCTGATATTTAAAGAAGAGTCAAATATGCAGTTTCGTTTTATCATTTATTTTTTAAACGTTTGAATACAAGTTTTATTCTGGATAGAGTTTTGTTTTCACTAAATCTAAATTTAAATATTAATAAAAACTACAATTAGTGATACATGACAATTTTTCCTTCAGTCCCACAATTGTACTTTTATTTTTATTTAAAAATTATCCTTATTATTATTATTATTATTATTATTATTATCTATAAATCTCTCATTTTTAATTTTAATATATATTTATGTAGGATAAGGTTATTGAAAAAAGGGTGTGTTTTGTTAGAAGTGTAGGAAATAATATACACCATTTGATCTATAATCTAATTGTTGAGATTATAATGGCAAAATTGTAAATAGTGTTTACCATTAAAATAATTAATTTACTAGATTAAGGGTATAAAGGTAAATTTAACATTTTTAAATTTAGAAACTCAAATGCAATGCACATGCAAGTTCTCCACGTCTTTTTTAAACGTTAATAACTTTTTATATGTAACTTTTTTTTTTTAAATTACACCATAATAATGAGTGTTTTTTTATATTTAATATGAGTACCATATTGTTATACTTATATAGAGAAAAAAAATTACGTTTCGATCGAATGTTTTAGTCAATGATGTTTTGTCTATGTTCATACAATGGTGTTTTAATTGTATTATGATTCAAGGCGTTGTATTTTACAGTAAAACACCATTAACGTATATAAAATACCATAACATTGCAAATAATGAATTATAACTCAAGTTATTGTGTTTTAACATCTAGAGTCTGTAACATTGTATTGTGATTACAGTCATTGTGTTTGAACATCTAGATTAGCAATAGAATAATTGTAGATGTTAAAACACCACGACTGTATTATTATTTAATTCATGGTATTTTTGGAATTTGTATGGTGTTTTATACCTACAAAAATAACAAAAATCATTCCAGATGTTAGAACACCATGGCTGTATTACGATTCAAGTTGTGGTGTTTTCTAGAATTCGTATGGTGTTTTATACGAACTGAATGATTCAAAAATACTACGAACGAACCGCAATTTCCTTCGATTATTGTGATTATAGTCATGGTGTTTTAACATCTGGAATGGCAATACAATCATTCTAGATGTTAAAACACCACGACTGTATTATGATTCAATTCATGGTGTTTTTGGAATTTGTATGGTGTTTTATACCAGCAAAAATAACAAAAATCATTCCAGGTGTTAGAACACCATGGCTGTATTACGAATCAAGTTGTGCTGTTTCCTGGAATTCGTTTGCTGTTTTATATGAACTGATGATTCAAAAAAATAATAACTGCTGATTTAAAAAAATACGAACCGTAATTTCCTTCGATTATTGTGATTACAGTCATTGTGTTTTAACATCTAAAATAGGAATAGAATCATTCTAGATGTTAAAACACCACGACTGTATTATGATTCAATTCATGTTGTTTTTTGAATTTGTATGTTGTTTTATACTTGCAAAAATAACAAAAATCATTACAGATGTTAGAACACCATGGCTGCATTACGATTCAAGTTGTGGTGTTTTCTAGAATTCGTATGGTGTTTTATACGAACTGATGATTCAAAAATACGAACCGTAATTTCCTTCGATCTCTATGAATCAGACGATAATGATTTATAAAATCTCTGAGTTGGTATATAAAACTGAATTCTTAAATCATTTTGAAAAAATAAAAGTATATCACTAACCTAAAATAACTCACTGGATGTTACCAATATTATTGTATCAATTAATTAAACACTGAAGTAAATTACATTATTGCCCTTTTTAGTTAATTAAATTAAAGGACGCATGTCAACACCATATTAATTCCTAAAAAAACCTAACTCCCCCACCCCACCCCCCAAAAAACCCCCCCCCACCAAGCTAAATGCTAAAAACTAAACTAAAAAACTAAAACCCTCAAAAAACCTAAAAAAATCTAAAAAAACACACAATTTTTTTTTAATAAAATCGCTAGTTTTAGTTTCCAATTTTTTAAAAAAAAATTATTGACGAAAAGTAGCGATTTTTATTAAAAATAATTAAAAAAAATTGTGTGTTTTTTGGATTTTTTGGTTGTGTTCACATTGGTTCTCACGGTTCTCGCAATAAAGGGTGGTTCCTAATGGATCCTTCTCCTATATATTTAGGGTAGAGTTCATACGAGAATCACCTTTATTACGAGAACTGCGAGAACCAATGTGAACACAACAAAATAAACCCACTACACCACCACTTAAAATCTAAAAAAACATAAAAAAAAAAAAATTAACCTCCCACCCCACCCCCAAAAAACCTAAAAAAACCTAACCCACCACCCAAAAAAATCGCTACTTTTCGTCATCAAAAAAAAATTATGACGAAAAGTACCGATATCTTTATAAAAAATATAAAAAAAAAGTTGTGTGCTTTTATATTTTTTTAGGTATTCTTGGTTGTGTTCACATTAGTTCTCGCGGTTCTCGCAATAAAGGGTTTGTTCCTAACGAATCATTCTCTTATATATAGGGGGGAGAGAGAGAGAGAGAGAGAGAGAGAAAATGTACTATAAAATATCCCTTAACGTACGCTACGTACGCGATGTGAAATCGCATGTTATAAAATAACATGGATGAAATCGCATGTGATAATTTTGATGAAATCACATGTTAGTTTTTTGTAACAATTTCGCATATGGTAATTTTGATGAAATCGCATGTTAAAAAACCAACATGCGAAATTGTTACAAAAGCCCAACATGCGATTTCAATGTGGGATAAAAATCTGACGGCTGAGATGATCGCGTGCATATTGTACTATAAGGGATATATATTGTACGTTAACCTAACCCTATATATACATATATACATATATATAGTGGAGAGTTCAAATGAGAATAATTTTTTTGTAAAAAGAAAAAAGAAGAAATTTCAACCAATAACAATGTTTTATTTTACTTCATTTAATATAAATATTTAATGTTACTACAAGGGTACATTGGTAAATCTACATAGGTAATTAATTTGTAGTCTTCCTCTTTAATAGCTAACTACATTAAATAATTTGTAACTTATCTTCAAAAAATATATTTTTTCAAAAAAATAAAATAAAATAATTTAAAGTGTAGGATAAATTACGAGTTGTGTAAAATAAATTACAAGTTGTGTAGGATAAACTACGAATTGTGTAAGAAAAATTTCAACGTGTAGTATGAATTTTGAAATATGTATGATAACTTTTGATGTGTGTAGACAAAAAAAGTTAGTGTGGAGGATAATAGTCTTTATGACTAATTAATTAGTAAAAAATGATAATAAATGAGATAAGTGAAAAACTATTTAGTCTTTTACAAATTACCCTTTGTTCGTTTTCTTTTCAATTAAATTTTGTTCTCAAATGAACTTTCCCCTATATATATATATATATATATATATATATATATATATATATATATATATATATATATATATATATATATATATAGGGTAGGGTTCCAGCGTGAACAAACTTCCAAGAGTGAACTGCGTGAACAAATATGGACCCTTGATTTCCTTTTTAGTTGTTAAAGGTAGGATTGTAATTATATAAAAAATTAGATTTAAATCATTATTTTAATAATTGAATTAAGTTACATCTTTCCTAATTTAAATTCATTATCCACATTATGTTTATTTATTAATAAGATAATTATCAAAAGAAACAACAAATCACCAGATTTCAATTTTAATTTTTATTTCAAATTTCATCACCAGAATTCAAATTTTGATTTTTAAGATCCACGTAACCTTCATATTTCAACGATATACACATGTGTACTTGGATATAAATAGAACAGTACACATGTGTACTCAGCATCGTACATATGTGTACAGTAATTCACAGGTGTACATCAACATTCAATACAAAAAAAAATTCCGAGATATCACAAAAACAGACGATATACACATGTGTACATCGCATTAAAAAGAGGGTAAAATCAGAATACACATGTGTACATCGCATTTAAAAAAATAAATATTTTAATAATTGAATTAAGTTACATCTTTCCTAATCTTTGATTTGATTTGTGAGAAATTTATGCAATCAATTTAAGAGGATAATTGATTACTTGATTTGTGAGAGATTTATGCAATCAATTTAAGATTGAAATTACACATATACCCTTTTTGTATTTAATTAAATGGAAAAAATTAACCAAATAATTACCATCATGCCACTCACTTTAATCTCAAGATCATAAAAATCAAGGGCCCAGATCAGTTCACGCAGTTCACTCTTAGGATTTTGTTCACGTTTGAACCTAATCCTATATATATATATAGGGTAAGTATTGGGAGAAAATCCAATTAAATGAGAAAACTCAGCAAACCCTATTGTGTGGTCTAGATTGCTCCACATCAACATATGATTTTAGAGCTTTGGAGGGTAGGATTGTCTTTTTACACATGTTGTATCATTTCATACACACACCCCAATACATGACTGTAAGTCATTTCATTCACCATCATAAGTTTTGTAATTCACCCCACCCACTTACCAACTCCTTCATCTTTCTCTCTCTAAAAAACATCAAGAACATTTTTTTTTCAATTTTATCAGATTTGAACAAACCATTTCTCAAAGACCTAGATGTAGATCTTATACTCATTCCTTTCTATTGAAGCCACCAAATCTGAGGATCGAAGCAATTATCGAAGCTCTTCAAGAAAAGAAAGTAAGGTGTTGCTCTCATCACATCTTTAATTCTGTTTTTAGAGAGAGAAAACTGACGTTTTGGAGAGAGAAACAACAATATTCATCTGGACACCAAGAACACACGCACAAATGTGTGTGAGAGAAACACTTTTAAAGATCTTACTTTTGTTATTTATGTAATTTGTTTAGATTTATATTTTTTATGATATTTGATAGATTTAAAATCAGAGCTTCGTAGGATAGTGAGGAGGTGCCAGTGTTGAAATTTCAAGATAAAGGTTAGTTATTTCTTTGATTATTTCCTGCTTTCATGGGTTGGGCGCGCTTAATTGTGGATTTTAAATGTAGAGTCACGCCTTTATCAAGCTGCTTTCCCCACCTTTGGTGGATCTATGGGTGTGCGCCCACTGAGGACAGGGGAGCAGTACTGGTATGAGACGATCAAGGCACGTTTTATGTACCCTGTTGATGGAGCTTTCGCCAATCCTCCTACCGCAACTGAAGGTGCACATATACCTAACCCCAGGCCCTTGCGAGCTATGACTTCCGCTGGGAATGAGATTCTTTATCTTTCCAGCGAGGAGTCTGTGGGGTCTTCAAATGGGGAGCTAAGTTCGTGGTCTAACATCGACCTGGGGATTGACCCAGAAGAGAATAAGAAAAAAAACCCAACAAGAGGAAGAAGGTGATTACCCTATATGCTGAAGTGACCAGCAAGAAAGGCGGAAGTAGCCGCGCGACTGCCGGTGCTGCTGATAAACGTACTCTACGCTTTCATCAGAGTAACTTGGAGGATTACGTTATTATCAGTGACTCACTTGAAGGTTCAAAAAGCTCGTGGAGCGCGGGTTCTCGGAACCCAGATGCTGGAGCCACTCCGTCTTCCATCGCGCTTGATGACGAAGAGGAAGAAGAAGAAGAGGAGCCTGCTGAGAAGTTGGTGAGTAGGAAGAGAAGTAGAGAGGAGACAACTGCTGGTGCTTCAGTGGCGCAAAAGACTGGGGAGGTCCCAGTAATCGGAAAACAGAGCAGTTTGCGCTCTCTCTACAAATTCTCACTAGGTTAGTTTCTTGACTACCTTCTTGTTCTCTTTGTTACCAACTCTTTTTAACACTTGGCTTCTGCAGAGGCCTAGAAGAAGACCCCTGAAAAGAAGGGTGTTGTGTTTAAAGACCCCCAAGAGCCAGCGCAGAAAAAGACCAAGGTTACAATCAAGCCTTTCAAGACTGCTGAGGCTGAGAAGGAGAAGAAGAAGAAGGCCGCTGAGAAGCCTGTTGACAAGGCTGTTGAGAGAGAGGAGAAGGAGAAAAAGAAAACTTTTGAAAAGCCTGTTGGTGGTGATCCTAAGGACACCGGGGCCGGGGCCGCTGCTGTTACTACCCATGAAAAAGCGCAGGGTCCAGAGGTCGTCCATATCACGGGGCTTGACCAGCCCCTTCATGACAAAAAGAAAGAAACTGGCAAGGGACCCGAGGTTGTCAAACCCAGCAAGCCGACACATGTTGATGCCCCCGCCCAAACTGTTCAAGATACTTCTGCTGCTGGGGGGTCAGCTGCTACTCAGCACAAGGAAGCCACAACCGCTGCAAGTGGCGCGGGTGCAGCTGGTGGTGCAGGAGGGTCCATGCCCCAGACTATCGGCCCGAAAGATACCGTGGGCGATATTTATTATAAGACGTATACCGAGGAGGCGCGCGGTAACGCTCCCCACCAAGCTCCCTGGGGTTTAAAGCAGAAGGATACCTTCTCGGAGTTTGGTGCGTGTCGTGACTGGTTCTTAAATTCATTCCCTCCTAGTGAGGTTAACGGCCAAAGGGCGCGAACTCACGATGGGCTATACGAAGCCTATGTCGTTGGAGAAGCCAATACTCGCGTCGCCACTCACCAAATCGTGTGTGAGTGGCGCACGATGGTTAAGGAGCGGGCTGAGTGGGAGAAGTATCGTGAGCGCCTTGTGAGGCAAGTTAAGGAGTTTGAAAAAGATAAGGCTGGGTTTGTTGAAGAAAAAGCCAAGTTTGAATCCGATAGGAAATCGGAGGAGTGGGGCCGTGAAGGCCTTAGGGGCAAGCTTCGTGCTGCTGAAGACCTCTTGGTGAAGGAGCGCGCGGAGTGGAAGAAATTATGTGAGAAAGATAATCAACGTATGCATGTCGCGTGCTGTAAAATTACAGACCTTGAGGCTCAAGTTGCTGATCTGAAAGGGAAGGCCGAGGATGAGCAAACTGATAGGGAACGTGTTGAGGTTCGATCAGTGTTGACCCTTTTTCCCTTTATGCCTTTTGCTTGTCTAATTATCTAAGTCTGTTTTATCCTTTGTAGGCTGAGCTGAAAGCGCAGGTATCCAGTAAGGATAAGGATCTGGCGGCTAAGGACGTGGAGATTGCAGAGCTGAAACGTCGTTTGCAAGAGCAAACTGACAAAAGCGAGTCCTTAGAGATTGACCTTGAAGCTGAGAGAGTGAAAGCTGCTACTGCTGAGGAGGCCAAACAGAAGGCTGAGGAGGCGCGAGACGTGAGTGCATATGCCCTCAACGTAGCGCAAAACAATTACTCTGAGGTTCAAGGCATAGTCGATACGCTGGCTTCTGATACTGAATGGATGCGCGGTCAGGGAGTAGTCCTGGTACGGTTCTCCTTTTTAACTTAAGCTTTATTTGTTAAAACCTATTTCTTATCCATTGCCTTTGCTGTAGATGGCCAACTCTATCTTGAATGCTTCCGAGTTGGACAGAGTTGTTGCTGCTCTCATAGATGCCTCACGCGCGGTTGGTCACCGTGGAAGTTATCTAGAGTGCGCGCAGCATGTTGAAGAGGCGTTGGGACATGAGTTCGACGTTAGTCATTGCTCAGTGACCGATCAGGCTGATGCTGCATTGGCCCGCGCTGAAAAGGTCTATGACCATTTATCACTGCCTGTGATGGATTTGGTCGCAGAGGCGCTGAAGCATGATGACTGGTGTCAGCGGCTAAAGACTATTCTGGACCCCAGAGACTGTGGACTTATCCGACGAAGAAGAACCACCTGGAGGTGATGGCGATAGCGATGGGAATGATGACGATGATGGTAGCGATGGATACGAGTAGTTAGTGTTTATAGGCTTCGTGCCATGTAATTTTCTTTTAAGAACTGAATGTAACTTGACTCGCAGTCGCGTTTTTTGAAATGAATCGATGATGTTTTGTTATTTCTTGTGTGCTTATTGCGCGGTGCGCTAGCATTATGTTTGCCATTAATTTGTTGAGTTACAATTATTGCATTGTTGTTAGAAACTTTGGTTAAGTTAGCGCGAATAAATGTAAGTGTGGCTCGAATATGAGTATTTGCCCGGTCTCGCGTCATGTTCGCGGATAACCTTAGAGGCCTAACACGAGAGCTCGTAATTTACTGTAGTGTTTTCGTGCTAATGAAAAGTTTAAGATGCATTTGTAACGAAGAAGTCATGATGCTAAAAACAACGAATAGCTTTCTTGAAGTGAGCGCGCATGAGCTGTTCGCCTACACCGCCGATTTCCAGGCACTCTTTGTTGAAGCGAGTGATGAAGTCTTCTAAACCTTCATTTTCTCTGCGCCAGATATCTGTTATTTCAGACGTATCTCGTTGATAGCGTCTCTGTTGGCTGAAGTGGTTTACAAACTGCGTTCTGAAATCAACCCATGAACTAATTTTTCCAGGCGGAAGGCTGTCAAACCAAGCGCGAGCAGCCCCAGTAAACGTCTGGATAAATAAATGACACCACATCGACATATTCCATCCTCCCATACAACCAACACTTGTGAATACTCTGATATGATCGTCAGGATCAGTTAAACCATTGAACTTTCCCACTGTTGGGGGTAACTTTTCTCTAGAAAGCGGTGCCAAAGCAATCTTTGGGATAAACTTCGAGTGCTCAGCAGCTTCAGCTGGCCTGTAGGCGAGGTTGAAATCTCTTTCTGATTCTTCGCTGTATGCTATGCGCTGCCTTGGCTTGTAAGATTCGTGGTTTCTCAGCAATCTGTTGAAAACTGACGAACCTTCGACATCTTGCCAGGTGGGATCATTCGGATCAGTATCATCCCATTCATTGTTCATGTTGCGCGGCCCAATCCGGCTATGAACTGGTCGTTTGTGCTGCACATATGACAGGTGATGACTGTACGCATCTGTTTCTCCGTACGTGTCGCGCGTATCATGTACGCTTGGTCTTCTCATAGGAGGAGGTCTGTTGATTCTGCCTTGAAAGTTCTGCTGTGGGGGCATCTGGCGCGCCCCCTGAGTTGGACCCGGAGGGGTAACCAATGAGGGTTCTGCTTGTAAAATCGCCTGCTGTGCGCTCAAAGACTGATACGCAGTATTGATGGTGGCGATTTGTTTGGCGTACAAGGAAGCTAAAGTTTCGCCTTCTGGTAGCCCTAGTAGCGCCGAGATGTTTGGTTTGGAGCTGGGTTTGAAGGCCCAGCAACATGACTAGCCAGGGTTCCCGTCTGAGTAATGCGAGTGAAGCTCGCGCGGGGTCCCCCTGTGTTGGTTACTTCGATTTCACCGATTTCTTCAGCATGTTGGACTTGGACATTTTGATTGTCCTCCCCCAATGCTGCATTAGAGTTTGTTCCAAAACCAAAATCAGGAATGATTCCTTGACAAGCCATGATCGAAGGAAAAATAACTTACAAAACTCAGAAAAAGAAGATGAAAATGATTTGCGAAAAATCGGTGGGCGCCAATGAAGAATCACGGAACTAATTCTAGGATTGATTAGTTTGGTTTATGTTCCTTTCATATTGGTTAAATTTCTCTAAAATTTCTGAGCTTCGGTTTGGGCTTAATGATCCTGCAAAACAGAACATCGTTAGCTCGTTAAGAGGGGAATATGGGGGTTTCCCTCTTAACCAGGCTCCGACGTGAGAATAAGTATCTGCTTTGAGGAGATAATTGAGTGAGAGTAGAGGGAATAGAATGTTTAACATGTGAGCTGATGTCTCTATTTATAGCCGGAGAGGTGTATGAGGAGATGGGCTGATGGGCCTTGGGTCGGAAGGCGACAACATAGAGGATATGCTCTTTGTCTCACTGGAGTCGACCGTTAGTGTCTTCTAGAAGATCTTCGGTGTTGGCGCATCTTGATTGGAGCCACGTGTCTTAGTTGTCGGCCTTGTTGTCCCTCTACCATCAGCATGTAAGTGGAGATCATGGGGCAGGTGTCGCTGCCCCCTGATTGGTGCCACATAGGCGTCCTTGTGTACTTTCTGTCTCCTGCACGTCAGACGATCGTGGAGCAAGATAGAGCACAGCCTGGAGGACGCTGATTGGCTTGCCCTTCTGCCACTTGTACCTTTAGCACCTTCTGTAGTGGCCTTGCTCTTTGACTCCTGCGCGACCCTTGCTGAGCACGTTAGTAGCCCGCGCGGGGTTGCAGGAGGTGAAGGTCCTTATTCAGAGTGTCAAGTATAGAAACTGCGGTTATCTCATGGTTTTACCTCGCGCGAGACCATGTTCTGCTTGATCATCCCGTGCGGGGTCTAAAGATTGATCACTGAAGTGATTGAGGAATATGGTCCAAGGCGCGACCAGAATGGTCTGCGCGACATTTTTGGGACCATACCCCTTCACAAACCGATAATGATCAAAGACCCTTGCAAGGCGTGCCGTAATCATACTAGTTATATTATATTTATATTTTGAAGTTAATGGATAGTAAAGAACAGTGCCAGGTGCTTATCTTGCACCTATTCATTGGGTTATAATGTCGTGCTTAGGTCGGATTGGTTCATTTGGTTGGTAATCACTTCACCACCAAATAACCCCGTGCCCTCTATCTGGCTTACCCGACAATACCCACAAAAAACCACCGCCTCTGGTGCTTTCACATGGAGAATACAGATAACCCTAGATTTGCACAAAAGAAATATGAATGACACAAAGCACGTTGGTGGCACTTCATACAGTTTCTTTCACTCCGGCGACGGCGGTTTGGACCTGAACCAGTGACAATGTCTCCTCCTTCCACTGCCGCTGCTTTTGAAGGAGATGAGAGAGGACGGTGGGTGGGTGCAGATTTTAGAGAGCGCACGAAGGAACAAGTTCTGGTGGCTGCTGATGACGACGATGATGGTGGATGCGGGGTAACAGTCAAGGTTTACACCTGAGACCAACCGACGACAGGCATAAACACAGATCTGGAATGCCGGAAATGAGGGAGATGAACGGCGGTGGGTTTTTCCGCCGATTGCCACTCCAATCGCAGCCCTGGTTAGGGCTCCAATCGAAGGTAGACGTCTAATTAGTGCTCCAATTTCTGTTCACAACGACCAGGTAACACTTGTAATTTATTCATTATGTTACGCGAATCGGGTTAGTTCTTTTTTATGGGGTTCGGTTGTGTAAGTAAGATGTAGTATGAGAGTCCTGATTGAGGATTTTAGAAGCTGGGGAGATTTCTTGCTTTTTTAATTCTCATAAATTGAGTCTTGGGGTTTGATAGCTCAGTTTTCTTTAAACTGTTACATATGGGTATGGTTACGCAAAGCTTCACGATCACCATAATATTTGAGCAATATCTTAACTTGACAGACTTTTAGTACCCTAGGGTTTTATCTGGATTATCTTTCTATTACTTTGAGACCAAACGCATTACTTTTATGCACGGTAACTTTTAGTGTAAACACTAACAGTTTATCCAATTATCCACAGCTTATAGCGGTTGTGCGGAAACAGCAACTCCCGTTCTCACCAACCACTTTGTTATTTAGTTAGTTTGCTCATTTTGTTTAATTCTGTTACCATATTCAATACACCAGAGACATTGATCCGTTTTATATTTTAGCTCCTAAATAACAAAGCATAGGCACATTTGTATATGTGAAGCCCAATCTACAACCTTAATCATAAAACTCTCCACTATATATGAAGTGACATTAGAACTTATTCCATCTAATATTAGAAGCAAAGTTGGATGTTCAATTATTTAAAGACTTTTGCCATAAAAGCTTAGGCATTTTGTTTTCTTAAGCTTGTATATACAATATGTTTACCACTAGAGAAGGATCATGAAGGGTTTTTATTCAGTTTTTGTCGATTTACTATGTTCATGAGATTGCAAAGCTTTTTCTATCTAACTTCTTTGATGCATTAATCTGAAATTTACATTAGAATTTGAGATAAGAAATGGATCTATTTGAATGGATGATGTTTATGTTTTGGCTTTTGAAATCAAGTGGTTGGTTTTGATTTTTTTTTTTTTGGTTATAATATAAAATCGATACATCTTCTTAGATATTTGAAGAAAAAGAAACTGTCAAGCCTGCTTTCAATAAGCAAGAGGCACTCCGAGGCGCGTATAGGTCCCGAAAGCCACGGTGCCAGACGTGAGAATCATAAAAAGTCTGATGTTTGAAGAATTTATATATCATGTTTTTAGCACAGATGTAGCTCACAATATAAAAAAATCACCAGGTATGTTCACCAGTTTTTTTCTTCTTGCTTTCAATTTCAAGTAAGAATACACTTTGTTTCACAAGTACACTTTGTTATTGTTATATCTAAACCCATTTATAGACGTTGATGATCATCTGGCTTTTTCTTGGTTTAATTGTGTAGCTGCCTTGAATTAACTAATGTTTGTGTGCTGTAACTTTCTTAATTAGCAACCAGATGCGCAAAGTTTGAGAGACTTTATTTAATAATTTTTTTCCCTATTTTAGGACTTGATACTTGAAAAAATAGGTTAACTAAAAAAATTGTTGACTGAATCAAGTGGTATTAGACTATTAGTGACATTTTTAATTTGTATAGGTTTAGTAGGTCTTTGGTGATTCCAATAGGAAAGGGGGATTTGAGAAGTGCATGCAGGTATGTGTTTAGTTTGTGGTTTTCCAATTTATATGATTTGGGAGTTTATCGCCATCTGATTGTAACAAAATCAATGTCACAAATGGAAAGGGCAATACATATCAGTTTTTTATTTATTTTTACGCATTATTAGGTGAACTTAAGCATCCAGAAAAAGCAAAAACCAGGGCACCGACAGCCAGAACATGAAGCACTCTTTTGCAACAAGAAAAAAACAAAATACTTTCGGAGTACCAGGCCAGCATGTACCAGGAAGAAAAACCTTTTGAACTACCAAAGATATAGGTTTATCAAACTCCTGAAACTTGCATTGTAAATATAAAGAACAGGTAACCCATATAGCGTTTTGTGTTAGACTTTGGGGTATGGTGGGGCGGGGGTTTGGGGCATGGGTTGACACGTGGACTTCGAGGGCACCGCTGGTCAGTTGCATGTTGGGTCGGTATGGCGGGGCGTGGCTAGCCCACGTGGGTTGGCCACGTGTTATAATTTTTTTTCAATTATTATAAAAATACACACAAAATAAAAAAAAAAAAAGCCTAGCCACCTATAAAAAAAAAGCCTAGCCACCTATAGCCTAGCCAACCCAGCCAATGAGATCCGGCCACGGAAGACCGCTAGGCCCGCCGAACTCCCGGGCTGAAACCCCCGCCCAAGTGGCCACGCCGAAACCCAAGCCCACTCGGGGTGGTGACTTGGGCGTTTGTACCCAACCCACGCCCCAACCCCCGCCTCATACCTCATAGTCTTAGTAAATATGTATTGCACTTAGGGCATGTTTGGGTAAGCTTTTTAAAACAACTTAATGACTTATTGGCTTCTTGGAAAAGTCAGGATTTTGTGACTTATTGACTTATTGGCTTTTTCCTCTTACATACACCCTCTTTGCCAAACATCATTTTAGAGCTTATGACTTTTCAAAAAACCAATAAGTCAATAAGTTGTTTCAAAAATCTTACCCAAACATGCCCTTATTAGTAAAGTCAATAAGTTGTTTCAAAAAGCTTACCCAAAAAGCTTACCCAAACATGCCCTTAATGCCCACCTTTTGATGTCATTAGGCATCTCACGTTAGTAAACTTATTAGGGTATTAAATGTGAACTGCAACTTTTTTTTAATGGCTAATGTTACTCTCCCAAACTACTATATTTACAAATAAATCACACTTGTTTGGGATTGAACCAAAGACCTTCCCCTAAGAGTCAAGAGCCTCTACCAAGTGAGCTAGCCCCACTTGGCCTTTTAAAAATTTGGCCCATTTCTTGGTTTGTGCGTGTCATCCTTGCGCAGGGGTCATGCTAATCTTCGCTGTATCGTCTCAATTTTATCGGATGTTCCTGAAGGGACATGTGAACTGCGGCTAATGGGCAAGTTTTGATTTCATTATTACATCACCGACACCTGCATTCTACAAAGAATTACTCGCGCAACGCGCGACAATGAATACTACTAGTATATATAAAAAAAAACAAAATACAACCCAGAGAGCCGCCCATATTCGGTTGTGGTTGTAAGATTTTTCAAATTTCTTTGGTTTCTATCCTTTTCCAAGACTATTTAGTTTGTCCCTAATAAATGAAATTTATCTTTCTACGCTATTGTTACATTATTGACCACTTGCAACGAAATTTCAATATTCAAACCCAGAAAAGTAAACATGTACGATGATATGCACAGATACACTCTTGAAGCGAAACTAGACTATATATCGCTTTAGTATATGTTAAAACGATGAAGTAAGAAATCGTGGTTGCTTTAGACTTTTCGACTTAATTACATAGAAAATATTGTAAAATTGTCAAGGATGAACAGTTTTCAAAATTAATAAGTGTCTCAAGACCACAGAATTAACATACAGTCAAATTCACCATTATCTACGAAGAGCTATATGTTTCAAAACTTTCTTAATTTGTGTCTGCATTTGTTTGCATAAAGTCAAAACATAATATAAAAATATAGGGAATTCAAGGATAATTACTTTTTTGAAATGAAAATTTCATTAACACAACCAAAACCAACCTTAAAACGAGGCGGCCAAAACAAAACACAACTACATAATTACAAACTTACACAAATCTTTCCAAGAAACATTTCTATTTTTCGATCTAACATTATACCAAAGGAACCCAACTGATTTTATTTCACTAATAATTTTCTCCACCTTGACGGCTATATTGTTGAACTTCGCCCCGTTTCTAGCCCTCCATATACTCAAACAACCTATTCTTATAATTCATTTCAAAGCCTCTTTTTTATTACCACTTAATCCGACATATTCATGGATTTCCAACAAATCTCTAAACGAGAAGACAAAAATGTTTGGAATCTTACTCGAGGAGCTAATGGCTATATATGGATTATATAAATTTGTGAGGATATATAACTACTCATCTAGCTTTGTTTAATACACACACATACATATATATATATATATATATATATATATATATTGTGTGTGTATAGGATTAGGTTCAAGAGTGAACACTATTGTATTTGCAAACTGAACGACTAATCCTGGCCCTACACGTCTTTAAATCAATTGTTGGGATTTGATGATGAAATACACTAGTGTATTTACGATTTGATAATGAAATCCTAGCCATACACGTATGTAAATCAATGGCCATGATTTGTTCACTCAGTTCACAAATACACTAGTGTTTACTCTAGAACCCTATATATATATATATATAGGGGAAGATTGGGGAACACTAAAAAAGTGGGGAACAGCGGGGAACCGACTCAAAAGAACTCCGATTGAACTCATTCCAGCGGCGTTGGAACTGTCTCGTCGAACCCTAACTAAGATCTCTTAACCCTAAACCCTAAATCCTAACTCATAAACTCTAAACCCTAAAGCTAAAAAATAAGGCTAAAATCTAAGCTAAACCGTAAAATCTAAACTATAAACCCTAAAAGCTAAACCCTAAATTTAAACCCTAAAAGCCAAACCTAATATATTTAGGGTTTAGGGGTTATGATTTAGGGTTTACGGTTAAGAGATCCTAGTTAGGGTTCGACGAGTCGGTTCCAATGCCGCTGGAATGAGTTCAATCGGAGTTCGTTTGAGTCGGTTCCACACTGTTCCCCACTTTTTTAGTGTTCTCCAATGAACCTCACACACATACTATATATATATATATATATAGGGCCGCTAGAATGAGAACCACCTCCAGTTGTAAGAACCGCGAGAACCACTCTCCACCAATCAGATTTTACCACCTCAAAGGGTATATTGGTCATTTACTTAAAACCTGCCAAATGTCCTTTTTAGTCTGACTTGCAGACATAAATCATCACCGCAAAATAAATTGTTCATTTCTCTCTCTCTCCCAATCTTCGATCACCACCATCTTTTCTCCCCTTTGGCCACCCCCTCTTCTCTGTTTGTAGGGGCTTTCGGCGACGGACATGCACACCGATAACCCCGGGGCTCAGAGAATAGCGGTGGTGATTGGTTTATGCCGCCCCTCCTCCCCCCTGAAGAACCACAGACCACCACCACCACCACCACCGTCTGGTGGTGGTGCTTCGACGAAATAGATCAGAGAGACGGGGAGAAAGAGGAGGCCAGACACCCCCTTTTGGTGTCTCTGGTTGATGTGTCGACGACGGTGGTGGCGGTGTGTCGACGGCGGTGGTGGCGGCGAATGATGGGGTGAAGGGGGTGGGTGAATCTGGTGCTTTCTGATTCTGTTGTTTCCGTTGAATCTGGGGTTTGCATCTTGTGATTTTGACTTTCTTGATGGGTTGTTGTTAAGTGTTTTTGTTGGGTTTTGAATCTGTTTGAATATGTTGTTGGGTTTGAATCTGGGTTTTTGTTTGGGTTTGAATCTTGTGCTTTGAATCTGGGTCGAATGATGTTCATGTTCCTTGTGGGTTTGAATCTGGTTTAAATCGGCTGTGAATGTTGAATCTGGGTTTGAATCGGCTGTGAATGTTTGAATCTGGGTTTGAATGTTGAATCTGGGTTTTTAATTTTGTAGAATCTGGGTTTAAATCGGCTGTGATGATGCAAACAAAAAAAAAAAAAAAAAAAAAAAACTGACGATGGCGTGGCAAGGATGGCGGATGGTAGGGTTTTGAACCTGCAACCCCACTTTGCAGCCTCTGATTATCGGATAATCTGAGCTAAACCCCGTTTTTTTTCGAGATACCCTTTGTTTTTTTATGTTTGTTGGGTTTTAATATTTTTTTGAGGCGTCGATGATGATAGCAATCTATCTGAGACACTTCACCGAGTTTGCGATTTTCTGGGTGCGTTCGTTTTTGCGTAAAAAAAGTTTTTGTAAAAAAAAGTTAAACCGTAAACTTTTTTTTACGTAAACCGTAAACTTTTTTAACGTAAATCGTAAACCATTTATTGTAAAAACGTAAAACGTAAAAAGTTTTACGTAAAACGTAAAACGTTTTACGTTAAAAGTTTTACGTAAAACGTAAAATGTAAAAATTTTAACGTAAAACGTAAAAAGTTTTACGTAAAAAACGTAAAACGTAAAAAGTTTTACGTAAAACGTAAAACCTAAAAAGTTAAACATAAAACTTAAAACGTAAAAAGTATTAAAAGTATACGTAAAACGTATAAAGTTTAAAAAACGTCAAAAAAACGGCGCGTTAAAACGACGTGTAAAAAAACGTACAAAAAAATGGCGTGTAAAAAACGACGCGTTAAAAAACGTGTAAAAATGACACTTTGAAAAAACGGCGCGTTCAAAAACGACCCCGTTAAAAAACGATGCGTGCAAAAACGACCCGTTAAAAAACGATGCGTGAAAAAGCCGGGCGAAAAAACGGAAAAACGTAATTTTTTAACGTAAAAAGGAAAACGTAAATTTTTTAACGCAAAACGTAATGTTTTTTAACGTAAATGACGGCGCGTAACGCAAAACGTAAAGCTTTTAACGTAAATGACGGCGCGTTTAAAAAAACGACGCCTGAAAAAGCCGGGCTTAAAAAAAACGGCTCTTTAAAACGTTTTTTTAAACAAATCTTTAAAAAAAATATACTAAAAATTTGATTTCAAAAAATTGTTTAACAAAAAAATCTGTTTATAAAATAAAAAATAATTAAGTAAAAAAAGTAATTAATGAATATGACAAAAAAGGTAATTTAAAATTAATATATATAAAAAGACAAAAAAGGAAATTTTACTTATATACCCTTAAAGAATAAAATATTAAAAACATAATAAGACAAAAAATACTTAATATTATTTTTAAATGCTTTTAATCTAATCCATCCATCTCCTTGATCTAATGGTCAGAAAGTGGTTCTCGCGGTTCTTACAACTGGAGGTGGTTCTCATTCTAGCGGCCCCATATATATATATATATATAGGTAGAGGATCCTGTAAAAAGTGATCAAAATGTGAGAAGTGTATTATAACACTATATATAATACTATATAACACCATATAAACATCGTATAACAATATGTAACACCATATAATACCATATAACACTTTGTAACACTATATATCATTATATAACAAATATAACACTATAGGTTGTCTGATAGCATGTCTATTATAGATGTATAGTGTTATATTTGTTATATAATGATATATAGTGTTACATAGTGTTATATGGTATTATATGGTGTTACATATTGTTATACGGTGTTTATATGGTGTTATATAGTATTATATATAGTGTTATAATACACTTCTCACACTTTAGGCCCTTTTTACACTATCCTTACCCTATATATATATATATATATATATATATCTAAATAATTCATTTTAACCGTGGTGGTCCTTTAATTAGTCAAAGCCTTTTAAAATACTTAGCTGTGAGATATAGGGTTCCAATCTCACAAGAAGTAAAAAATTCACTATTAAAAAAATACATATATAATTCAATGTTCATGACTATATGATGTAGAATAGAAAATGGGATAGAAAATCGAACTTTCTCATAGAATACAAGGAACGATTCTTCCAAAATTCGTTGACTCACGAAGAATACCGAAAATTGGGGTTTTCACACACAAAACACACATTAGTGAATTAGGAGAGAAAATTGAATTGTTTCCTCCCATTACATCCACATAAATAACAACGTAAATTGAAAACGGGCCTCAAAAAACACTTAGGCCAAAAGCTAGAAGGAAATAAAAATCCACCAAAAGCAATAAAAAACATAAAACCATAAATAACTCATAGAAATAAGCGTTTTGGGCCCGAACGATCACCCAAACCACGGCCTCGCTCTCATGATCGTTTTTCCTGGTCGCACGCTCAAAACGGATCCCCGTAGCCCAAGTTAGAGTCATTTTAGTGAAGTCCCTTTTGTTACACGATGTTGGGCCTCCAAATATAAGATGGCTCGCTACTGCACACTTGGACCCGCATCACTCTAACTGTAATTACATATACATTTAACACAATTTTATTTATGTTGAGTTATTAAATTTGAGATAAGTTAATGAAATAATGAAGTTGACAAATTTAGTTAAGTTAAACATCGATCACCCCTTCACTTCAATGTAAAAAAAATTTGTGACAATTGACCTTTTTTGTAGATAGGAAACATTTTGGTGGTAACTTTAGTAGTTATCACAAATGCAAAAGAAATACGAAACTCATGGGTTAAGTTTATGTACAAAGTATCTTATCGTACAAAACGTACGAAAGACATGAAAAACAAAAGAACGCGGTGACATTTTCGTAATTATTTGCTCGTAGGGTAATTATCAAAATTACTCTAGAAATGATCTCGTAGAGTAATTTTGATCTTGTAATATAATTTTGCAAAATGAACTTATAGTGTAGTTATCAAAATTACTCTATAAGTATATCAAAATTACTCTGCAAGTTTATTAAACAACTTACAATTAAAAATTACTTTACAAGATCATTTGTTGAGTAATTATGATACTCTCCAAAATTACTCTACATGATCAAAATTACCATACAAGATCATTTGTAAAGTAATTATGATACTCTACAAGAACACTTTACAAAATTACCCTACAAGATCATTTGTAGGATAATTTTGATAATTACTCTACGAGTAAATAATTACGAAAATGCTACCGCATTTTTTTTACTTTTTCACAATATTCGTACGTTTTGTATGATAAGGGTATTTGTATTTGATCTTTTGACTATTTGTCATTGCCAACACCAACAAAAGCTACCTTAATAACTGAACACCTGAAAATCACGCGCATAGATAACTCAGAATTATATCAAAGCACGCTCACTTTTTTTTTGAAAATGAAAGAGCCAAGCGCGCTCACTTTTATATATATGGAACACGTTGTAATAGCGGTCCTAAACGGTTCGTGTGTTCATGGAATGATGGATTGGTGGGCCCAACTAAAGAACGTTACGAACATGAAAACCATGTTACGAACACAAACCGTTTAGGTAACATGTCCACAAATTTGACACGGAGTTGACCAGAACCTCTATATCAAACAATTGGATAGTATTCAATTAGTAAGTATATTTATGATGAAAATATAAGCCAAAGATAACATAACGGATATTGGCCTTTAACATACCTTTTCAAATCATATTGTTCCTCCATCAATACAACCCCCTTCTCTTTAAGTGCAGCCAGAGTATAGACACAATAAACAAGAAACAGATATTAAGATCTCTTATAATTTTGGATATGTATGAAATTAATCCAAAAAAGTATTAGTAGGAAGACCATAAAACAATGCATTTTTTATAGCATGCTTAAGATCAAAGGTTGCAAGAATGTACACGAAACAATGCCTGCAAAATAACCTCAAAAATCTTAACTGTAAGATGTATATATGTACATTTTAATGGGCTGGCAACAAGAATATAAGGTCTGAAAGCTAACTTTCAGTTTATATATTCGTACTTATGCATAGCAGTATCACTCGAACGGCCTATTTATACAGGTTTTTTTAAAAGGGCTTTGATCTTAATAAAAACGTGCGACTTTTCTTCATTCTAGATCAATTGCCTAAAGTTAAAAGCCTTTGAATAATCTTGGAGATATCAAAATTAAATTAACCCAAAGCACAACTAAATAAGAAAGAGTAGAAATTTTAACGTGAAGTGGACTGTCTATGCGATTGAGGCTAATAATTGTCCATCCTATAAATCGGTATGATAAATCTCTGGATGTAAATAGTTACAGAGGCCGCCATTAAAGATTCTATGGAATCGAACAATGAATGCGATCTTGACGGGACTTGTCAGCTGCAAAACAGATTTGAAATAAAATACTTCGCAGAAGGCGAGGAAAACTCTTCACCTCAACTAAAGTATGAGTTACACCAAGAAAAGATCACCAATTTGCCATAATATGTTTCAGCTTTAAAAATAAGCAGTATGATATGTACATATCACCAAGCCATATTAGCAGATCCATATATACTCGCCACATAAAAACAGCTAAGCCACATTACAAAGAAAAATTTATTAAACAAACAAAACTAACTGAAACAGTAGTTCAGAGACAGTACATCACAATTACACCTGAACAGAAACATACACAACATACATTCACACGCCCGGGTCACTCGAATCAAAAAGCTGCCACTTCTCCCAAGTTAACCCCTTGCTTTTAATCGATGATTTATCCACAAAAAGGCGGCAACCTTTATTTCATCCATGATGATCCTACTGAAATTTGCTCAGACATGCTGAAAAATAACGGCTCTGACACAGACACCATATTACCGCTTGCACAACCGTGTAAATGACGTTTTTTCCACTTTTGTGCCCACAGATATTCCAGTGAAACTAACACACAGAAGTGTTCCCAGCCCACCTAATTCTCTCCTCAGTCAAGACGTGCTTCGATTTTTCAATAACGAACAAGCTAGGAAATCTAATTTGAAGAGGGGTCTCGCTGATCCAGAAAATTAGTTTCCCATTCCCAAACACCCCTTGTATCAATGATGGCAAGCTGATTCGCACTCCTTCAAAATCTTTAGAAATACTCCCAATTTGTTTCCATGGACTAGGCAGAGATAGTCTCGTTGAAATGTAGTTCCAGTTCTTTGACTCCCCATGAATACACCACACGAATTTTCTCCACAAACTATCTGAATCTACCTTAAACCTCCACCACCACTTCGCCAAAAGTGCCAAGTTAATGCCCAACCTACCTACCTCCTTTGTGTTAGAAATGAACTTGCATTTGCAGCGGAATTACTTGTTGTTTGGGAAACCATGATTATCGAAAAGATATGCAAAGGTAATTTGGAATACAAGATCGAATGAAATTGATTCTTGGTGCCGAGAGCAAAGCCCGGCAGATCATATATATATGTCATATACACGGCAGTTGATAACGGTTGTAAATGGAGGGAAAAACCGTCTTCTTGAAACGGTGTCTTCTAACCAACACAACCATTCATACATACCGATATTAATTACATAATTATAAGTCACATAATCCTAAAATACAAACATACATAATAATATCCGAATATAATAGAAATTATGTTTATATCTTCTAACACACTCCCCTAAACATGATTTCGTTTACGAGAGTGTGCCAAAACACTGATGTTAGCATTATCTACTGCTGCCTTGGCTCTCTGAAAATCGAACCTTCTTCTCGTATTCAACCTCCTTAATCCTTTCCAATCATTGCCAGCATATAACACGAAATGTTCATCTGTTCCTCCTTCTTGTTCGGCAGCAGCTTGTTCACTTGTTCCGGCAATAAGTTCCATGCTTCTGGTTCTTCTTCCTGCACCGGTATCCTCACCGACTTCCTTTTCTTCAGCAGTACCTTGAATACATTTGATCTTGTAGTAATAAATCAGTACGTCTAAATACATAGCGTACATAAGCCTCATCAGTTCTGCATCATCATAATCAAGACCCATATCTTTTGCTATCACTGCCCACATATGATTGTCTGTTACACGTCGATGACCACCCTCTCTTTTGACTGCTAAGTACAAGTCTAACATGCAGACTTTCCAGTTATTCTCGGCATAAGCGGGTAATGGTCTTGAATTGATTTCTAGTTTAACTTTTAAAAACCAGTCTATCATATCTTCGAATTTCTTCTCTATAAAGAACTTATACTTTCCTACATATTCATCATCTTCCAACATATCCATAAGGGCTTTGCAATCTTGGAATTCATTGAATGTCATCGCTTGTAGGATCATTACATTCCAGTCTGGTTCTTCGGATGTAATGTTTAAACTTTCGAAATATGAATTCAAGTAATCATTCTTGAATTTCTCATATTCCGTTTCAGATCTGAGTATTTCTTCTTTTTCTTTGTTTCCCACTTCATCTTCTTTAGAGTAACATGCAGTATCATTTCTTTTATCAATTGCAGGAATGCTAAATGTTGGGTATATTTTACATTTATCACCCATGAATTTTACCGTATAACCTTGTGTTATTAATTGATCAAAACTCAGGATGTTTCGATCAATATCTGGTGTATAAAATACACTTTGAATTCGTAGTTTTTCTGATCCGGAGATCATTTCAACAACACCAATTCCTTGAATGAAGTAAAAATTACACTCCCCAGTGTTTGTTTCAACTTCATATAGTTTTTTGATTCGTTTAAACATGTTTATGTTTCCAGAATAGTGTCGTTTAAATGATTTGCTAACGTACCAGATATCCGACCAGTAACTTCCGTTTTTACCGACCACCATAAACTCTTAACTCCGATCATATTGTTTATTATCATCAACCCCCTTCTGAGATTGTGATCCCGTGTTTATCGCTAAACGAATGAGTTGAGAGGCCTCATCTTCTTCCTTCCTCTTACACTGTGCAATCTGATGTCCTGAAAGATTGCAATAATAACACCTTCTTTGAAACCTTCGTCGCTCTCTATTCTCATACGAACAATGCAGACACGGCAAAGTTGTTGACGTTTCTGCAGGGATCTCTTCTCTTCCAGAAGTGGCTCTGATACCACTTGTTAGAAATGAACTTGCATTTGCAGCGGAATTACTTGTTGTTTGGGAAACCATGATTATCGAAAAGATATGCAAAGGTAATTTGGAATACAAGATCGAATGAAATTGATTCTTGGTGCCGAGAGCAAAGCCCGGCAGATCATATATATATGTCATATACACGACAGTTGATAACGGTTGTAAATGGAGGGAAAAACCGTCTTCTTGAAACGGTGTCTTCTAACCAACACAACCATTCATACATACCGATATTAATTACATAATTATAAGTCACATAATCCTAAAATACAAACATACATAATAATATCCGAATATAATAGAAATTATGTTTATATCTTCTAACACTTTGGTGCTAAGACATCATCCTAAGCCACCCACTTAATATTTTGTACATTCGAACCCCCACTCCTATGAAGCACGGGGACGCCATCTGACCTCGAGTACCCGTCCCGGGGATGGCGTGGGGACAGAAACGCGGAAACACCAGGGGGACGTCCCCCGGACGTTTCCGGGAATATGGGGACGGCAACGATACGCTTCCGGGAACATGGGGATAGCAGTTCCACGTTTCGGGGACGTTTCCTTAATAAATTTAGGGTTTTAACACAAGGATTTGATGTTTAAGAGTGAGATCAGAGTAGAGGTGTAGAAGGATTCGATGAAGGTGTAAAAAAACCCAAATCCAGTGAAAGGCGCACTCTGGTCAACTTCCGGCTGGATTCAGGTCAGAATCTGCAAATTCTGGTAAAAAACCAGACCGAATGGTAAAAACTTGTTGAAGAGGTCCCTGGTTAAGTTCGGCTTTCTTTTTTCTTTCTGCTTACTTTTTTTTTCTTTCTTCTTTCCTACAAACTCCGGTCAAAAACCAGACGGAACTGCTTTCTTCTTTTCTTCTTTTTTCTTTCTGCTACTTCTCATTTGTATTCTGATTGGGTCATATTATTAGCACACCTTGGCTTATTAAATCGACACCCTCAATACGCATCGTAAAGGTCTATACGATGCGTATTGAGTTGGTTAATTAATTATGTGTCAGTCAAAGCTGACACTCTCTCACGGGGGTGAAAGTAATACGCATCGTATAGGCCAATACGATGCGTATTACTTTTTTAGAAAGGACGACCATCTTTCTGTCACTGTTGAGTGACGTAAAGTGATTGACGTATGCCCTATACGCATCATATAGGGCTATACGACTCGTATTCTTTTCTGAATTTGAATTCTTCTTCCCCTATTTAAACGATGAAGAAGACGATATATATATCGTCTTCGTTATATATTCACATTCATTAACAAACATGTCTTGGTACAACTATGTTTTTGGTCAGCAGCCGTCTGAGGCGGACACGAGCACGTTTATTTCGGATAGCAGTGTGGTATATCATTTTTTTTAACTTATTCTGGTTTTTTTTTGTTTATGAAATACTTAGCACACCGTTTGTATTAGGCGGGGTCTAATGCCCCTGATTCTTACGATTTGGGTGGAAATGATGATCACGCGCACGAGGTCTTGTCCGACCATCGTCCCCGTCATAATGAATCGTCGTTGCCAGACCTCAACGAGGTAAGTATATATATTTACTTTTTTCTATTCAGCCTTAAACTTACCATTACCTTTTACCCGTTGGTTTTTTTTAGTCTGCTATGCCCCGCCAACCGTTGATACCAGATTTGAACGCGTGTAGCCATGATCAAGGTTATAGGTCTCCGTATTATGAACCCGGTTACCTTCCCTCATACGGACAGGAAGAATATGGCAATAACGTTTTCGTTAGTGGTCCCTCGGGAGTACAAGGAGACCTTAGTCACCCTTCTTACGTGCAAGAGTCATTGGGTGACGATCCACCAGTGCAAGAGTCATTGGGTGACGAGCCACCCGTGCAAGAGTCATTGGGTGACGAGACACCCGCTTACCCTGAAGTTTCGTCCAAAACTGATCAGGTACGAACGATATATATTTTTGTTAAATGTTATATTTTTTTCTGTTAAATTATTATACATTTGTTAATACAAAATACACTAAAATTGTTATATTTTTCAAATATGATTAAAATTAATTAATAAATGTTATATGAAATATTTTTATAAAATTAATTAAACCTGTTATATTTTTTTAAATAATATAAAAAAATACATTAAAATATTTTTTTAAATATTAATTAAAATATTCGTTGAAGAGTTGAAGACACTCGTATTATACAAACGAGATGATTTCACCAAAATAGGCGTGAAACCCATAATTTGTTGAATGACTCTCAGTCCGCTTATTCAATTTTGCACGAAATTACGCTATCAAGTTAGGAGTGAGATCCACATCTTGACTGTAAGTTTCCAATTCAAACTCTAGTGGACCCTCGTCAAAGTGTCGGAATTAACTTTCTTGGCCCAACGAATACCAACAACACTTATGGTACGAAATCTTCAAGTTAGGGGTGAAACCCGCATCTTTTCGACTAGTCTCGTTCCTCGATTTTCAATCCCGCCAAAGTTTCAATTTTTTAATCGATTAGGGACGTGTAGTAACTGAAAGGGTAAAGTACCGTTAATCGCTTCCCGGCGATAGTATTTTACCTATAGGCCAAAGCACGTTTCCCTAATTTGAAAGGACTTTCGATTCACTTTGGAATAGTCAAAGTTTCTAAACCCGAAACAATCTGATGTTTTATTAAGCCTCTCTTTTACTTTATCTCAATTTCTATGTGTTTTAATACTTGTTACCTCGTTCATTTCAAAACCGATGCACAATTCGCACGTTCCTCGCAATAAAAAACAATAATAATTTGCACAATAATAAAAAATTGTAAAGAAAAAATACATTCAAAATTGTTATATTTTGTAAATAGGATAAAAAAATTAATTAAAAAATGCTATATTTTTATAAAATTAATTAAAATGTTATGTTTTTATAAAGTTAATTAAAATTGTTATATTTTTTTAAGAATTTTTAAAAAAGTACATTCAAAATTGTTATATTTTTTTAAATTACTTGTTATATTTTTAGGATTTTTTATCCCGCGATGATTTGGAAAGTTGGGTAAAACGAAGGGGTTTAGCCAACGGATACATAATTGTTACCAGACGGTCCAAGGATAATCGGGTGTGGCTCCATTGTTGTCGTAGCGGCGAGCATGAGAGTAAGGCCACGGTTAGGAAAACCGGCAGCAAAAAATGCGCGTGCCCTTTTATGGTGATAGGTCATCTCGACCAGAGTCGTCGGGCTTGGCGGATAGATTATCTGAACAAAAATTTTAACGAGGCGCACAACCATGACCCTGCTGAACATCTAGAGGGTTATGCGTATGCCAGGAGGCTTACTCCTAATGAGTTTAGGCTGGTGCAAGAGCTGACAGATCAAGACATACAGCCCCATACAATCTGGAAAGCCGTAACCGAACAGAGCCCTGAGAATAAATGTGTTCCGAATGACATACACAACGCTCGCCAAAAGATTAGGGCCGCGAAGTTCGAGGAAAAACCGTCTCCCATGCAGCGACTAGAACAAATCCTCCAGGAAAAAAAGATGACCTATTACATAAAGGCGGAACCTTCCACCAACGTCGTTCAACATGTATTTTTCTGTCATGATAAGTCCTTTAAAATGTGGAGGGCATTCCCGCATGTGCTTATGATCGACGCTACCTACAAGACTAACATGTACAATCTTCCATTTTTGCAACTTGTGGGTATAACGTCGACAAACCACACCTTCTGTGTTGCGCATGCATTTCTTTCAAACGAGCAGGAGGTAACGTATGTCTGGGTCTTGGAGAGGGTCAGGTCTATGCTACACGAGTGTATGGAGCCGCGTGTAATTCAAACGGACAGGGACCAGGCACTGATACACGCGTGTAGAAAAATATTCTCTGGCGCACACAGATATCTCTGCAGGTTCCACATCTTACAAAATATTGTGAAGCAGTGCAAGGGTTCGTTTAATGGGCAAGATTGGGAGACCTTTATAAATAAGTGGAAAATAGTGTGTAATTCCGCTACCGAAGAGTTATACAAATATAACGTTCTCAACCTTCAGAGACACCTTGTCAATCAACAACGTACATGTATGTTCTCTCAAAGTAAATACATTCATACAAATTGATATATAATTTGAATATGTTTATTTTTTCAGATGTTTTTCATTACCTATGGAATAACTGGTTAAGCACCTCCAGACAATTGTTCGTATCCGCATGGACCAATCAAACCCTGACATTCTTCCAAACTACAACAAACAGAGCTGAAGGCGCACATGCTGCATTAAAGAAACAGCTTACTACACCGAGATGTAGTCTGGAATCGCTGGTGAAAAAGGTGGACACCTTGGTACTAAAGCAATATGCGCAAATAAAGAAATCTTTGGAAGAAAGCCGCACCAAGCGAATGAACAGCCACCTTCGGATTCCTATGTTTTGCAACCTACTTCTTAAACTTTCCGTCCATGCTCTTAACCTATTGGAAAACGAGCTAACACGGAGAATAGACACGTTGCGGTCATTCGGATCAACATGTGGCTGCCAGCTGTACTCGGGTGCCGGGTTGTTATGTGCCTGTCGCCTGGAGAGATTGCAGAATACATATACTTATAGACTTATAAAAAATGTTTTGTTGTCTTAATTTAATATGATTGTCTAATGCCCTTTTTTTTGTTTTGCAGACTACGTCATTCAGCTCGAAGATATAGACATTTTCTGGAGAAAACTTGACAAGAACCCATCAAATTTTTATGAGGAAGATGTTGATGTAGACAAACAATTAGAATATGTGAAACAAAAATTGTCTACCCAACCCCCGCAAGTGAGGAAAAGCGTCTTATCGAAGATCATGGCGGTGGTAAACCCATATATGAGCGAAAAAAACCGCCTGTCGTACAAGAAAACACTCGCGGGCGGCCAACTTCCAAGGTCCAACAACAAAGAAAAGAGCAAGCTGCTAGAGATAGCTCAGTTGGGCCTCGCAGACAACAAAGTAGGTGTGACCCTCCTCGATATAGCTCTTGTGTACCATCGCAAGATTCCCTAATACCGTCTACGTCTGCAATGTCTCTAAAGTCTCAAAGGTCGTTAAATCGACGCGGTCGTTCAACATCTTCAAGTTTAGAAGAGCCTGGCAAGGGCAACGCCTTTCCGTTAATCAGTGTTGAGGGAATGTTTGAATATGCACACAGATACAAAAAACAAATTCCAAAAGTGTTCCACACCTACATTTCAAAAATAAAAGATGTCAGGCCAGATGGACATTGTGGGTTTCGGGCGGCGGCTGTGGGTTTAGGGTTGGAACAAGATTACTTTGGGTATATTCGAAACCAACTACTTGAAGAGCTGACGGGTCCGAACAACGAAATGTGGAAGTTCGTCTTCGAGAGTGAATTACCAGGGGACTACGACCAACAAGTACAGAGAATAGATTTTACCGGGGTTGGAATGGCACCCAGGGAAAATTGGATGGAGATGCCTCAAGCAGCACTCCTTCTTGCCAATAAGTTTGGTGTGATTGTTCACATATTAGACATCCAAGGTTGTTATATTGTATTTCCCTTATATGATCCATAGTACGCATGTGACCTCCATCAGTTCGTTTCACTGTTATTTGTTAATGGTAGTCATTTCATCCACGTCAGACTTGAAGGGGACTATCCAATGCCGCTACTGAACCTTACGTGGAGTAGACGCACGCGCGAAGAAGCTTTACGTTGGACGGAAAACTAAACGGAACGGATAGCGTGGTATGATATGCTAAGGAAGCCTAACAATGACCCTGCATTGCTTGTTATTGATTGATTGGTAATTTTAAAGAATAATTTATTTGTATAATGTATTCCATTTGTTTATTGCCAAGTCAATGCATTATATTGATTAATTTGTAATACGAAAATACGGTAAAATGCCCTAAGATACATGAAAATATGTTAAAATACCTTAAAATACGATATATTGCTCTAAAGTACGCTAATATGTTCGAAAATACGGTAAAATACGTCAAAATACAATTAAATGCGCTAAAATACCTTAAAATACCCTAAGATACATGAAAATATGTTAAAATACCTTAAAATACGATATAATGCTCTAAAGTACGCTAAAATGTTCGAAAATACGGTAAAAAGCCTCAAAATACAATTAAATACGCTAAAATACACCGAAATACGCTAAAATACCATAAAAATACATGAAAATATGTTAAAATACCTTAAAATACAATATAATGCTCTAAAGTACGCTAAAATGTTCGAAAATACGGTAAAATACGTCAAAATACACTAAAATACGCCGAAATACGCTAAAATGCGCTAAAATACCTTAAAATACCCTAAGATACATGAAAATATGTTAAAATACGATATAATGCTCTAAAGTACGCTAAAATGTTCGAAAATACGGTAAAGTACGTCAAAATACAATTAAATAAGCTAAAATACGTCGAAATACGCTAAAATGCGCTAAAATACCTTAAAATAACCTAAGATACATGAAAAATATGTTAAAATACCTTAAAATACGATATAATGCTCTAAAGTACGCTAAAATGTTCGAAAATACGGTAAAATACGTCAAAATACAATTAAATACGCTAAAATATGCTAAAATGCGCTAAAATACCTTAAAATACCCTAAGATACATGAAAATATGTTAAAATACCTTAAAATACAATATAATGCTCTAAAGTACTGTAAAATGTTCGAAAATACGGTAAAATACGTCAAAATAAAATTAAATACGCTAAAATATGTTAAATATGACGAAATACGCTAAAATGCGCTAAAATACCTTAAACTACCCTAAGATACATGAAAATATGTTAAAATAAATTAAAATACGATATAATGCTCTAAAGTACGCTAAAATGTTCGAAAATACGGTAAAATACGTCAGAATACAATTAAATACGCTAAAATATGTTAAAATACGCCGAAATACGCTAAAATGCGCTAAAATACCTTAAAATGCCCAAAGATACATGAAAATATGTTAAAATACGATATAATGCTCTAAAGTACGCTAAAATGTTTGAAAACACGGTAAAATACGTCAAAATATAATTAAATACGCTAAAATATGCAAAAATATGCCGAAATACGCTAAAATGCGCTAAAATACCTTAAAATGCCCTAAGATACAAGAAAATATGTCAAAATACCTTAAAATACGATAAAATGCTCTAAAGTAAGCTAAAATGTTCGAAAATATGGTAAAATACGTCAAAATACAATTAAATACGCTAAAATACGCTAAAATGCGCTAAAATATCTTAAAATACCCTAAGATACCTGAAAATATGTTAAAATACCTTAAAATATGCTATAATGCTATAAAATACGCAAAAATACGCGATTAATGATATTTTCCACGAGCGTATACATATAACACGACACTATAGAGTACAAGAGGACTTCAAACAAAACTGTACGTAATCGTAAAATACGATATTCGCACGCAACCGAACGTCATCGAAACGACGTATGTTGAAGTCATACTTCATAAAACGACAAAATATGCGAAAGTTCGTCAAAAAACGACTCGTATACGCGTCGAACCGAGGAAAGCACGAAAAACCAAATTTTCAAAATATGGCATTTACGATTGTATAAGCCAAAGTTGTATTGTATTACACTTAAACACGCATCGTATAGATCTATACAATGCGTATTATCCCCTGGATTTATTAAAAAACAGGGTTATATTGGTAATTTACTACCAATCGTATAGATCTATACGATTCGTATAGAATGAGAAAACGATATAACCCCTTAAAACACAGGGGGTTTATACGATCCAAAAACAAACAAAACTCAAAATACACCCAAATACACACACATATGGTGGTATACATACGGTCGACATACGCTCGAGATTTCAAGATCGAAGACTAGTATGGTATTCATCTCCACACCCTCATCATTTTAACATTTTAAATATTGCATTTTAGCCGTAGGTTTAATGTGATTTTTGGGTTGAAAACTGGGGTTTTTTGAAGAACTTTTGAATCGATACGATGCGTATCGGCCTATACGCATCGTATCGTTTCAAAATTTTAAATTTTTTTCAAGAACAGATGGGTTGATACGATGCGTATCGACCTATACGATGCGTATCGGTTCATAATTTCATTGTTTGTTCAAGAACATTTGAACTGATACGATACGTATCAGCCTATACGCATCGTATAGGTTCATAATTTCAGTGTTTTATTTGAACTGTCCGTATCGCACGTAGGTCGGTAACGAGCGTCGAAACCTAATACGTCGTGGGTAGATAATACTTATAATATACCGTTCGGGTCGTCCGTAACGCGATTAGGTCCATTTCGAGCGTCGAAACCTAAGACGTCGTAAATATATAGTTTTTTTTTTATTTTTTAGTCGAAACGTCCGTATCGCGCATAGGTCCGTAACGAGCCTCGAAACCTAATACGTCGTAGATAGATAATATTTATAATGTACCGTTCGGGTCGTCCGTAACGCGATTAGGTCCATTTCGAGCGTCGAAACCTAAGACGTCGTAAATATATAGTTTTATTTTTTATTTTTTAGTCGAAACGTCCATATCGCGCGTAGGTCCGTAACGAGCAACCTAATACTTCGTAGGTAGATAATAGTTATAATATACCGTTCGGGTCGTCCGTAACGCAATTAGGTCCATTTCGAGCGTCGAAACCTAAGACGTCGTAAATATATTGTTCCTTTTTTATTTTTTAGTCAAAACGTCCGTATCGCGCCTAGGTCCGTAACGAGCGTCGAAACCTAATACGTCGTAGGCAGATAATAGTTATAATATACCGTTCGGGTCGTCCGTAACACTATTAGGTCCATTTCGAGCGTCGAAACCTAAGACGTCGTAAATATATAGTTTATTTTTTATTTTTTAGTCGAAACGTCCGTATCACGTGTAGATCCGTAACGAGCGTCGAAACCTAATACGTCGTAGGTAGATAATAGTTATCATATATACCGTTCGGGTCGTCCGTAACGCGATTAGGTCCATTTCGAGCGTCGAAACCTAAGACGTCGTAAATATATAGTTTTTTTTAGTCGAAACGTCCGTATCGCGCGTAGGTCCGTAACGAGCCTCGAAACCTAATATGTCGTAGGTAGATAATAGTTATAATATACCGTTCGGGTCGTCCGTAACGCGATTAGGTCCATTTCGACCGTCGAAACCTAAGACGTCGTAAATATATAGTTTTTTTTTTATTTTTTAGTCGAAACGTCCGTATCGAGCGTAGGTCCGTAACGAGCGTCGAAACCTAATACGTCGTAGGTAGATAATAGTTATAATATACCGTTCGGGTCGTCCGTAATGCGATTAGGTCCATTTCGAGCGTCGAAACCTAAGATGTCGTAAATATATAGGTTTTATTTTTATTTTTTAGTCGAAACGTTCGTATCGCGCGTAGGTCCGTAACGAGCATCGAAACCTAATACGTCGTAGATAGATAATAGTTATATTATATAGTCGGGGTCGTCCGGGGAGGTGGCGGTGTTCTATTTTTTTTAAATTAAATAAAAATTGTTATATTTAGAAAAAAAATTGATTAAAATTTTTTAATCATGTAGATATGGAAGTCGCTATGGGTAAAGGGAGAGGCCGGGGAGGTGGCGGTGGAGGAGGCGGTCTAGGTTGCGGTCGAGGTGGAGGTGGCGGTGGAGGTGGACGTGGCCGCGCACATGGAGCGGCGGGGGGGTTGATCACGATGGCGGTGCCTGGTGGGCGTGGCCGTGGACGCAGCCGTGGGCGCGGGCGTGGCGCAGGACGTGGAAGCGGGCGTGGCGCTGACCCTGGAGGAGGGGAGCGAGGCTTATCACAGATGTGAAAAGTTTCGTCGTATGCAGATCAGCGGCCACTGTGCCCTCGATTGGGGAGCTCTAGAAGAGGTCGCGGAGGCGGCGAGAGCCCTAGAGTTCATCGGAGATGATACTCCATGGTCGAGGTATACTATTTGTTACCGTTTTTTCTTTGTTTTGTATACGAAATGCATACTAACCACACTGTGTGATAGGTTGTTCGATATTGCATACACGTCGTCTTACAGGGTCATGGCGTGCGAGTTTTTGTCGAGTTTCGACTATGCTCCGAGGCCAGCAGACCGTCTGGAGGAGGATGACGACGAGGATGACCCATGGATAGAGGTCAGCTTTCCTCTAGCGGGGCAGTGGCATTTGATGTTACTCTGATAGTTTACCCGAGCACTCCGGCCTTTACAGGGTGGAGGAGTTAGACACCCCCATCTACACCGACGGCATATGGATGGCCCCCCGTACGACTCTGATGAGGTTCTGGCAGGGGATCAGCAGGCGTCGCTTCGGCACGGCGTCGAAGCAGAGGGTTTCCTTTATCACCGATCCCCTCTACCGCTACCTGCACAAGCTTATTGCCACATCTATAGCACCACGCGAGAAGAGTCGCGAGTGGTGCACTCAGGGGGATCTCTTTTACCTGTACTGCCTTATATGGGGGGAGAGGTGCGCCCTCCATCGCTGCCTAGCCCAGTGGTTCGCGACGACGTTCCACAGGCAGGACAGGTCTGTGCTGTACAGGGGGGGGCGTACATCACACGTATCGCCGTCTCCTTGGGCCTTGTTCCCCAGCAGGACCGGTTACTCTCGGATGGGGGTGTGGTGGAGCCGAGCTTGTTGACCCGTGCTACCCTGATCGGCATGCACATGACGTGTGACTTCCCGGGGCCGGGTCTGCGACTTATAGGAGGGAACGGGCTGGTCTTCGCCCCTGTCGCTCTCCTAGACGTGCTACCGGAGTTGCTTCCGGAGCCGGCACAGGGTGAGGGTCAGCTGGCAGATGGTGATGCCGCAGAGGGCGACGACAGTGATGACGACGATGGGCATCACGTTGAGCCACCACCACCTCCGCCGCCGCCTCCATTTCCGTTAGGTGCTCTGGCACAGCAGGCGCAACCACATGGGGTGCCTCAGTACCCCTCAACGACGAGCTCGCTCAACGTGTGGCACGTGCGTTGGCTGAGTTGGAGGATCGGATGCAGGCGTGGATGGGGTCCGCTAACGGCCGTATGGATCGTCTTCTCATAGAGGCGATCCAGGCATTCCGGCGTGGTGAGCAGTCCAGTTCGGATCAGGGGGCGGGGACCTCAGGCACCACTCAGGATCCATAGCTTTAGGATCGTTGTACTTTTGTTTTATTTTGACGGTTTATTTATTTTGAACAATTGCCTGTGTATGTACAAACTTATTATGTAACTAAATTTGCAGTTTCAGTTTATTTGTATTTGTGATTGTTTATTTTAACTGTTTAGATTGGTATGCTTGGTTACGTACAATCGATAATACAATATTAAGTTAAAAATGTGATACGGTACGATATAAAAATAATACGATACTTAACGATATAAAAATAATAAATATTTTAAAACTTATTAAAATAAAAATAACTAATAATAAACACTAATAACAAACCCAAAACACCAAAATCCCAACACAACACACAAAAAATAAACTTCAAAAATTCAGCGTGCCAATACGCATCGTATAGGCCTATACGATGCGTATGATGCCAGCCGCCAGACAACACCTGCACCTGTCAGTCTGCAACGTTTTTTAACTTTTTCAATACGCATCGTATAGCTGTATACAATGCGTAATGAAAATCCAGGGTGTGCAAATAGATAATGAGGTGTGGGAATAGAATTCCCCTTCTGATTTCTAACCGTGAAGCTTGTGTTTGCTCTTTAAATTGTGAAAGCAAATGTGTGATTGGGTGTTTTGATTTGTAAAAGGTGATGGGAACAAGGTAAAAGACTAAAAGATGATGTAAATAGTGTAAAAGGTGATGTGAACAGTGTAAACTGTGCAGTAAATGGGAGTGTGCAGCCACTTTATTTGAGTTGTCAATAAAAAGTTAAATAAACTTTGAAATTATTTTCATTAGGACATTAAAATTTTTATTAGATAGATATCTTTTTTAAGCCTCTTATATATATTTTTATTCTTTTCTAATAGTGTGTTTTTTATTTTGTCTCCGGCGTGCGTGTTTATTGTTCAGTTTGCAGGACTCAACAAGTGGCTAGGGTAGTTTTAGTTTCAAGGTTAAATTCTGATGGAAAGAATCACATCTTCATCGATATGTCTTCTCAAGAAACATATCATCGATATATAATATATTTTTATTTTTTAATATTATTTTTTTGCCGTATCCGTATCTTGTATTTTTAAGTTTTGCCGTTCCCCGAACCCGTATCGTCCCCGTACCCTAGTCCCGTACCCGTACCCGTATCCGTGCTACATAGCCCCACTCCAAATAAAATCCCTTTTAATACTCTCTAGTTGTTTAAGGACTTGGCTTTGGGTGTTGCTACCAAATAAGCATGGATCGTGAAGACTCCCGAGTCTGTTAATTTCTCCAGTAGTTTGTTCAAAACCATCGCGGAACAACCTCCGGTAAAAGTAATGTTCGAAAGCTCCCGCAAATTATCCTTTCCTTTAAGAAGATCCTTAAAAAAACTAGATATATTTGGGCATATATTGGATGGCCTCGATGAATGGAAGGTTTATTATAAGTTGTTTAAACATGTCAAAGAAATGCTGGTATTCCTTAGCATATTTTTATTGCTTAAGGTGGGCGGGGTACAGAATGCGCGAATGATTTATGCGTGGTGATGGCCTAATCTCTATTGGTTTCTTTCCTACACTCTTCTCTACTTAGGACTGATTGTTTTGTGCGTTAATTGCTGGGTCTAGACTAGATACCTTCCCAGGTGCCTCCATCTCGATCTTCTCATCTACTAACTCTTCCTCCTCTTTCTCAACCGACTCTCTAAATAACTCCTCACCTCAACGTCTACCGCTACGAGTGGTGACCGCGTTCAACTAAGTGACTAAATTGGTTTGAGTACCACTCGAGAACTTGCCAAGTGGCCGTTCTTCAAGTCTCCTAGCTGTGTCACCAACAGACTGCTGAAGATCCAAGAATGCAGATTGTTGATTTTTCAAACGAATATCATGCTCCGCTAGGGTTTTCTGAGTAACCTGATCCTTTATAACTAACTGAAACAGTAGTTCCTCTATCCTCTCTAACCCACTACTAAAACCTTGACCACTACCTGAACCCTGACTGCATGAACCCCCACTAGTGAATTGAGCCTGCCCCCCCCCCCCCCCCCCACGGGTTAGAATTAAGATTTGATTAGAAACCAGGGGGGCACCGAATGAACACCAACTTGAGTTTTTATAGTTGTTCCAACTTGAGTTATAATTATTATTATTAACATAGAACGCACTAGTTGGACCTCTATATTGACCCCCTATGAACTTTACCTTCTCCTCAGTCATTAGTGGACACTTAAGAGTGCAATGACCTCCCCTATAAATCTCACACTTATCTACCTTAGATTTAATTTCTTTCATCTCTCAGGCCAGGTTTACTAGTGCAGCAACAACACTAGTATCATGACTAACCTAGTGAATACCTCGTATAAATGAGGATGTACTAGTGACATGAATGGAATTTCTGTTAACTGACAATTACTCGTACTTGGATTCGGTAAAGTTTTCAAAGAGGTCATTGTATTCAACCACACTTTTCTTTCCCATAAGGTGGCCTCCTGCTGAAGTATCGAAATGGGTCTTAGTTTCATAAGTGAGCCCGTTGTAGAATTTCTCTACAAGTGCCTAATCAAAGAGACCATGCTGGGAGCATCTAGCTAGTAAGTTTTGGAACCGCTCCCAAGCAAGGTAATAAGGCTCGTCCAGTTCCATGTGGAACGAGTGAACCTGGTCACGAAGGCGAGATGCCTTAGCATGCAGAAAGTATTTGTTAAGAAACCCGTTTTGGATGGTCGCCCAAGTAGTGAAAGTTCTCGTAGGTTACGAATCGATCCAAGTGAGAAAGGAAAAAGCTGGAAAATGATGGAATCGTTAGTGGCACCGTGTAGCTTAAAATTACTTAGGATTCGTGTGAGGCGGGCTATGTGTGCAGTGCATCCTCGTCATCACAACCATGGAACTGACAATAGCTTGTGATGGCTGTCATGATGTATGAGGGAATTTGCCATGAGTTTTTGTTGGTGATCGGTAGGATAATGATGGGAGATTTCACACCGGTAAAACCCTCGGTGGATTGTTGGTGGATAGTTCAATGGTCGACCATTTGAGGAGGTGGGTGGGGTGTATTAGGTGTTGCGGGTTGTGTAGACGGTGGAGTAGAGTTAGAAGGGGCATTCACTGCAAAGCTTGGTCGACCATTTAAGTTCCAAAAGCTTGGGAATCACGAGAGGTGGCGGTGGTCCTTGCAAACGCGTGTGGGGCATTCACTGCAAAGCAGGCACAAAAAACAAGTAAGAACCTCTAAATACGACTCTAAAAATAAAACAAAAAGACATGAGTGATTAGACTACTACGAATCAAAAGAAAACACAAATAGCACGTATGTATCAAGCAAGTCTAATTAAAGCTAATGCACACAATTGCCAAGAGTCCCCAACAACAATACCAAAAACTTGATGGGCTAAAAGAAGTCTATTAATTATTAATTAAATTAACCTAATCAAGAAGCTAAGTTATACTCTAGACTTGTTAAAACTCGACTAAACTACTAACCGGCAAGTAAACCGATCGACTCTAGTAAAGCTAAGTAAGTTTGGAAATCGAATCCACGAGACTCTTTTGATTGCGTGAACTAGACTCATTAGACCCGTTGACTGACATGAGTAACTGTTTTTATATTTTGAGATTGAGGTTTTCTAATATCTTAAATTTGAAATTAATTAAATACTAACTAAGACGTACGAACGAGGACATGAATTGGACTTTGGATTTTCTAATATCAGGAATGATCAATACTGCCTCGTGATAACTGATGATTATTCAAGATTTTCTTGGGTGGCGTTTGTGGCTCACAAGAGTGCAACTTTCGGTATTATCAAAAACATAGTCATTCAGATTGAGAATTTGTATAAGTTGAAGGTTAGACGGATACGCAACGATAATGGTACAGAATTTAAAAACCATGCCATGGCGGAGTTTTGCACTTAAAAAGGTATTCTTCACGAATTTAGTGCAGCTTACACTCCTCAGCAGAACGGCGTCGCTGAACGTAAAAACCGTACATTAATCGAGACTGCTAGGACGATGTTGGTAGAGTCACAATTGCTGATTCCCTTCTGGACTGAAGCTGTGTCCTCTGCTTGTTTTACATTGAACCGAGTCCTTACAGTCAAACGACACAACAAGACCTGCTTTGAGCTTCTTCACAAACGGAAACCAGATTTGTCATATCTTGAACCGTTTGGAGCTCCTTGCACAATGATCGATCCTAATGGAAAGTTTGGGGCAAAAGCTATTGAAGGTCACTTTCTTGGTTATGCCACCCCAAACTTAAGAGTCTGGAATCTAGAGACTAAAAGGGTTGAGGAATGGTCTGAAGTCAGAGTACAAAGGCACACATTGCCAGTCAAAAATCCAGGTCAACCATGGATGTTTGAGTACAATGACTTTTTCAATTCGATCAATGTTGAAGCAGTTGAAGAAAGTGCTGCGGCAAGGATGTTTTTCGGGAGTGACAATGCAACAGATTCACCGTTGGTTCGTCCAATTGTTGTCAATCAAGAACCATCTTCAGTGAACAATAATGCTCTCGACAATGAGGATTTTCATGATGCAACCGAACTGAACGAATCTTCAGAGGATGAAGAATTTCTGGATGCAGATCAAGAAGCTCCAACAACAGTTGTACAAGGTACTTCGGAAGCTACAGCTCCAGTTGATAACCCTAAAACAGCTGAAGCTACTGCATCATCCTCTTTGCCAGTTCCAGGTATTGAATTAGTTGTTGATCTCAATCTCAACAATCTGGGTACAAACATTCCAATTCCGGAAAACCCTGAAACAAGAATTCACAATACCCATCCTCAACAAAACATCATCGGTAATGTACAGAGTGGCATTCAAACAAGAAACATGTTGCGAAACAACAACAATGCAGGCTTGTATGCGGCAATTCGAGAATCTGGTCAACAAAACGATTGGTCTTTCGCGTGTTATGTTTCACAGGAAGAGCCAAGAACTTGGAAATAAGCTTTGAAAGATAACTCTTGGGTTGAAGCAATGCAGGAAGAACTGCAACAATTCCAGAAACTTGGTGTCTGGAAGCTCGTAGAGAAACCTGCTGATTACATGAAGATTGGTACCCATTGGGTGTATAAATGCAAAAAGGACGACCGTGGAATAGTTATTCGAAACAAAGCAAGATTGGTCGTTCAAGGTTTTCGTCAGATTGAAGGGGTCGACTACAACGAAGTGTATGCACCTGTTGCACGTCTGGAAGCAATTCGGATCTTTCTGGCTTATGCCTCATTCAAAGTATTCAAGGTTTACCAGATGGACGTCAAAAGTGCATTCTTACATGGTCTAGTCGAAGAAGAGGTGTATGTTGAACAGCCTCCAGGTTTTGAAGATCCTATCCATCCCGATCGGGTTTGGTTGCTGAACAAAGCTCTCTATGGTCTACATCAAGCACCGCGAGCTTGGTAAGCAACCTTATCTAATTATCTGCTGGAGAATGGATTTCGCAGAGGTCTTATCGATTGCACTCTCTTCATAAAAGAACAAGATGGAGATCTTCTACTGGTACAGGTATATGTGGATGATATTATCTTTGGTTCTACTAACAATGTTATGTGTAGGGATTTCGATCGTGTAATGCAGGATAAATTCGAGATGAGCGCTATGGGGGAGATGACTTTCTTTTTGGGCTTGCAAGTGCAACAAACAAAGTCTGGGATTTTCATCCATCAGACTAAATATGTTCAAGACATTCTGAACCGATTCCAGATGTCCGACACATTACCCATTGGTACCCCACTGCAGCAAAATCACGGAATCAATCCAGACTTGAAGGGTGAACTCGTTAGCTCTTCATACTACCGCGCGATGATTGGATCCCTTATGTACCTCACAACATCAAGACCAGATATAATGTATCCAACATGCCTGCTAGCTAGATATCAAGTTAACCCGAAGGCCTCACATCTTGCAGCTGTAAAAAGGATTTTTCGTTATTTGAAGGGTTGCCCAGACACCGGTCTATGGTACCCTAAGGATGATAACTTTGATTTAGTCGCTTTCAGTGATTCTGATTTTGGAGGATGCAAAATCGACGGCAAATCCACAACGGCTGGATGCCAGTTTTTAGGAAATCGCCTCGTTATATGGCAGTGCAAGAAGCAGACTTGTATCGCTACATCAACTTGTGAAGCTGAATACATTGCTGCCTCAAGTTTTTGCTCCCAAGTCCTATGGATACAACAGCAAATGCGTGATTACGGTTTTGAATTCCTAACTACTCTTATTTAAGTCGATAATTCTGCTGCCTTATTGATACGTGGTCGAAAACCGGTGCTTGTAATTGCTTAATTTGATGTTTTTACACAAGTTTTAGTTTCGAATGGTCTACTTTTGATTAGATATGTGTTTTGCAGGTCTAACAGAGTTTAAGGAGCTTTTCGGGAGCTTTACGAGTCACCAGAGTGAAAACGGAACCACCGGGACGCGAAACGGGTCAACCAGACTCAAGAAACGGACGAAACAGAAAATCAGACATCTGGGAATCGTCGCCGACGCCCATATGGGCCGTCGCCGATGGTTGACACAATTTTCCGTCGCCAGAATTGACCGTAGACAGCAAAGTAACACGTCGGCTTAAATTGGAAATCCACATACCGTCGCCGACGGACACATCCACCGTCGGCGACGGTCTCTCAATGTTGCTGTCGCGTAACTTGGTCTCCATTGGTCCGGGAACGAATCTTGAGGGTTGTTGGTCATCAATTTCGGGGGTTACACATTGTTTTGAGTTTTGAACTTGATCTGGGAGCCTAATTCTCACAATCTATCATCTACCATTCCATGATCCATCTTTTCTATCAACCTGAATCAAGAACAAAGCATTATCATCATCTTGATTCCTAAACCCTAGTTCCATCCAATTACCAATCCATCCATTCAATCATCCATTCACCATCATCACCCATCCAAAACCCTAACCTCCATTCTCAAGGCTTCAAGATGACTCCATCCGCATTCCAAGCATCCGGTGATCAAGTTGCATCAACCATGAGCGGCTAATCATCTCGGTTTCACCCCGGTGTAGGTAGTTGTTACTTTTAGGGTTTCAATTTGTTCTTGTTTCATCTTAGTGACAATTTGTATTTGGTTTTTGAAACTTTTGACAATAGTATTACATTTGTTACGAATTCGTGAATTGTCGAACGATGTTAAAAGTTATGACTTTGTGAAACGGTGATATGTAATTGTACGTTGTCGTTGTTAGGATTTACTTGTGTTGATTACTAAGTGTCTTTTTGTCCGTTCTTCGGGGCGTTGATAGTTAGTAGCACCTAAGTCACGGTACACTAAATCCGTTAATCGAATGCATTTGAGTTGAAACTAAAACTTGTAGAAATCCTAGGTTAACAATTACCGAAAACGGTGTGATTCCTTTTTATTATAATTGTTCTAGTATCCAAAATTCTTGCAATCGTTAATTAGTAGTTGTTACTCATTTTCATCACATCATCTAGTTTAAAATCATATCTTCCAAATAAACAAAAACACAAAATTATTCTAGTAAGCTTCATAATCGTGACACAATTGTTTAATTCATTCGAATCCATACACAAACCACATACTCTTCGTGGTTCGACCCCTTACTACCACTAACACATTGTTAAGGGTAATTTGGGCTTATAAATATTATCTTTGACCGGAGCGCGACACTCCGATCAAATTTTGGCGCCGTTGCCGGGGAGTGCGTGCGCTTTGTGTTTGGATTATTGTTTGAATTTGTGTGATTATCTGTTTAACTTGTTTAGCTTTCTTTTTGCACTTTGTCTTTTTCTTTGTTACGCGGGTGTGTTACTTGTGCAGGTTACAGGTAGTGCATGCATACGCGGAACTCTGGGAGGACTTCACCTTTAGTCTACGAACCGGAAATCGAACGAGTAGCAAGAAGAAACCTAGCAAGCCGGTTAGAAGCAACACTTGCTTCTAATCAAACCAACCCAACACCACAACATACACCATCCATTGAAACCGATTCAATGGCGAACCAAAACTCAAACCAAAACCTTAACTCGAATCAATTCCAATACCGAAGCAACTTCAATCCCGCTCCAAATATGCAACCCATACCTCCCGAGCGACCGGGTGGTAATAACAACAATACCGGACCACCTACACCACCTTTCCAAAACCAAAATCCCAACAACAATCAAAGAACACCTCAACAACAAAACCTTCATAGACATAATTCCCTACCCATTAACCTAGATGATCGGAATGTCAATTCCGACCGTCGGGGAAATCGTGATCGCGGCAATCCCGCAAATGAAGACCCATTCTTCAACATCGATGACTTGAGGAATGCAATCCCCGATGATGAACCTTATAGTGTTCCCGGTTATCAATCGCCGGAACATGCGAGTATTCATACGGAAAATTCTGATGACGGGGGATATTATGATGATAGGGATAACGATGACGAAGATTGGGGCTACGTAAATCGGGGAAACGTCTACAACGCAAGAAGGTATGATGATGAGGAATTTGGCTACCAAAATGCCAATTACGTTGGGAATGACGAATACGGTTACGGAGGTGGAAGAAATGATGGTTATGGGAACAACCGTCAACCACGAAACAATGACCAACGGAACCGGAATGATGGGTTTTATAATAACAACAACAATGCAAACCCTAACCGGATTCCTCGTTTCGTGGGAGGTGGTAACCCAAGAGATAATCGAAGAGATGATCGAAGAGGTGAAAGACGGGATAATAGAAGACCGGTTGATCAAGAAGTTAATGGTCCACATCGTCGTCAACGACCTCCACGGGGAGTGAATGATCGTTTTAGGCCGATTGTCACCGAGAACGACTCCCCAATCGTTTGTGAGAGGAGGATGTTTGATTGTAAACCACATTACATCAACATACTTCCTCATTTTAATGGAAGATCTAACGACGAACCGTATACACATTTGACGGAATTTTCTTCGGTTTGCAGCACTATCGGAGGTCACAACTTTGCTTTAGATGAGGTCAAACTTCGACTATTCCAATTTTCACTGAAGGATAAGGCAAAGCAATGGTTCCTCACACTTCCCGCAAATAGTATTCGCACTTGGGGAGAAATGCAACAAGCATTCCTTGATGAATACTACTCAATGGCGAAGACCGATGACGCTCGTGATGAAATTAGGTCTTTTCGCCAATTATCGGGCGAACCGTTACATGAGGCCTTTACAAGGTTTAGAGAAATGATGCGAAGATGCCCTCATCATCAAATTGAGAAGTGGGAGTTGGTTAAATGCTTTGTACGGGGTCTAGATGACAATACATGGAACCGACTTGAATCCACAAGCAATGGGACCCTCCTAAGCAACCACGAAGACGATGATTGGGAGTTTTTGGAACGAATGAGCAAGCGTTCGAAAGAGAAAGAATCGGCCGACCGAGCCAAGAAGCATCCCATTTCCCGGTCACTTCCCGATCTTGATTCTAAAGATCGGATTTCTACTTTAGAGCGGGAAATGGCTCGAATGAAGAAGAAAGAAGTGAACGCGGTTCAATTTGAAGTGTGTGACGAGTGTGGTGATATTGGGCATAGAGCGGAACAATGTCCAACGGGGTCGGGTGATTACACCGAGGAAGTCAATCAAGTGTATGGGGACCGAAAGCAATATGACATGAACTCCAACACTTACCATCCGGGCTTGAGAAATCACCCTAATTTCCGGTATGGTAATGCTTCAAACCAAATGAACCCGAATTCTCAATCGGGTAACCAAGGAGGTCAAGGCGGGTCTTCGTACAACAATCGTCAAGGTGGTAACCAAGGGGGTTACCAAAGGAATTACAATCAAGGGGGTAACCAAGGGTATCAAAACCGTGAAAGCAATTATCAAAGAGGTTACAACCAAGGAGGAAATGGGAGTAATGCTTCAAACTCTCAAGGTGATGACTCGATCAATTCGAAATTTGATGCTATTATGAATGCTATCAATCATTCAAATCAAGAGATGAAGAGAGAGTTTGAGGTACGAGATAAATCCCATAAGGTGCTAGAGAAGCAAGTGGGGCAACTTGCTCAAGAAATGGCTCAAATTCGCGGAAGTGGAGGAGGACTTCCAAGCGACACCACGGTGAACCCTAAACATCATGGGTCGAACTCGAAAAACACACGTGAGGTACCAATAAATAAAATTTCTTTACGTAGTGGTCGAGTCATAGATAATGGTGTTGAGCCACCACCACCCGAGTTTGTTGAAGGGGTGGTGGAGGATGCTAGTGAAGATGAGAATGAGAATGGTCAAACGGGTCAAAAGAAAAATGACTTGAAAAAGAACAATGATACCCCCGTTGTGACCATCCCTGTCCCCAAGGCTAAGGAAAAGGGTGTGGAGGCTAATCCCGCCCCTTATCCCGAAGCATTGAAGGGACCCGTGAAAAAAGTTGTAAACAAAAGAGGTCCACAACAAGAAGAGTTGTTGGAAATTTTTAAACAAGTAAAGATAAATTTACCTCTTTTGGATGCAATCAAACAAGTACCGTCGTATGCTAAGTACTTGAAATATTTGTGTACCCAAAAACGCACTCACAAATTTCCAAAAAAGTTAGATTTAACCGAAAATGTGAGTTCGATTCTTTCGGGTGCACTTCCACCTAAGCTCCAAGATCCGGGTGCGCCTATCATTTCAATTCAAGTAGGCGATTTTAAAATCAACCGGGCACTTCTAGATCTTGGTGCTAGCGTGAGCATTCTACCGGGTAGTTTGTATGACCAATACGAGTTTGGTCCACTTCAGTCGTCTAACACCACTGTGGTGTTAGCCGATTTGACACCTAAACTACCCCGTGGAATTGTTTCGGATGTGATAGTGAAAATCGAGGATTTTTACTATCCGGTGGACTTTCTAGTACTTGATTATGTGGCCAAGGACCCAACCAAGCAACCTACGGTGATTTTGGGTCGACCGTTCTTAGCAACCGCGAATTCTCAAATTGATTGCAAAACGGGAACGGTTGACATGACATTTGGAAACCGAAGGTTGAGGTTGCATGTTTTTCCGGACTTATGAACCCTCCAGTTGATGATGAATGCTATATGGCGGACGTCGTTGACACGTGTATACCTCTTTGCGACACAATCGTAGATGGGGAAAACACAATGGAGGATTGTTATATGTTTGACAGGTCACAGGTGGAGATGGATAAGAGCATAGACGAGGAAGTGAGAAGTTTGGAGGTGCTTGCGGTTAGAGAGGGAAAACCGACATGGACGCACCAAGTTGAGAGTTTACCGGAGAGCATCGACACCAAGTTGAAGCCGTCATTAGTAGAGCCTCCGGAGGTTGAATTGAAGGTGTTGCCTAAGCATCTCAAATATGCTTATGTTGGTGAAGGCAACACGCTCCCGGTTATCATTGCATCAAATTTAACCGTGGAGCAAGAGGATAAATTGATGGATGTTTTGGTCACTAATCGGGCGGCGATTGGATGGACCATTGCTGATTTGAAGGGTATTAGTCCCTCGGTGGTGATGCACAAAATCATCACGGAAGAGAATGTGACTCCCGTTCGAGATGCACAACGGAGATTAAATCCGAACATGCGGGAGGTAGTGAAGAAGGAAGTGCTGAAATGGCTAGATGCGGGTATCATTTACCCGATCTCGGATAGCCAATGGGTGAGCCCAACACAGACGGTTCCCAAGAAAGCGGGCATACAAGTCGTCAAAAATGACGCAGGTGAAGAGGTAGCCACTCGGCCGGTAACCGGGTGGCGAATTTGTATTGACTATAGGAAGTTGAATACCGCAACTTCCAAAGATCATTTCCCTTTACCGTTCATTGATCAAATAGTTGAGAAATTATCGGGGCAAAAATTTTATTGTTTCTTAGATGGCTATTCTGGTTATAACCAAATCGCCATCCATCCGGAAGACCAAGCAAAGACCACGTTTACTTGTCCATATGGCACTTTCGCATTTAGGCGAATGCCGTTTGGATTATGTAACGCCCCCGCCACCTTCCAAAGGTGTATGATGAGTATCTTTTCAGATATGGTGGGGAAGTCTTTGGAAATCTTCATGGATGATTTCTCAATTTTTGGGTCATCTTTTGAGGCTTGTTTGGATCAACTAGATAAAGTGTTAAGAAGGTGTGTCGAAACTAGTTTGGTCTTAAGTTGGGAAAAGAGCCATTTTATGGTTCAAGAGGGAATAGTGTTGGGACACGTGGTGTCAAGTCGTGGGATAGAGGTTGATCGTGCAAAGGTACAAGTCATATCTACTTTACCGTATCCCACGACCGTTAAAGGTGTTAGGTCATTTCTAGGTCATGCGGGCTTTTACCGGCGGTTTATTAAGGGTTTTAGTGACATAACCAAGCCTTTATGTAACTTGTTGTTAAAAGATCAACCGTTTGATTTTAATGAAAATTGCCAAAATGCTTTTAACAATTTGAAAGAAAAGTTGGTTGAGGCTCCAATCTTGCAATCGCCAAATTGGTCTTTTCCTTTTGAAATTATGTGCGATGCGAGTGATTATGCGGTGGGAGCCGTGTTGGGACAACGGGTTGATAAGAAACCCGTTGCCATATACTACGTGAGTAAGACTCTTTCGATGCACAATTGAATTACACTACTACCGAAAAAGAGCTACTTGCGGTGGTATATGCATTGGATAAATTTCGGGCATATATATGGGGTAGTAAAGTGATTATTTATTCTGATCACACTGCAGTTAGGTACCTCATGGAGAAGAAAGATGCAAAACCGAGGTTAATCCGATGGGTGTTGTTACTCCAAGAGTTTGATTTGGAGATACGGGACAAGAAGGGTACCGAGAATGTGGTAGCGGACCATTTGTCCCGGTTGATGGTTGATGAGGATCCCAAATCGTTAGAGATCAATGAGTCGTTTCCCGATGAGTATATTATGAAATTGGATAAGTTGCCTTGGTATGCTAACATTGTGAATTATCTTGTTACAGGTGACTTACCGGCACATTGGGATAGACGGAAGAGGCAACACTTCATGTCCCAAATCAAGTACTATCGATTGTAAGAACCGCATTTGTGGAAGGAGTGTGCGGATCAAGTTATAAGGAGATGCATTGATGACGAATAGATTCCAAGCGTGTTGCAGCATCTACACTCATTTGCATGTGGTGGTCACTTTAGTGGTCACAAAACGGGTCATAAAGTGTTAAATAGTGGGCTTTTTTGGCCTACTATCTTCAAAGATGCAAATGAGATTGCCAAAAATTGCATAGAGTGTCAAAAACTAGGGGGTATTTCAAAAAGGGATGAGATGCCCATGCAACCAATCCTTGTAGTCGACATCTTTGACGTGTGGGGAATTGATTTCATGGGCCCATTCCCCAATTCCTATGGCAATTTGTATATCTTGGTGGCCGTTGACTATGTGTCAAAGTGGGTCGAAGCAATAGCCACCAAGACGAACGACCACTCCGTAGTGTGTAATTTTGTTCAAACCGATATTTTCTCAAGGTTTGGGATTCCTCGGGTCATCATAAGTGATGGAGGATCTCATTTTAAAAACTTTCGGTTTGGGAAACTTCTTAAACGGTTTGGTGTCGACCATAGGATTGCTACCCCCTATCACCCGCAAACAAGCGGGCAAGTTGAGGTGTCAAATAGGCAAATCAAAGAGATTTTGCAAAAGACCGTGCGGGCGGACCGTAAGGATTGGTCAATTAAATTGAACGATGCCTTATGGGCCTACCGTACGGCACATAAGACACCTATTGGCACTACACCTTACCGGTTGGTTTATGGTAAAAATTGTCATTTACCGGTTGAACTTGTGCATAAATCATTATGGGCTATTAAGGAAGTTAATGTTCAATATGATGATGCAGGAAAGGAAAGGAAACTCAAGCTATGTGAGTTGGAGGAGCTAAGGGAAATGGCATATGAATGCGCGTCCAACTACAAGGATGGAATGAAGAAAGCGCATGATGCCAAGTTGAAAAAGAAAGAGTTCGAGGTTGGCCAAAAGGTGTGGCTTTACAATTCGAAGCTAAAGTTCTTTCCCGGAAAGCTCCGGAGCAAATGGATGGGACCCTATGTGATCACCCGGGTCGGACAATTGGGTGATGTTACCATCGAGGACCCCAAGGATGGGATACGACAAACGGTAAATGGTCATCGGCTAAAACCGTTTCTTGATGGTAACGAGAAGGTAGATGAAAACAAGGAATTGGTGAGCTTTGTGGTAAGCACACCGATTTACGAGGTCGACTAACAAGGACCGGTAACATTTTGTGTAAAGTTATGTACAATTATTTATTTGTTTTTGTGTGTTTATGTTAATCGTTTTCGTTCCATACTAATCTCTCTTGATTGTGTGAAGTCCGGACATTCAGAACGGGTCATAAAGACACAAGGTATGTTTTTAGGCTTTGTTATGTGCATTGAGGACAATACATGACTTTTTGGGGGGTGGTAGGGCCGTTGACGGTTATTGCGTTTTCAAAAATTTAACTTATAAAAAAATCACAAAAAGATTTTTAATAATTTTTAGGATTTTTGTATGTACATAGCTCCTTTATTAAAAGTTCATAATTTGTTCCTATTAAAAAAAAAAAATTGTTTTGAGAAACCGTCGCCGACGGTATACATCGTCGTCGCCTACGGTTCCCCTAAGTTGTCCGTCGCCCAAATGTTGATCGTAGACAGCAACATTAGCCGTCGCCCACTATGGCCATTTCCCGAGTCCGTCGCCGACGGCAGGTACGCCCGTCGCCGACGGTACGTGCATTATCAGCCGACGCTGATTTTTTGTGTAAGTCAAGGTTCGAACCCAAAACCCTTAAACACCTCCAAACTCTTATGTAACGGGTTTGAGGCTACCCAAATCGTTTTTTGGGACCCTTATCTGACCAAGACACATTCTAAACCATCCATTATCACATTCATCACACCTACTTCTCCTTCCATCTTCATCTTCTTCCTCATCTCACCTCAAGAACCCTAATCCTTCTCTTTCTAATAACTTCTTCAAATCTCCACCAAATCAGTTAATTCTTGAGCCTAACTTGTGTAGTTTTTCGAGAGGAACAAAACCCCCATAATAGTTTCCATCAAATCTTGCTCGTTTGCATGATTTCTGGACGTGAGTTTTAGGGTTTTGAAGAGTGTTCATCCAAGTCTCTTGTTTTGCACTTGTTCTTAGTTCTTCTTGTTATCTAACACTAAAGGTATGAAATTCAGTAAATTTATGCATGATTATTATATATATTGTTGATTTCTTCAGAAATTTTAAACTTATTGTTTAAGAGTAGGTTGTTTATCACAATGTAGGATGTTTTAGCATAAACTTAAGAATGTTTGCTTGATGTGGGTGGGATTTGAGCATGCTTTAGTCTTGGTGATGTGATTACACTAGATTTGTGCATGATTGAACATAGTTGTGATGTTGAATATTGTTGAAAACATGAAATTTTGCGAAATTTTTGGAATAAACATGTTTAATCAATATAGATGCTAAGATGTGCGACTTTGGAAGTTTAAAAAGGCGATTTTACATTTAAAATTTGATTGAAGTTCAACATTGCACACCATGTTCAAAGTTTGAGATTGTTGAAGGTTTGGAGTGTACTAATTGTTGTTGTCTTTGTCTTGTGATTGTAGCCATGTTCCGAGGAAGTAAGAAAGCAAAGACCTCCGGTCAAGGTTCATCTTCGGGAGCCGGCTCGGGTTCCAGGGTATATCAAAGGCAATGGGAACAACTAAGTAATGTAGTAGAGGGTGATGGGCAACTTATTCGACAGGATTGGGATTGGGAAGAAGAAAAAAATAGTAGATCGGCTTTGGCATGGAAGGACGAGAAAACAAAGGCTCTTTCTCGTTACAACAATAAGAGGTTAGAAGCCAAAATGTGGAAGATGAAAATGGTTACGGGTGTTTCAAAATCCGTACCCGAAAGGACAGTTTGTGAACGTTCGGTAGATGTTGAAGAGTTTAGGAAGATTGGGATAGTGCAAAGGTTTGAGAAACTTGGCTGGGAACGGGTGATTGACTGGTGTGATGATATCACTACTCGGGTATATTTGGGGGCAGTTTGTGAGTGGTTATCCACCCTTCGTTTTGAACATTCTGATAGACCGGCTCATAGGTGGAAGTAGATTGGTAACATTGGAAAAAAATCAAATGGTCATGTCTTTCGAACATATGAATGCTATAGCGAGGTTTGACTCACTCGGGGTCGACGCATATGACTATTATGGGTATGATCAGTTTTTGGACAACAAGAAAAACGATGCTGACCCAGTGAGGCTTTTAGAGGACACCTTACTAAGTTCTGGGGGTGCAGGTGATGCAAGGGCCGATTTGTCTTTGATGGGAAAGCTACTTCAAGGTATCTCGTTAGAGAACGTTATGGTACGGTTCGGAGACCGTGGAAAGGTGAAGGCACCCGACTGTCGAGTTTTGCATGCATTGTTATATGGGACGCCCAAACTCTCGTGGCGTCAAATTGTTATGATCAACACATGGGATACGCGGGAATCGTTTAAACGAAAGATGATTCCTTATACAAGGTTGATTAGCGCCATGATTATCCAACAGAATGCATTACCTCAAGACTCACTGTGGGTGTCTAAACCCATTGATCAATTCAACTTCGCCTCTATAAGGCGACATTGGAAAATAACTGTGAAAGCTTTTGGGCATTTGCACACGGTTGAAGATGAGCAAGGGGATAGTTATCGGTTTAATGACAAAGCGGGTGATGAAGAAGGTGATGAAGAAGAGGGCGATGAGGAGATGCCCGATGTTGAGGAGGAAATTGATCCTTCCGGTCCGCGGGGACCGAGGCAAAGGTATAGGAGGAAGCATAGGGAAATCTCTGCCAATGTGGCAGATTTTGTGAATCAAAGACAAATACCGTCGTATCGGTTGTGGAACCGTGGAGATCAAGCGATCTACGACAATGTGTCGGCGGGTATTGGTGAAGCAAGAGAGTACCATGCTAGTAGGAACGAATGGGAAGAGGCGCAAGGGGCGTACTCGCAGCAACAATGGGGTTTTCAAGCATCTTTCCGCGAGAGGGTGGAAAAGCAGTTGGAGGAACAACAGCTGCAACATGCGTTACAACAATCACAAATGGAACGCATGATACAGTTGCAAGAGGAAGAAAGGGCCCATAGACAGGCATGGGAAGAAGAGGCGGCTAGGAACCAAAATGCACAAAGAGAGTTGGATCAACGCCGATGGGGAGCGTTGGCTTTCTCTAACCAAATGGCGATTAATAACTTCAAGGTGCTCCATGATCAAGAACGCCATCAAAGAGATTATCAAGCCGGTCTTCCATATGTTGAACATTCGGGTTGGACTGATTACCCCAACCTTCCTCATCCGCAAGGGCCATCCGATCCAACCCCTCATTGGCCCGAAGCCGTTGGCTCGAGTTTTGTTCCGATGCCGTACCAACCGCCACCCCAAGGACCCCAAGGAGAGTCGAGCCCATTAGATAACTATAGGGATATGCTTGAGGCCCTCACTGGTTATCCGTACCAGCCGAACCCGCCAGTGAACCCTAATGAGAGATATCAGCGGTAGAGGCGAGGTATGTCTTTTGTTGTTGTTGTTGTATATTATTTTTTTTACTTTCGTTATTTCCATTTTGTATTTAAATTCTCGCCTAGTTAAATGAACGTTGTGGGTGTGTTCCCTATATAACCCTCACGAGACCTACTCGTCCTCCCAAGCTATTGGGGGGTTTAAAAGGGCTTGTTGCATAAGCTAAATGCAACCGTGATTCCTACGAAAGTGAGTTAGGTGTGTTGTTGTTGTAAATTATTTTCCACATAAATCAAAGTGAAATAACGTATAGCTTGGTAATATTTTCATAAAAGTGGTAGAACTAGGTAACTAACAAATTTTAGTGGTTGTGAGAAGCATGCTTCTACACAAGGGTTAAGATTTGTAGGTACATTCGGTTCGTGGGACAACCGCTTTCATGAAGAGGAGAGGAGCATACGAGGAATGAGCTCACAAACCAGGTGCATACGTCTCTTTTTACTTTTGATCTTTAGATTAGCAAATAAGTGGAGTGTATTTTGTATATTAATTTTCCGGGGTGAAAATTTGGGGAGGTTAGCCGTGTCACATCCCTTGTGCGTTTAATACTCTAGTTCTTACACATTGAGGACAATATGTACCTCAAGTGTGGGGATGGGGGAGTAGTAAAAAATTTTAGATTTTGACCCGTTCATTTAAATACTACACATTGAGGACAATGTTCACCTCAAGTGTGGGGATGGGGGAAAATTTCAAAAAAAAATTTCAAAAATGTCTTGCTTCAAAAGCGGTCTTAAAGCACAAGTAACTAAGTCAACGAGGGATGTCACAACCCATTTGGTCTTTTGTCATGGTCAAGTTCAAATTAATAGCATGACGGGTATTTAACGGGTGATTATTTGGGAATAATCCGCCTAAGAAACTAGTCTTTTATGCATGTCACATACCATACCCTTTTAGATATGTGAGGTTTTGAGCCACTTTTATATCATAGATTACATACCTATGTTTCTTTGTTTGAGTGGACCATTAGTCATATATTGTAGAACTTGCAACTTTTGATACATTTGAGACTATAGACCGAATACAAGCACAAGAATGATTAAGGCATTAGGTAAACCTTTTCTCTTAAAACCATTTATCTATCCTTACCCGAACAAACTCCCTAGTTGCCCATTTTGAGCCTAAACCTTTCGTTTGATCACCCTATAACCCATAACCGTTAAACCTTTTCTTTTAAACCCGTGTGATGGAAATTCGATTATAGGAATCGTTTTTGTATAGTTGTTCTTGTTTATTTGCATAAAAAAAAAAACAGAAAATATCATGAAAAAGAAGTGAAAATCGTTGAAGAAAAACACAAAAAGAAGTGTTAGTAGTTGTTGAATAAAAGGCGAATGTTGTTGCCTCATATTTGGTGTTTATAGTTAGTTTTGTTAGACTAGTCATTTGTAATAAAAATCGAATTTTCATCACCTTAGCCACTTTAAAATATCCTAATTCCTACCCTTCGCCTAGCCCCATTACAACCCTTCAAAGACCTTTTGACTTGTGCTTAGTATTCGTGATCAATGGTGGAGAATGATTGAGTTGCAAGCTTATGTGGGTATGTGTTCTAATCGGTTTTGAGTGAATAGTCTTTGAAGTGCTAATACATTATAAATATTAGCCAATTTATAAGCCGAGTGGAGAGAACATTGTAAGGGACATGCATGAATTGTTGGTTTTACAGGCGGGTTAATCTTGGGTAACCATTTGTGTACTTAAAATCACATTACCGTTAAATATATTGAAAATTGTAAAGAGTTTGAACTTTAGTATGACATTGGACCTTAACCTTTGTCTCGGGAATGGGGAATGTATTCGTTGTTCGACCCACGTGAAAGTGAAAAACAGATTTGCTTGAGGGCAAGCAAAAGACAAGTGTGGGGATGTGATACGTGGTCGAAAACCGGTGCTTGTAATTGCTTAATTTGATGTTTTTACACAAGTTTTAGTTTCGAATGGTCTACTTTTGATTAGATATGTGTTTTGCAGGTCTAACAGAGTTTAAGGAGCTTTTCGGGAGCTTTACGAGTCACCGGAGTGAAAACGGAACCACCGGGACGCGAAACGGGTCAACCGGACTCAAGAAACGGACGAAACAGAAAATCAGACATCTGGGAACCGTCGCCGACGCCCATATGGGTCGTCGCCGACGGTTGACACAATTTTCCGTCGCCAGAATTGACCGTAGACAGCAAAGTAACACGTCGGCTTAAATTGGAAATCCACATACCGTCGCCGACGGACACATCCACCGTCGGCGACGGTCTCTCAATGTTGCTGTCGCGTAACTTGGTCTCCATTGGTCCGGGAACGAATCTTGAGGGTTGTTGGTCATCAATTTCGGGGGTTACACATTGTTTTGAGTTTTGAACTTGATCTGGGAGCCTAATTCTCACGATCTATCATCTACCATTCCATGATCCATCTTTTCTATCAACCTGAATCAAGAACAAAGCATTATCATCATCTTGATTCCTAAACCCTAGTTCCATCCAATTACCAATCCATCCATTCAATCATCCATTCACCATCATCACCCATCCAAAACCCTAACCTCCATTCTCAAGGCTTCAAGATGACTCCATCCGCATTCCAAGCATCCGGTGATCAAGTTGCATCAACCATGAGCGGCTAATCATCTCGGTTTCACCCCGGTGTAGGTAGTTGTTACTTTTAGGGTTTCAATTTGTTCTTGTTTCATCTTAGTGACAATTTGTATTTGGTTTTTGAAACTTTTGACAATAGTATTACATTTGTTACGAATTCGTGAATTGTCGAACGATGTTAAAAGTTATGACTTTGCGAAACGGTGATATGTAATTGTACGTTGTCGTTGTTAGGATTTACTTGTGTTGATTACAAAGTGTCTTTTTGTCCGTTCTTCGGGGCGTTGATAGTTAGTAGCACCTAAGTCACGGTACACTAAATCCGTTAATCGAATGCATTTGAGTTGAAACTAAAACTTGTAGAAATCCTAGGTTAACAATTACCGAAACCGGGTGTGATTCCTTTTTATTATAATTGTTCTAGTATCCAAAATTCTTGCAATCGTTAATTAGTAGTTGTTACTCATTTTCATCACATCATCTAGTTTAAAATCATATCTTCCAAATAAACAAAAACACAAAATTATTCTAGTAAGCTTCATAATCGTGACACAATTGTTTAATTCATTCGAATCCATACACAAACCACATACTCTTCGTGGTTCGACCCCTTACTACCACTAACACATTGTTAAGGGTAATTTGGGCTTATAAATATTATCTTTGACCGGAGCGCGACACTCCGATCACTTATCTATCACTAGAAATCTTGTGCAGCATTCAAAGACCAAACACATCGAAATTAAGTATCACTTCATACGTGATTGCTTTGATAAAAGGCTAATCGATGTTGTTAAGGTCCATACCGATGACCAACGTGCCGACCTTTTTACCAAAGAATTTGATAAATCAAGATTTGACTTTTTATTATTGGTAAACGGCATTAAGGTCAAGCAAGAGTAATCCACATCGGAAAATCGTTTTTGTAAATATCTTTGTGTTTTTAAAATTGTTGTAAGTTTGTTGATTTTAGGGGGAGTAAATCCAAAATTTGAAAATTCAAAAACATTGAAGATTTTCAAAACGCAAGAACAATAGAAAAACAAAAATGAGTTTCCTGGCGAGCAAAAGAGAAAATGATAGTACATCAGTGGTCTGTCCAAACCTTTTTTAACTGAAATGCAAAATGAAAAATGTTAAGCAGCTCTATATAAGATGTATCGGTAGGCTCACAATCATCTTAAAGTGTGCAGGGTGATATAAACTTAAATCGACTGAAGATTGTGTGGGAACCACTCATTGGCATATTGTCTTAGTACCGAAATTTCGTTTGAGAGATTGCCGAGGTTCTGAGATATGTGGTCTTTATGCTGTTTATCATCTGGGTATCATGGTTGTTTCTTTTACCGAAACAAAACTGAGACGAAGTCTAGATCTTCCATGATACCATACATACGTGTACATACTGCATACGACCTCAATAAGTGATCAACAATCACATGTCCACAAAATAAGTGATAATCTATCACATTTATCCGGGAGTCAAGTTCATCTCTTTGCTGTACGAAAGTACTGACCTGTTCACGGACTTGCTCCTGTGCCCTCATGCATCTGAAAATCAAGTTCCTCATCAATAAGTGATTCTATCACATAGGGCTTGTTTTCATCAAATTAAGTGAGTTTCTCACATTTTCATATACGTCAAATCAGATGATAAATGGTATACTCACCAGTAAGATGAAATTCTCGTGCATACCTTGATACGGGAATGTGTCGTGTGTGGATGAACACCGGTTGGTAAGTATAAATCATACCTTAACGTATCTCCTCACCATGATTACATCTGATAAGTTGAGCTTATGTGGATAACAATACCGATAATCATTATAGGATGTTTATCAACATGTTAACAAAAAGAACAACAAGAGCGTTTTGGCGTGACCGTACACTGATATGATTCTCTTACCCTCGAAACTCGCAAAAAGAATGTTTGTATATATTTACTTTTCTTAGTTTCTGCAACTCTGTATATATTTATTTACTGCTTTCAGTCTTTAAGTTTGAAATATTCAAAATGCCAAAAAGATTTTAGGTGTGTTTTAATTTAAACTTTATAAAAGTCAAAAAGATTTTATTTCTGCTTTAGTTTTGATTAACCGATGTTGGAACTCAAGTCTTCGTTGCCTGAAATCTGATGAAAACCAAAACGACTGAATCTTCATAAACGGTCAGAGTTTGCAAGTTTTGAAAGTTAATAATCAAAATTGAAAAATATGTTAACTTTTAAAACTAAATCGTCGGACGGTAGTTGAATGAGAATTGGTCTCATATGCGTCGTTTGTTTATGATTAACTATATTCCAAGCAGTTGTTCTCATTACGCGTTTAGATTTCTTGCATGTGCAGATGCTAAAGGCGAAGAGAACATGTTCAATGATAAGCTTCGGAATGAAGACACGACGTGAAGGCACTCAAATGATAAAGATGATCAAGTTGCCGCTGATCAATCATCAACACCACAAGGATCTAAAGTATCGAAAATCAAAAGATTCACGAGCATAATCAAATGGGGAGTTTATTGATACACTTCCTAGATAAAAGCGGGAGTTTGTTAATACACTTTCTACTTACAACACGTGAAGACTTTGAAGATCCTTTTCGAGAAAAAGAACCATCAAGAGATGGAGAACGAGATTACGAACCTCTCGAGCAGCATCCAAGGGGGATTTTGTTGATACATATTGTGTGGATACGGCTCGGCTCGGTTCGACCGGCTACAAAGTGAAGGCCGTAGTCAAGACATCCTCCTGTCTTCACTCGGTATGCTATTTACTTTGTAACAAATCATGTACTTGCAACTGCGTGTGTGCAGTATGCATTTTAGATTACCGTTTGTGTTGTCTGTTTGTGTAATCCTTTGACAAAGCCCAACATGATGAAGCCCATGGCCCAAGCCCAACATGTGACGAAGATGGTGTTGGCGAAATCCCATATATGGCGAAATCCCCATATATGGCGAAATCCCCATAGGTGACGAAATCCCTGATTTCGTCGAGTCCTTGGATGTTCACCAAGGGATTTCATCACACAACTTGTTTTCGTCAGTCATCTAGTATATATGCACAAACAGAAGACAGAACAAAGTACGAGTCTGCATAGACTTTGAGAGAGAACACACACACACACAACAGAGAGTTTATAGGTTTATCTTCTAAACATTGCATTGTAAAAGTTTCAGAGTATTAATACATTGCGTGTTAATCATTGAATCTTTGTGTCTTGCGTGTTCGTAACTTGGTTTAACTTACCCGTTTGGATTCCGCACTCTCGGGTTTGTCAGAAAACAGGAATAGAGGTTGACTCGATCCTCCGGGTGGACCTACAACGTGGTCTTCTCACAAAGATCCTAACTTTAGAAATCTAACAACCTAGACAAACCGATAATCTCTCACCTCACAGATTTTAAGATTAGGTGAACACCTAGACCTACTTGATTCCCGAATATAACTCCAATGGTGTATTTTCCAATTAACCATAAAAATAAAAAGCACAAGTGATTAAGATCTAACATGAACCTGTTATATGCAAGACATTCAACTAGGCAGATGTGAAGATAATAAACATGAAAACAAGCAAGTGAAAGTACTTGTATGCATCAAATCAAATTACTAAGTCTTTACTTTATTAAGTATCCGTAAACAAAGTCAATAACTCAATTAAAATCCAAACTTTATCATGAAATAATCCTACCTAAGTAGTTCAAACGTTAGTAGCAACGAATCATAATCAAATCATCAAAATAACAAGTTTAAAGAAAGAATTCATAGTAGAAAGATAAAACGTGTATAAACTCAGAAATCAGGAAGATGAAACCCATGAAATCTTCGTTCTCGTACTTTGGGTCTTCTAACGGATGATTCCTAGCTTCAATAACCGTCAAAATCCGATTTCTCAAAGCTCCAAATTCGTCCAAGGTTTGCTAAATTCGTAGGGTTATGAGTTCTTTGAACTTAAAGATGTTTATATATGAAGTTTCAACTCAAACCCATCAGAAAGATAAAACTTTCTGCAAAAATAGGCTCCAAGCGGAGAGCACATGTCATTAGGCCGCGCGACGCGGCGTGTCAAAAGTCAACTAAAAGTCAATTCCCTCTTCGCGTCGCATGGGGAGAGCTCTAATCTTGGTCGCACAACGTGGCCAGGCCATTTTTCCATCAAATTCGTGCCGTTTCAACTCTCGTACTCCTGAACTCATTTTGGTGCTCGGTTTTTGCTAAATATAATTAGTTTTTCTCCTTTTTCAGCAATTCTTAACTTCCTAGACCTGGAAAACACAAATTGATCAGCAGTATACACATTCTAATTAAAACATGAAACTAAAACTAATAAAAACTATACAAACTTTACATGGAAAACAGATGTATTTTGCAATAAATCAGTAGCCTTCCAAGATTTAAAAAAACTTTGTAAGATAACTTTACACTTGGGTCTGATATATCAAATGAATGAGTATAGTTTACGAAATTACTCTTCCAAGGCAAAATATATATATATATATTTAAGGATCAAACTATCTGCACACCTTTGTTGGCTATCTACACACTTAGGGTTTACCTACGCTGCGTATAGGTCTATACGCAGCGTATAGGGTTCTATACGCTGCGTATAGACCTATACTCAGCGTAGATAAACCATGGATGTTGGTGCAGTCATCTGTTGTCTTCGTCTTAATATCGAGTCTCAGTCTCGTTGCGGATCCGGTCAGACATGACATCACATGTGACATCATCTTGATGACATCACATGTGACATCATCACATGTCTAAACATTCAAAGCTATATACGACAAAAGAATCAAAGGTTTAATATTGTGAATGGTGGCCATTTGTGTTGATTGGACCAAATAAGGGTCCAATGAGACATCACCACTAGGAGGTCCAATGAGATGGTGAGTTTGAAAGGTCCAATCAAGAGTTCTCTAGAAGAAAAAGGTTCATGATATTCAACATTATGGAGGATCGCTTATTTGGTAATCAAGGTCAGATCGCTTATACGACAAAATTGTGAATCGCTTTTATGTCAGGCTGGTTCGCTTTTGTGTCATGTTGTGGATCGCTTTTATGTCAAGTCTTCTGGACCGCTTATATGTCATGTTATTCGAGCGGACCAGAAGTAGTATATATAGGTTGAATGTCATTTCATTTGTAACATTGTTCAGATCTGATACCGAGGTATTGCCGGTTTTTCCTTGTAATCGAAACATTGTAAAATCAATATACAAGAGGATTAAAGTGTGATACAAGCTGTGTACGCATCCGTTTCCTTGTTTCCGCCTCTGAAACGGAGTTGAGCTCTTCCGAACGACTCGTTTAGGTCGAAATCCGATCCTACAATTGGTATCAGAGCCAAGGAGGAGGAGATCTCGCATATACAGCTCGTTTTCATCATTTTTTCTGTTTCTACACCTTTCTTTTTTGAAAAAACAGAACTTTTTACGGTCAAAATCGCTTAAAATTCACACAGTGTATGCGTAATCATGAATTAACAAAACCTGGAAGTTTTCTGAACTTAAATCGGCCTAAAATTGGTTCAAATTGAGTTTTCGCTTACATTCGGTTCGTGTTTTGCTGACGTCATCGAGATCTGCTCTTAGATCACAGTCTGGTTCGCTTTTCTGGTCGTGTCTGGTTCGCTTATTTGTTCACGTTTAAGTCTGGTTCGCTCCAAAGACGTTTTTCTGGTCCGCTTATCCGGACATCATCTGGTCCGCTTATCTGGTCCGCTTATTCGAACATTTGAGATCCGCTCTTAGTGACATTTGAGGTCCGCATTGTAAAATCAATATACAAGAGGATTAAAGTGTGATACAAGCTGTGTACGCATCCGTTTCCTTGTTTCCGCCTCTGAAACGGAGTTGAGCTCTTCCGAACGACTCGTTTAGGTCGAAATCCGATCCTACAATGGATTTCAGAGACTTATCATCAATCATTGCACAGAAAACAAGGGTTTATATACGCTGCGTATAGAGCTATACGCAGCGTATATAACCCATCAGATTTTTTTTTTTTTTGCTATTTTGATGTATTTGTGGTATAAATTGTCACCCGGTTCCAACATTAAATCGCTTAAAACATATAACCGTTAAGAAATTTGTTTTTCGCTTAAATATTTTTTGGCTATACGCAGCGTATCTAAAGCTTCATTTTTGTATTTTTTTTATTGTGTATTCCTTTGTTTATTTATAAAAAAAGAAAATTATTTATAAAAAAACAATATTATTGGTAAGTAATACAAATATAAAATATAAAAATTAAAAATAATACAAAATATTATGAATTATTAAAATTAAAAAAAATTATTTATAAAAAAACAATATTATTGGTAAATAATACAAATATATTATTTTGTTATCGTTTAAATTAATTTATCGTATTCCTTTGTTTATTTACAAAAAAAAGGAAATTTATTTATAAAAAAACAATATTATTGGTAAATAATACAAATATATTATAGGTCTCGTATAGAGGCATATACGGGTGTTATTGTATATTATAGTATGGTATCATATAGTGTAGTATAACTCTCGTATAGGTTTCCTATAGGTCTTGTATATGCATATAGGATTATACGGGACCTAAACCACACCTATACGATACGATATCACACTTATAGGCTTATACGAGGTCAATACGGGACCTAAACCACACCTATACGATACGATATCACACTTATAAGCTTATACGAGTTCAATACGGGACCTATACTACGTTATATGATACGATATCACACTTATAGGCTTATACGAGGTCAATACGTGACCTATACTACACCTATACGATAGATATAACACTTATAGGCTTATACGAGGTCAATACGTGACCTATACCACACCTATACGATGCGGTATAACACTTATAGGATTATACGAGGTCAATAAGGGACCTAAACCACACCTATACAATACGATATCACACTTATAGGCTTATACGAGGTCAATACGGGACCTATACTACGTTATATGATACGATATCACACTTGTAGGCTTATACGAGGTCAATACGTGACCTATACGATGCTATTCAATACCATATCACACTTATAGGCTTATACGAAGTCAATACGTGACCTACACTACACCGATACGATACGATATCACACTTATAGGCTTATACGAGGTCAATACGTGACCTATACGCCGCTATACGATATGATATCACACTTATAGGCTTATACGAGGTCAATACGTGACCTATACGACGCTATATGAGACGATATCACACTTATAGGCTTATACGAGGTTAACACGTGACCTATACTACGTTATACGATATGATATCACACTTATAGGCTTATACGAGGTCAATACGCGACCTATACTACACCTATACGATACGATATCACACTTATAGGCTTATACGAGGTCAATACGTGACCTATACTACGCTATATGATACGATATCACACTTATAGGTTTATACGAAGTCAATACGTGACCTAGACTACGTTATACGATATGATATCACACTTATAGGCTTATACGACGTCAATACGCGACCTATACTACACCTATACGATACGATATCTCACTTATAGGCTTATACGAGGTCAATACGGGACCTAAACCACACCTATACGATACGATATCACACTTATAGGCTTATACGAGGTCAATACGGGACCTAATATTTGTATTATTTATATTTTTTATAATTAATAATATTTATATTATTTTTAATAATATTGTTTTTTTATAAATAAACATGGAAATACCCCAAAATACACACAATTAATTTTCTTTTTTTTATAAATAAAAAAAAGGAATACACAAAAAAAAAAATACAAAAATGGAGCTTTATATACGCTGCGTATAGGTCCCTACTCAGCGTATGTGACAAAAATGACAGAACTACCCTTGTATTTGGCTTCGTATAGCCTCAACACAAGGGTATAAAAGACATTTTCATACCTTTATATCACTACTAGAATAGTAGGTAGTTGCAACCAAAATTTGCGACCGGCAAGGAACGGTCGTAAAATTAGAGACCAAATTGCGACCGAAATAAAATTTGTCTCAAAATTAGCGACCACCAAAGATTCGGTTGCAAAACGGTTGCAAATTTTGCAACCGCCTTTTCCGGTCGCAAATAGGTCACAAATTTTATTATTTAATACTAAAGTGCAAATCACGGTCGCAAAATTTGCAACCGTTTTTTTTCGGTCGCAAAAAAATAAATGAATAATAAAAACCAAAAGTCAGAAATATAATTCGGTTGCAAAATCGGTCGTAAATTTTACGACCGGCTTTTCGGTCGCAAAAATATATAAATACTAACAAAAGATAACAATAAATATATAATACGATCGCAAATCAGTCAAAAAATTTGCGACCAACTTTTTCGGTTGCAAGTTTATTGTCCGGTTTTTTTACGCAAAAATGTGAAAAATTAAAAAAAAAATCATTTAAATGCCTAACAAAAATGTGTTTATTTAAGGTTACTGGCGGTCAATAAAAAGATGGAAATAAAGAGACTATCGCTACCGGACACCGGTGCCCGACCAGCGCAAGTCGCCCACCTGCCCTAATCGGCTCCCACCGACCACTGCTCGAGTTGTTGCACCTCCTTCGTGCCCCTGCTGGTTCTGACGACCACCATTGGAACCTGTTTTTTCAATTTTAGTTATTTCGCTCCCCGGTTTCAACCGTTTCAATTAAAATTGTACATGGTATTCCTAAGAAAATACTACCCTAATATTAACCCAAATATGTTCAATTATGGCTGCTTTCGCTCAATTGTCAACATTGAATTTTTAATTTGGGTCGGTGACCAGACTTTTTGGTCGGTTATATCTATTGATGGTTAATTAGGGTAGTAATGCTTAATTTAGGGTATTTGACAGTGAATGATGGTTCAACTAGGGCCAATGATGTTCATTGAGGGCAAGTTGTGATACTTGTTTATTAGGCTTAGATATGGTGAATTAGGTTAGTTAGGCTTTATCTGTAATGCGGGAATGCAAGGTGTCAGTTAGTGTCATTCATGGCCAAATAGGGTTAATGATGGTTAAGCATGGTCATTAATGATAATTTAGGGTTAATGATGGTCAAGCACATTCATTATGGTCATTGATGATACCTTAGGGTATATTATAATCCATCGTAACCAACTAAGACATACTAAGGAATATCTTAGACCTAAACCACACAACCGGCAAGTGTACCGGTCAATGCAGTATAGCTAAAGTAAGTCCGAGTATCGAACCCACGAGACTCTCTAATTACGTCAATTACTTTGTCTAGAACTAAATTGACATGACATTAATTAAAAGTTTTTTTTACATTTGAGGGAGGGGGGGGGGGTTCTAAATGTTCTAAAATTACAAAATAAATAAAAGAAAAATTAAACAAAACAAACAAAACACAAATTAAGGCGTAGGATTAAATTCTATAATGATAAAGGAACTATCTAGGTCGATTCGTGGGGTGCGAGTGAGACTCAATTTTGTATTTCCATTTCGTTTTGTTTATTTCAGCATATTCTCAAAAGTAGAGGTGGCCATCTTCACCCAAAGACTTTCAAGTGGGTTATTTTGGGTTGCTTTTAAAATTATATGGGTTAGTTTGGGTAAGATATTTTAACTAAACGGGTCATAACGGGTCAATTGAAATTCTATCTTGTTATTTTCGGGTCAAAGCGGGTCGACAACTTTAAAGAAATGGGTCGATGTGGGTTAGCACCTTAAAGAAACGGGTCAGATTTCGGATCATAGTGGGTTTCGGGCCGGCACAAGTATCCGCACAAGATGGGTTACGGCACGAAATCGGTTTTGGATCGGAACGGTTTCAGTTTGAATTGAGTTTCGGACCGAGACTGGTTTTGGCACGTGGCGGGTTTTGGATCGGAACGGGTCGGTTTGGATCGGGTTCGGGTCGACACGGGTTTCGGATCGCAACGGGTTTTAGGCTGACCCGAGTTTCCGCACGGGACGAGTTTTAGGCCGACACGAGTTTCGGGTCGGGACAAGTTTCGTACCGTTTTGACCCGTACTGTTTCGACGCGTACCGTTTTGACGCGAACCGTTTCGACGCGTACTGTTTCGACGCGAACCGTTTCGACCATTACCGTTTCGACGCGAACCGTTTCGACCAGTACCGTTTCGACCCGTACTGTTTCGAATCGAACCGTTTTGACGCGTACCGTTTCGACGCGAACCGTTTTGACGCGAACCGTTTCGACCCGTACCGTTTCGAATCGAACCGTTTCGACGCGTACCGTTTCGACCCGTACCGTTTCGAATCGAACCGTTTCGACCCGTACCGTTTCGACGCGTACCGTTACATCAAATTATTGATTTGTTTAATTTTATAGAATTTAATAATAGGAAATTGTTCCCGCTTGATATTTTCACCCAATTACTTTTTCCCCCAAACCCAATTACTCTTCCCCCCCCCCCCCCCCCCAAAAAAAAAACTAGGGCTATCCACGGGCTCCCATCTCAAGACTTCACACACTTCACATTTTGCAAAGCTAGGTTTACTCCCATCTAAGGTATACGGCATTTTTCTTGAGTTTCTTACTAATTATTGCTTGTTTGCTTCAATTATTTACTAAAGTATAATTTTCACGATTTGGAACCCTAGCATTTGTACAAGCGGCTCCTGTCTCGACTTGTACCGGTGCTTCTCAGACCATCGAACCTGGACTATCGTTTTTCTTCTGGCCAAAAATTAGGTACACCGTTGTTCATTTACTTTGTTTGTTTGGAATTCCCACTAGTTGTAGCTTGTTTAGTTCAATTTTTCATAAGGTATACAAAACAGAGCTGCTACTTCACTATTTCCTAAGTTGTTGTGATGTCTCAAATTTTAGTTTAATTCTAGGAAAATATTGATTGGTTTGGTAGTTTATGAAGAAAAAATTGTTAATCTTACTTTTGATTTTGAACTTGGTTGAAATTAGTAATGTCCCCCAACAACCTTTAACCTTCTGTTTTAGTTTGTTTATTATCATTTGTGGACATTTAATATTGTAGGTTGCTGCAGATTTTAAGCGAAAAGTATTTAGTAATTATTATTTTTCATAATATTATAGTTTTGTTTTTGAATTTGATTTAGTAGCTCCATGTAAGCAAAGCATATTGAATGATATATTTTAAGTGGATGATATTTTAGTAAATACTACCTCATTTAAGTTTTTTTTTTGAACGGCTGGATTATTATAATAACATGTTCCTACCAAATTCACATGTATTTGTTGCGATAGAATATTATAATAACATGTTCCTACCAAATTCACATGTATTTGTTGCGATAAAATACTTTTTTCAAGTACTGATATTAATCTAGTCATATCCTAAAAGTGGTGATGGCACCTCATTTTAAGTACTGATATTAATCTAGTCATATCCTAAAAGTGATATTATAGTTTTATTTTTGAATTTGATTTACTAGCTCCACGTAAGCAAAGCATGTTGAATGATATATTTTAAGTGAATGATATTTTAGTAAATACTACCTCATTTTATGTATTGTTATAGTTTACTGAATAGTTTTTATCTGATTAGTGATGGTGTGGTACATTGATAGAGGGTGGATGTATCAAAAGACCGATAGTGATGGATTTCTAAGTTCCGAATACTGTGGTAATGTAGATTTGTTTTTAGACTTTGCTTTTTCTAAGGAAGCAATTGTTGATACGAGGGTGACTATGCATGGTGAGACACTACGTGAAATAAAATGCCCTTGAAACAAGTGTCAAAATGTAAGTTTAAGAGACAAAGCCACCATTCAACAACACTTGTATAAGGAAGGTTTCATGCTTCGTTATACAACATGGCATGATCATGGTGAAAATTCCATCCGTGAGATGTGAGATAGGAGAGTCTTCTACTAGAATGGAAGTTGATGATAACGATGATGGCTATAGACGTATGGTGTTAGATAACATGTATTCACGTGGTTATACTTCAAATATTTTGGAAGGACATGTACCGAATCCGGAAGCAAAAAGATTCTATGATATGTTACAAGCTGCCGATGAACCTTTGTAAAGACGACTCCAAGGGGAGTATACGAACTCACTGAAGATGCTACTGAAGTTGATGATGATGATGATAGTGCGGATGAGGAGCATTTCTTTCAAGAGAATGAAAGGTTAGAATGCATGGTAACCGAGGATCTTCTCCCTATTTCCCTTGTACATGAAAATGGAAGGTTAGAAGAAGTGGAGGATATAGATGATCACAATGATGCCGAAGTTGAGTTTGAAGCCACAACTTCAAATTATGGGGATTTTCACATTATGCTTAATTTTTATGATGAAGATTTTGAAGACGAAGAATTAGAGTAACAATTTTTTCATGGTGTGGCATATGGTATTGGGTCGTCTTCCTACTCCTGTGGCCTTGGATAGAAGGAGGATAATAGTTCCAACGAAGAGATGTCTGATATGCAGAGAGGAGGATGAGACTGAAGAACACTTTTCTGTGGCTGAAAAATCGAGCAAGGTGCAAGGATTTGACATGGAGCCAATGGTGTGAATTAGTATTTAAATGCAATGGGTGTGTAGTAATGAGTCTGATGTATGTTATTTCTTTTTTTCTACCTCTGTACTGTTATTTTTCATTACTGTTTGGTGGATTATGTTGTAATTTTGGTGGACTAACAACCTGTTAGTCATAGTAATATATGGAGTTTTTGTTGGCTGTTCAAAAAACAATTATTTTTGTTGCTAATAAGTTGTAGTAGAAATCAAAGTAGTCGTAACTCTTTTCTTTGTGTAGTGATATTTCTAAATACTGATGATTTTGTTTTACTTGTAGATTTCATGGCACGTAGTTCTGCTAGAAGTGGAGGTGGTAGGGGTTGTGGTGGTGGTAGGGGGGTCGTGGTGGTGGTCGAGGCAGCACTGATTCCGTTGGACAATCACAGTTAGATGCATCTCATCGTGAAAATAGTGACGATGATGAGTCTGTTGTTCATGTTGCTACTGTGAGGCGAGGATCTGCTTCCCAACCTCAAGTACCTGAACAAATGGACCGCGATTGGATTTTTGTTGAATATGGGCAGTAAGTAAATATATGTTAATATTGTTTTTCTATGTAGATAAAAAGATGCTAATATTGTTTTCTATGTAGATAAAAAGATGTTTTTAATGTGACTATTGTTAATTTCTTTCATTTTGTAGATTTAGTAAACAAGTCAAGGCTACCCATGTTATTTTATCTAACTTGAAGTCTATGTGGTCTGGACCATGGCAAGGATGGGGAGATGTTTCTAAGGAGGACAGAGACCGATTGTTTGAGCGATTCCAAGTGTGTACTTAGACTAACATTATATACAACTTAATAAATTTTATATACATTTATTAATAAGTGATCTTTTATAGTGTTATTTTCAATGGGAGAAAAAATGGAATGCCAAAATTCATAGCTGTTGGGAGAAGTGTATTGCTGGAAAGTTCGCCGATATGTTGTCGAGGGCTCGTAATGGTGCCATAGCAATGGCGACAAAAAAGGGTTTACAAGTTGGAGATGATACTTCTTTTCTTCATGACTTTAAACCAGCATGGATGAGAATAGAGCCCTGGAAAGAACTGTGTGAGATATGGAACACACCCGAATGGAAAGAGAAGCGTCGTAGAAATAAAGAGAACAGAAATAAATCAACAGGGGGCAAACATACTCTTGGATCACAAACCTTTGTGACTGCTAAGCTAGAAGCGGTAAAAGATATTAATCGTTCTCTTTTAGTACATATCATGTTGGTTTCGGGTCTATATCCTAGAAGCGGTTGAAATGGGTTTCGGGTCGGGTTGGTTTAAAAGTATAAAACATGTCATGTTGGCAGCCCACTTAATTTTTTTTTTACTTGCTCCAATAGAAGATTCAAAATGCTTAACATCAACACATTTCTAAGTGGACTACACAGCCAAACCCTAATCATTACCATTTTTAATTAACTTCTAAATACTAATTTTGTAGGCTAAGAAACTTGGGCGTGAACCTGAATTTTTTGAGATGTGGAGGCAATCACGTTGCAAGAAAGGTAGGAGGCCATTGGACAAAGCTCAAGAGTGTACCAGTAACGTAGTCGAGGGCTTGGATTCTGAAGAAAATGGTCAAGAACAAAATCAAGGCTTAAATGGTGAAGAGGATATTGAAGAACCAAATCGTGACTGGGTTGACGAAAGGTCATTTGAGACATGGGTAGGTTTCATCACTTCCAATATTGTATAGTTTTGCTACTTATTTATTAAATGTTAAACTACAAAAAATTGTTTTGTTTGTGTGTATCAGAAAATATACAAGGGATATCTTGTGGAGAAGTACGGGTCGGATGAAAGCGAACACCCAAATTTGACCAAGACTTGTGGACACGAGCCGGTGGGGGCTTGAATAAAGGAAAATTATACGGGTTTAGCAACGTTAGTGACCCATTAGCCTTGATCACGGGTACCCCTTCCATGTCGTCTAGCAATACTACAACACAAGACTCGGAGGTATTTTTTTTCTATTCTTTACCATGTTTAAAACCATAGTTATCCATTAGGTTGGGATTATAAATCGTTATAGGGTTGAATTGGTGGCTGACCACTTAGCATTGTCATCATAAATAAGGTTTGTTTTGCGCAGATACAATTAGTTTATTTAGGCCATTATTATGTGGAGAGAGCTCGGTACCGGGTCGTAATGCATCTTATCTAGTTATAATAGGTATTGTTATAACGAGTCGTAAAGTGTAGTATTCTTTGACCGAATCGACCAGTTAAATCGAGAATTGGTTGGGCCACAATTGATTTTTCTTGGGTCTATATCTTCCAGCCTACAGTAGTGCAAAACGAAAAGAAATTTACACCATGTTCACTGATTTTCCTTCCATGTTTGACTTACCCAACATAATTTAAGAATTGTTAAAGAGCAACATGTGTGAAATATATAAGTTAAACTATAATAATAACTAGTGAATTGGCTACAGTTAATTCCATCAAAGTCCACTGGCTACCCATCTTGTTTTTAATATTAATAATCATGTGAGGATGTATGATATACTAAACTAATGAATAATTGTTAATTATGAGTCTAAATAAATTATATTTGAGCTTTTGTATTTGAGTGTGAATATAAGTACATGTTTATTAATTTTTTTAGATACAAAAACTGAATGGAGTTATTGAAGATTTGGTGAAAGAAAAGGAAGAAGATAAACAAAGGTTAAATGGAGTTATTGACGAGTTGACCAAGGAAAAGGAAGATAAACAAAAATTGAACGCGGTCATTGAGGATTTAGTGAAAGAAAAAGAGGCGATGCATGATAGGATGACGAGCTTTGAATCACTATTACAACTTGTCTCTCGAAACATCCTACCACCGAGTTAGCTCTAGTTATTTTTATTCAAATGTTTTGGATCTATTATATTTGGATAATTAGGATATTTGACTTATTTTGTAACTTCGATGTTTTGTTTGATCCGAATGTGGGTATTTTAGATGAATTGAAATTGCTAAGTTTGAAAAATATTAGAAGGTTAAAAATACAAAAAAAAAAAATAATAAACAGAGAATTATTTTTAATTTTTTTAATGCAAAAAAACCAGTCGCAAGACGGTTGCAAAAGGCGCTGTCGCAAACCGGTCGCAAAAAACAGTTGCAAATCGGTCGCAAACTAGCAGTTGCAAATCGGTCGCAATAGCTGCGACAACAATTCCGGTTGTAAATAGCGGTCGCAAATTTGCACCGGTCGCAAATTCCGTCGCAAATTCAGTTAGCGACGAGGTCAATTTCGATCGCATTTCCGGTCGTAAACCGGTCGCAAAACGCGTTTTGCGACGGATTTGCGACTGAAAACGCAGTCGCAATTGGTCAGTTTTCTAGTAGTGTATATACGCAGCGTATATATACTATAAGGGTTAAAAAGATAATTTAACCACATGTTTGGGGTTAAAAATAAAAATAAAAACTACCCTTTATATACGCTGCGTATAGACCTATACGCAGCGTATATAAAGGTCTGAAAATGTCTTTTATACCCTTGTGTTGAGGCTATACGAAGCCAAATACAAGGGTAGTTGTGTCATTTTAGTCTCGTACGCTGCGTATGGATCTATACGCAGCGTATGTAAAGCTTCATTTTTGTATTTTTTTATTGTGTATTCCTTTGTTTATTTATAAGAAAAAAAGAAATTATTTATAAAAAACAATATTATTGGTAAATAATACAAATATAAATTATAAAAATTAAAAATAATACAAATATTATGAATTATAAAAATTAAAATAGAAAATTATTTATAAAAAAACAATATTATTGGTAAATAATACAAATATATTATTTTGTTGTCATTTAATTTAAATTATCTTATTCCTTTGTTTATTTATAAAAAAAGAAAATTATTTATAAACAAACAATATTATTGGTAAATAATACAAATCTATTATATTGTTATTGTTTAAATTAAATTATCGTATCGTATTGCATCGTATCGTATCGTATCGTATCGTATCGTATCGTATAGTGTATAGTATAAGTCTCGTATAGAGGCCTATACGGGTGTTATTGTATAGTATAGTATCGTATCGTATCGTATCGTATAGTGTAGTATAACTCCCGTATAGGTTTCCTATAGGTCTTATATATGCATATAGGATTATACGAAGTCAATACGTGACCTATACTAGACCTATACGATATGATATCACACTTATAGGCTTATACGAAGTCAATACGGGACCTATACGCCGCTATACGATACGATATCACACTTATATGCTTATACGAGGTCAATATGTGACCTATACGACGCTATACGATACGATATCACACTTATAGGCTTATACGAGGTCAACACGTGACCTATACTACGTTATACGATACAATATCACACTTATAGGCTTATACGAGGTCAATACGTGACCAATACTACACCTATACGATACGATATCACATTTATAGGCTTATACGAGGTCAATACGTGACCTACACTACGCTATACGATACGATATCACACTTATAGGCTTATACGAAGTCAATACGTGACCTATACTACGTTATACGATACGATATCACACTTATAGGCTTATACGACGTCAACACGTGACCTATACTACACCTATACGATACGATATCTCACTTACACGAGGTCAATACGAGACCTAAACCACACCTATACGATACGATATCACACTTATAGCCTTATATGAGGTCAATACGGGACCCAATATTTGTATTATTTTTAATTTTTATAATTAATAATAATTTTATTATTTTTAATAATATTGTTTTTTTTATAAATAAACATGGTAATACCCCAAAATACACACAATTAATTTTCTTTTTTTTTTTATAAATAAAAAAAGGAATACACAAAAAAAATACAAAAATGGAACTTTATATACGCTGCGTATAGATCCCTATGCAGCGTATGAGACAAAAATGACAAAACTACCCTTGTATTTGGCTTCGTATAGCCTCAACACAAGGGTATAAAAGATATTTTTAGACCTTTATATACGCTGCGTATAGGTATATACGGAGCGTATTCAAACTTTGTGAAAAAATGATCCCTCAAACCTACCAAAATGACCCAAAAAATTCTAATGGTTTATATACGCTGCGTATAGACCTATACGCAGCGTATATAACCCTTGTTTTCTGTGCAATGATTGGTTATTAGGCACTGAGGTCCATGGTTTATCTACGCAGCGTATTGGTCAATACGCAGCGGCGGCTGCGTATTGACCAATACGCTGCGTAGATAAACCCTAATTTTACTAGGGTTTGATGTGCCAATAGGCACATTAGTGTGCCAATAGGCACACCCATTTTTAAAAAGAGGCTTAATATTGAACGCTTAATGTTGAATTTTGTGAACAATCAAGATGTATTCCTTTCTTACCTATTTTTTTAATGTTAGGAGTTATTAGTAAATGGATAAATTACTTATCAGAGTAAAGAATAACATAACATTTCTGTCCCACTTCCCTGACTTGGTAAATCATTTATTTTTAGTTAGACTTCCAATTACGTTTTTCAGCTATAAAAGGAAACCCCTTTTTTGTTTTTCATCACCAAACTAACCAAAATACTTAACAAACAAATTTCGGTTTCCCAAAGATACATTCCAAAAATGGGTTTGATGACTAGGGCTTTTATCTTGATCGCCATGGTTGCATGTCTCACATCAGTTGCTCATGCCATTGCTGGCCAAGCAACCTTCTACACTACCTACCTCCGTAAGTATATAGGGATATTATATATACATCATATATATGTTAATTCACAAGTTCGGTATAACAGTGTAAACTTTTTTATTCAATTTTACGAACCCAAACTAACCCTCACATATTATATATACTTTTAACCTATTAAACATTTTCTTCCTTTAGCTTCATCATGTTATGGCTTCGAAGATCGTGGCGTTATGATCCTAGCAGCAAACAGTGTGTTGTTTAACAACGGAGCTGCATGTGGGACTAGGTACCGTGTCACTTGCACTGGTAGAACCAATCTGGGAGTGTTGGAACCTTGCACAGGCCAAAGCGTTGATGTTACAGTTGTTGATCTTTGTCCTGGATGTGCTTCAGATCAAATTGATCTTTCCCAAGAGGCATTTGCTGTGATTGCTAATACTGATGCTGGGAGGATTCTCATCGAATATGTCCAGTAATTATACACAACCCAAATTTTTTAAATCAAACTTATACGATTTCTGTTGAAATTCTGACTTATTCTTTCTTTCTTTGTGATTTTCTCGTTTTCAGGATCTAATATAAACAACTATGCATGCAAGATTTCAATAATAAACTCTCTTTATGAGTTCTTTTAAAAATAAACGAGACTCAAAGGGCATTGTAATCATGCTTGTATATGTTTCTCGAAGAAAGCTTGTCATTTCGTTGAATACAATTGTTACGTGTTTCCATTATATTCTAGAATGATTCTACGTTCTTGCTTGCTTGGGGCACGACAACAAAACATAGAAAAATTAACATAAGACAATTTGAATTAATTAGAAAAGGTTAACGTTGAAAATTCTCATTTTGTAGGAAAAACTATGGTTTGGTACTATTCGATAAAGTTGTAAAGGAACCAAACGAACACGAGAACTATGCATGTTCATATTTGTTTCTTTAACTTTAACCAAACAAACGATCAAACAAGGAAAACTAAACCAATGAAGTTTTCTTGTTCATGTTCGTGCTAGTTTGTTAGCATATAAACAAACTATTCAGGAACGTAAATTAACAGAAAAACACACATAATTGAACATAGTGAACAGATATAAGAACATAATTGAGCGAATAACTATTAAAGGCAAATGTGAATATTAATTTGTCCTAAATAATTAATGAAACTTTACAAATTTGTAATTAGTGATATTTAACTCAGGTTTGGTGCTTATTAAATTTTAAAACTACGTAACTTTTCACACTAGTTGGGTTCAAAAGAATTTTAGAACTTCATAGCATTTACATATTAATTTGCAATCTGTAATGCATTTACATATTAATTTGCAGTCTGTAATGCATTTACATATTAATTTGCAGTCTGTAATGCATTTACATATAAAAGAACAATCGAAGTATAAGGAAAAACAATTTACTGTTTTTAACCCTAACCAATAAAAATAGTATCAATTTCACTTATTTGAAGATAGTTATTATGATGTTGGAGTATTGATTAAACTTTATTTAAGCATTAAATAAAATTACAATCAAAATCACCATTTTCTACAACGGTGGAGGTATCCACACCCCCCCCCCCCCCCCAAAAGTATCTACACACCCCCTAACCCTAAATGACTCCCATTGCCCAATACGCCTGAAACTGGCCCCACCCATACGCCCCTCATTGCCCAATACCATTGAAAAGTATTTACACACCCCCCTGCCATCTAATTAATGTCAATCATTGGGTGTCAGCCAATGATTACCAATGATTGGGGTGTGTGAAACTTTATTTTGATAGGGTATTTGTATGGGGAAGTTGTGAAATATTAAGAAAATTAATTTTTTTTTTATAAAATGTTGTTATAAAAAATTGTGTTAGTATTATAAAAACTTCATATTTTTATGAAATGAATTATGTATATTATTAAATGCCAATTTTTTATAAGTATTATTAAATGTCAATTTTTTTTATAAAACGAATTGTATATATTATAAAATACCAATTTTTTATAAGTATTATTAAACGTTTTATTAAATGTCAACTTTTTTATTTATCAATTATTATTATGTGTTTAATTGTTTCTATAACGCAATGTGTATGTTAAAAAATGTCAACTTCTGAAAGTCTTTAGTTGTTTTCCAATTGTCGTTTATTAACCATAACGCAACAAGAAACGTAATTTAAAATGTAATTAAACATCGTTTTATATTAATACACAAAACATGTAACTTTGATACAGAATGCGACTAAACCCTAAACCCTCAACCCTAGATCGCTAATTGTTACATATTTTTGAATTCCGGTACAGGAAAACGATGGGTGCAGCATACACAATATAAAGACAGCCCCGGCTGTCTTGAAATTGTGTACCGAACCCTACCTTCCAACGGGATTCTGCTTCACATCTACCACACTGAAATGGCATAAGGGATCAGGAGGTTGGAGTAGTGGAGTCGGCATTTCGTTTATCAACCACCGTTCAGCCTTCCGCGTCTTTTCGGGATGGTGAGCGAAGTAGCATACCCGTTGGTGGAAGGCTCGTGAGAACACTAATGAACTCCTCTCTTGGAAGGACATGTTACGGGGCGGACCGCGTTGGCTAGCGTCACTTGGAGCTGACGAGTCAACAGGCTACTCCGATAACACGTAATCCTAGATCGTCGTTCTAGTGCATGAATCTGAAATACGAACGTAGTTTTTCCATAAAGATTACGCTACCACCACCGTCAAAACACCGACTTTCGATATCCTGTTAATAAAAAATACAATTTAGCATTAGACTCAGCATTCGAAAATATATTGTAAAAATAAAAAAAAAAACAAAACACCACCACAGCCGACCCACCACCGCCACCACCCCAGCCGACCCATCCCCACCACCACCCCAGCCGACCCACCACCACCACCACCACCAACACAGCCGACCCACCACCACCACCACCACCACCCCAGCTGACCCACCACCATCACCCCAGCTGACCCACCACCACCACCACCACCCCAGCCGACCCACCACCACCACCCCAGCCGACCCACCACCACCACCACCACTCCAGCCGACCCACCACCACCACCACCAACACAGCCGACCCACCACCACCACCACCACCAACACAGCTGACCCACCACCACCCCAGCCGACCCACCCCCACCACCACCACCACCACCACCACCACCACAACCCCAACACCACCACAAACCGCCAAAATAAAACCACAAAAAAACAAGGGTAAACAAACCTTGAATATTCCGACCATATAGACCGATACGAGAGCAAAAACTATACGAGAGACGCGTGTGGTCCCCGTCCGGATTGTCATCGTGTGGTCCAGAACTCCTCCAAAAAATAACTTTTGGATTTGGATATGTACTTGTTCTCGATTAAAGTATAAGAAGGAAGGTGAAACTGAACTTCAATGAGACCCGTATGGGTAGATGAGAGGCATATGCAAGTGGGGTGTCCTAAATGTCCTGTCAACTTTTCAGAAAAGGTAGGTGGATATGAGTCTCATCGGGCTATACGAGGCATATGGGTTGAAAAGTTGTCAGGATCCGTACCCATCATACGCGCGTATGGGCCTATGAGCGGCATATTGGTTTGGTTTTTTTTTTTTTTTTTTTAAACTTGTATATGTTGGTTGCACATGTCGGGTATTTTTGTCATCCTTACTTGCCCAGAAATATACACCATCTTCACAATCACAAATTCACAATGGTTTTTTGCAAATGTGGTAGGACGGCTGCACTAAGAACATCTTGGACTGAAGCTAATCCCGGACGTCAATTTTACACTTGTCACAATCTGGTATGTTTTTAATGTATTTTTTTTCCATTAACCCTTGTATATTAGTGATTTATTTTTTTTTCGTGTCAGCGTTCTAAGTGCAACTTCTTTGTGTGGGTCGATCCTCCCATGTGTCGTCGGGCATGTGTGGTCATCAAAGAACTGATGGATACGAAGGCTGTGCTGAAAAACGAAGTCATTTTTTTGAGAGAGGAGGTTCGAATTTATAAATTGCAAGAAGCGGAATTTGAAGAATTTCATTCAAGTGTTGTTCGTAAGAGGGAACGTTGGTTGATAATCAGTTGTATTTTTTTTGTGTTGTTTGTCTTGTTATTTTTCATTGTTAGTGTGTAAGTTTATGCAAGACATGTAATCGAATATTAGTTATAAATGCCGTTTTTTACATATATTAAGTTTTAAAAAAAAATGTAATCGAATATTGTGTTGTTTGTCTTGTTATTTTTCATTGTTATTATATATACTAAGTTTTTTTTTAAAAATGTTGTTTTTTAAAATAAGTCGACTAAGCATAAATAACTAAGCATAAATAACAAAACGAAGAAACATTCATCAAGTTACAAATGTTTAAACATACCAAAATAAACAAAAAGAAATAAATATTTGTTCATACATGCCCACAAATGTTTAACAAAATAAAATTCACCCAACAAATACTAATCCTCCATCTCCTCACCGCTGTCGTCAGAATCATCCCCACCACCTGCCTGCGTCCCGGACGGACCTGCCTCCATGTCGAAACCCGGATACACTCGTGGATGTGGCGGGGGTCGAACCGGCAACCCCGCCTGGGTACGTCTCTCTGCCTCACAAGCCATCACCCACTCCATCAAATCCTCCATCTGGTCCATCCGCCTGTCCATCCGCTGAAACTGTTGTGTCCAGCTGGCCATCATACCATCCTGACCCGCCACCAGCCTCTCAAGGAGACGTTGGGTGGACTGAGGCAACCGCACTGCATGATAAACGCGTTGTGGAATCTGTGGCGGCTCCTGCGGATGGCCCTGGTCAACCTGAGGTTCCATGTCTCCATCCATAGCAGGCACGTCAGCAATATGCGGAATCCATGGGGAGGCCGGTCCGATATAGAAGGACCCCTCCCTTTTTTATTTGACATTTTTTATTATTGATTTATTTATATTAAAATTAATTCCTTTTATTAAAAAAACATATTTCATTTTTAGTTTGAGTCAACAATTTTAAATCCCTTTAAAACAATAATAATAATAATAATAATAATAATAATAATAACAATAATAAATAATAATAATAACAATAATAATAAAAGTAATAATAATAATAACAACAATAATAATAATAATAATAACAACAATAAATAATAATAATAATAACAATAATAATAATAAAAAAAATAAACAATAATAATAACAATAATAATAATAATAACAATAATAATAATAAACAATAATAATAACAATAATAAATAATAATACTAATAATAACAATAATAAACAATAATAATAACAATAATAAATAACAACAACAAATAATAACAATAACAACAATAAATAATAACAATAAACACAATAAATTATCAAGTGTTATTATAAAACGTCAAATTCTCTATAATCCATAACGCAAACGTAAGTGAACATTCTTTGATAAAATAACACAAAACACAACACTTTCATACAAAATGTAATACAATACATAGCCGAAACCCTAAACCCTACACACTAAATCGCTAACTATTACATATTATTACTTAGATTCACACGAACCCGATGTGTATCTGAATCAGGTTCTCAAACAAACTGTGAAATCGAACAGTTTCTTCGTACAACTGTGGCTAATGGAAATGAATGAAAAATACGAGACAGACAGTGTGTGTTTCTTGGTGTTTTAGTGTGTGGGGTTTAAAAGTTTTAGACCTATTCTCTATTTGGTCAAACAAGAAAAGTAGTTTTTGAATCAATGAGGGACGTATAGGGTAAAAAGAGGCGTATAGGAGTTGTTGTTAAAGAGTGTATAAAGGATATATTATAACCAATTTACCAGCTCCTGTAGAGGAGGATAAACTGGTTAATGCTTGTGTGTTCTATGTGAAGTGTGCGAGTTCGAATCTAGGGGGAGGTCGGTCCGATACAGAAGGACCCCTCCCTTTTTTATTTGACATTTTTTTATTATTCCTTTTATTATTCATTTTTTATGAGGGGCGTATAGGGCAAAAAGCGGCCTGTAGGAGTTGTTGTTAAAGCGTGTATAAAGGCTATACTATAACCAATTTATCAGCTCCTGTACAGGAGGATAAACCGGTTTAGGCTTGTGTGTTCTATGTGAGTTGTGCGAGTTCGAATCCATGGGGAGGTCGGTCCGACACAGAAGGACCCCTCCCTTTTTTATTTGACATTTTTTATTATTGATTTATTTATATTAAAATTAATTCTTTTTATTAAAAAAAACATATTTCATTTTTAGTTTAAGTCAACAATTTTAAATCCCTTTAAAACAATAATAATAATAATAATATCAATAATAATAAAAGTAATAATAATAATAACAACAATAATAATAATAATAATAATAACAATAATAATAATAATAAACAATAATAATAACAATAATAAATAATAATAATAACAATAATAATAATATTAATAATAATAACAATAATAATAATAAACAATAATAATATCAGTAATAAATAATAATACTAATAATAACAATAATAATAATAAACAATAATAAATAACAACAACAAATAATAACAATAAACAATAAATAATAACAATAACAACAATAAATTATCAAGTGTTATTATAAAACGTCAAATTCTCTATAATCCATAACGCAAACGTAAGTGAACATTCTTTGATAAAATAACACAAAACACAACACTTTCATACAAAATCTAATACAATACATAGCCGAAACCCTAAACCCTAAACCCTACACACTAAATCGCTAACTATTACATATTATTACTTAGATTCACACGAACCCGATGTGTATCTGAATCAGGTTCTCAAACAAACCGTGAAATCGAACAGTTTCTTCGTACAACTGTGGCTAATGGAAATGCATGAAAAATATGATGAAGAAGTTGATTCTCGATTTGATGAACCTGTTCTTATGACAAACCCTTCATCAATTGAGATTTTAAATACAAGGCAATGTCACCGGCATCTACCGACGCCCGGTAGTTCCGTGACCACCATATACCATCACGCGTCTGAACCGGCTTTTAAACCGGACGGAATCTACGAAGAAACTGTTCGATTTCACGGTTTGTTTAAGAACCTGATTCAGATACACAACGGTCTATTTGCTTCGTCCTCTAGAACTATTTGTGTATGCATTCTTTTGGTAGTTAACCAGGTGTCAACCAGGGGAGGCTTGTTGATCAATGAGCACCATATAGGAGTTGTATATGGGTCTCATTGCCCTATACGGCTCATAGGAAATTAATTTTTTTAACAATTTTATGTGGTAATTAAGGGTTTTTTATGTTATAAAACACCGTAATTAATATTTTTTTTAAATTGTTGCATAAACTATATTTCACGGATGTTACACCTTTGCCAAGTTAACAAATTCTTTTTCGTGAAGTTCTATTACTATCTACTAACGACCTACCCTGTGTAATACGATACATGTACATTGTCACCCATTCATATCTTCTATACGTCGGTGAGTTATTACAAAGTCCATTTCGTACCGACATCGGACAATCATCTCGTTAACTTAGCAATAATAATAATAATAATAATAATAATAATAATAATAATAATAATAATAATAATAATAATAGTAATAATAACATAGCTTCTATACGTCGGTGATGTATTTCAAAGTCCATTTCGTACCGATATCGGACAATCATCCCGTTAACGTAGCAATAACAATAATAATAATAATAATAATAATAATAATAATAATAATAATAGTAATAATAATAATAATAATAATAATAATAGTAATAATAACAACAGTAATAAATAACAATAATAATAATACTAAAAATAATAATAATAACAAATAATAATAATAATAATAATAATAATAATAAAACATATACACATTTAAAAAAACGATGTTATATCTAGTCACGGCAAACGGGTCGGGCCGGGGGTCGGGTACGGTCTTTGAACAACGACGATATTTTATGAAATGAATTTTGTGTATTATAAAATGTCAAAATTTTTATTTATCAATTATTATTATGTCTGTAATTATTTTTCACTTGTCATTTATTAACCATAAGGCAATAAATACACGAAACATCGTTTTATATTAATACACAAAACATGTCATTTTAATACAAAATGTAACGACTAAACCCTAAACCCTAAACCCTAAACCTTAAATCGCTAACTGTTACATATTCTTAAATTCTTGCAAACTGTATCGGTTATTCAGATCTCTATTCGGTCTCCATATTGTTGCTATCAAGTTTAAGGATGCATTCCACGGTTAACGTGCTTTCCGCTTCCCCATTACCACATGAAGAACCTCCGACCTGATCTGGTGCTCCCTCGTTGTTGCAGAAGATATCTCAGTAACCAGTTCCACAGCATGAAGAACCAATCAGTACAGAAGGAGTTCTCCCTCGAGGTTGCTGACGCAGAAGCATTGTCGTTGGTGAAGGTGGAAGAACATTCCAGTTCACCCTCACAGTCACCGGTAAATATCTACTTCCACCGTCACAGACTGTGGGTGCAGAAGCATTGTCGTTGATGGACGTTCTGGTGCATGAATCTGGAATACGAACGCAGTTAAGCATTCGAATATGAAATATGAACGCAGTGTACTTCTCCATAAGGATTACGCTACCACCACCGTCGAAACACCTACTTTCGATACCCTGTTAATAAAACATACAATTATAGCATTAGACCCGACATCCGAAAATATATTGTTAAAAATAATAAATATAATAATAAAAATAACATATGCACATTTAAAAAAACGATGATATAAGTCTAGACCCGGCAAACGTGTCGGGCCGGGGGCCGGGGGTCGGGTAGGGTTACGCTACCACCAACACCACCACACCCGCCTAACCACCACCACCACCACCACAGCCACCACCACACCCACCTAACCACCACCACCACTACCACCACACCCGCCTAACCACCACCACCACCACCACCACTACCACCACAGCCACCACCACACCCGCCTAACCACCACCACAACAACCACCCCTACCATCACCACCACAACAACCACCCCAACAACCACCACCACCACCACCACCACCACACCACCACAACCACCACCACCACCACCACAACAACCACCACCACCACAGCCACCACCACAGCCACCACCACCACCACCACAACTACCACCACCACTGCCGTCAATCACCACCGCCGTCATACCCCACCACAGTCAATCCTCCACCGCCGTCATTCCCCACCACAGTCAATCCCCCACCACCATCAAACCCAACACCACCACAAACGACAGAAATAAAACCAAAAAATAAAAAAAGGTTGAAGATTAAGCAATAAAATTTGGAATACAAACTAACCTTCATCGTGTGGTCCAGAGTTTGTCTTGTGAAATTCTTATGGTCCAGAGCGTTTGTGTGTGTGTTCTTGGTGTTTTAGTGTGTGAGTTTTCAAATTTTAGATCTAGTTTATCCCTTTATTAAAGTTGGGAAAGTGTTTGTGTTCAATGAGAGCCGTATGGTTCAATGAGCAACTTATAGGAGTTGTTGGGTTTAAAGCGTATGAAGTGTATAAAGGATATACTATAACCAATTTATTAGCTCCTGTACAAGAGGATAAACTGGTTAAGGCTTGTGTGTTCTATGCGAAATGTGCGAGTTCGAATCCCGGGGGAGGCCGGTCCAATACAGAAGGACCCCTCCCTTTTTTGAATCAATGAGGGGCGTATAGGGCAATAAAGGGCGGATAGATTTTTGAATCAATGAGAGGCGTATGAAGTGTATAAAGGTTATACTATAACCAATTTATCAGCTCCAGTACAGGAGGATAAACTGGTTAAGGCTTGTGTGTTCTATGCGAGTTATGCGAGATCGAATCCCGGGGGAGGCCGGTCCGATACAGAAGGACCCCTCCCTTTTTTATTTGTGTAATTATAATATTTTTATTATTCATTTATTTATATTAAAATTAATTCCTTTTTTGAATCAATGAGGGGCGTATAGGGCAATAAGGGGCGGATAGATTTTTGAATCAATGAGGGGCGTATGAAGTGTATAAAGGTTATACTATAACCAATTTATCAGCTCCTGTACAGGAGGATAAACTGGTTAAGGCTTGTGTGTTCTATGCGAGTTGTGCGAGTTCGAATCCCGGGGGAGGCCGGTCCGATACAGAAGGACCCCTCCCTTTTTTATTTGTGTAATTCTAATATTTTTATTATTCATTTATTTATATTAAAATTAAATCCTTTTATTAAAAAAATAGATTTCATTTTTAGTTTGAGTCAACAAATTTAAATCCCTTTAAAACATTAGTTTTCTTTTATTTGGTACTCTTTTCTTTTATATGAAGCACTTTAATTAAAAAAATTTATAAAAAAATTGTTGCGTACACTATATTTGACGGATGTTACAATATATTTAAATTATAATAAAGAGAAACATTAATAAGTTCGTTGCGTACACTATGTTTCACGGATGCTACACCTAACACAAGTCAATAACTTCTTTTTGTTGAGTTCTATTACTACGTAGTAACGCCCTACCCTGTGCAATACGAGACATGTATATTGTCTCCCATTCCATAGCTTCCATACTTCGGTATATATTCCAAAGTCCATTTGGTACTAGCATCGGGCTATCATCCGCTAACTTAACCATGATGAAATGGCTATCTTCGACATAAGCAATCGTTAAAATGGAATGGTTCGGGTAAACCTGCGGTCCATCGAACATCGGGAAGTAAGTTTGACAAACACCGTTGCTTAAATGTTGAACAATCACCCCAAATTTTTGAGCCACCAACAACCTTGTGTAGGGCAACCACATCCAGCATGTCATAGGTGCAGGTTCAACATTTAACCAATTTATCGATCGATACACATTTTTGTAACATCCCTTGTCCAATGATTCGAGTATATGCCCCCAACGCATTTTGTTAATGAACATCTCATCGAGTAGCTCTTGGCGGACCCACTTCCACTGTTTCTGGTCATACCCCAAACCCATAGCTATGGATCGAAACCCACAGTTACCGTCCGGCTGGGCATCTTCGATATGCGTTATGTATCTCCGATAGCTAGATGGAAGCCAATCCTTAAACCGATCGATCACGTTTTTGTACCTATAATTGGCAAAAAAATAAAAAACTAAAAAATATTAAAAAATAAAAAATTGAAAAAGAATTCTAAATAAATGTATGTATATACGTATGTACCTGTGCCCGGCCAACCATGGAAAGTCTTTATCTATAATTGGAAGTGTATTTTTTTCTTCTTTGGTTTTCTTTGAACGACTACGTCGCACATTTGGCTTTTGAGTGTAGTCGTTCCTCTGTGATTCGGGTTGTTTATCTTTATTCTTTTGTTGTTTTACTTTCGTAGTTGGGCGGCCCCTAGTATCTTGTTGTACCTCAGGTGGTTGATGGTCAGTCATACTTGGATTCAACACCGCTTTCATCTTCGACAACATACTTTTTAACACTAGAGGTGGCTGCGTATGTAGTTGCTGTGTGAGTTTATCCATTTCCGCCTGAATATTACACTCATCTTGATTAAGTTATTCTGTCGAAAAATCAAGTTTTGTCCAGAATTTATCTATCGCGGCAAGTGGAATTTTGCAACCTGTTTTTCAAGAATCATTGTTAAAACATGAAGTATATTGATGATTATATTCTATCGATCGAAACATATGTTATAGTTGTTATGTTACCTGTATTTTCCCACCACTCCATCTGACAAGCACATGGCAACCCACAACCCGTAGAAAGCTGGTGGCCACAAGTCCCCCCTCCTGCCCTCAACGCATTTAGCTTCTTCCTCTCGACAACCAATAACTCTAAGGCTTTTTGGGAAACATTACCTCGTAGGTTGTCAAAAAATGGAAATCTGTGGTCCCCCATTTGCACGGACCTGCTCTCCTGAAAACTAAGTTTTATTTGTATCTTTTGTGACTCTACAACTTTGCCAACAAGACACACAAGTCTATGTGATGTAGCGCATGATACGGACTCGAAGATCAAACACGTTGATTCAAAGAATACCCGTGTGTTCTTCCCCAACCCCCAAGATTCCACCCTAAAGGCACGGAATTTGATGTGAAAAACCAATTATTTTATAAAACTCAAAAACTATCCCCCAATACAAATTACATGAGAACTTATATAGAGTTTTTATGATCAACTCAACGGACATAAATTAAAACAAAACTTAATGAACACTAAATGTGGATTAATTTCGTTACATAATTGAGTCGACACTTGATATTCCCGCATCATTCTCCCCACCTTTGGAAAAACTCGCCCTCGAGTTTTGTCTCAGGCTAAAGCCACCTGGATCGAAAGGAACATCAATCCGATTCTTTTCGATTATTATCAAGGCCCGCCCAAGTAGTTCTACTTCACGGGTCATCTTATTTGACTCTGAACCTGTACCACCTTGGTCGAACGAAGCATATGACCATTTCTTGCTCACTATTGTCTTGACTGTAACACCTCGAAAATTCACGTCCTATAATGTGTAGACACGTGTCATATGTTTGAACGTGTGAAAGAATGTTATAAAAGGACTAAAGTTGACAAACATGGAAAGTATGTGAATATACGAGTTCTGAATGTCAACAGTGAATAAACATACTTCATAATAACCCTACATGATGTTCATATCATCAAACGAATAAATCATGGATCATACGAAGCAAAAAGTGAGAGATTACAAACTACAGGGGTTAAATGTGTCAACATGTTTAAGTCATACCTCTGAGTGACCTTTTGACAAACCCGAAGCTTTGTAACGGTTAATTATGCTCACTAGAATGGACGATATAAATTTCATAAAGTTTCGTTAACGTATGAGAAAGTTATGATCAAATTCGTGTGCGAGGGGTTAAAGCGTTAACATTGAAAGTTATGACTTTTCGGGTTAACCGGAATTGTCCAGGGACTTGGCAAAGTGGGTATAAGTCCTAAAGCCCTTGTAGGTAATTAAGAAGGGGTCAAATTGCAAGAAATAAGCTCCGTTGCCCTTTCGAAAGGCCAAGGGACAAGATGTGGAAAGTAGAAAATGAAAAATTCTGATTACAAGGTCCATGCGGCCCGCGTAAAAGTTTGTTAAATCTCATGCGGGCCGCGTCAGACACACAGATATAGAATTCGTGGACAGCAGCTTGTTTGAGCAATTAACCGACTTATAACAGATATTTTCTCATCATGGGCGCCCCCTAAGTGACTCCTAGAACACTAGGGACATGTGTTGATGATTTATGGTCAGTTGTAGCTTGAGTTGTCAACAATTTGTGGTGTTTAATTCACTATAAAAGGACCAAGGTTGCAACCATGGTTCTTCACACCTTCTCTTGCATTCCTGATCAATTCTGGAGCTCCCAAGCAGGCTCAAGTGATCATAGTTCGTGCATAGGACTCTTGTAAGTACACTTGACCTTTCTAAATTAAGTTTTAGCTTAAAAGTCAAACCGTCGTAATTAACGGTTGACTTTAAGATTAATCACTAATGGTCCAGTGATTAGTCGAATCAAAAGTGGTTATAAGTAGGTAATTATGTGGGTAATAAACCCTCGAAAGGGTTCCCCCTGATTCCCACTCTAACTAGGTCAAATGTCGGGTCAAACTTGTATTTAAAAAGTCAACAGAATGTGTAAATTACAATTTATGCATAATTAGCAATGTAGAATACATACAACCTGTTTGATCATTAATATAACTTGGTAATTAGTGTAAGAACATGTCTAAACATGTTCAACCCGACAATTTCCTGTTTATACCCGGTTCGGAACCGAAAGTCGCATAGTTTGACTTTCACTTTGACTTTCAGTTCTGACTCGTTATGGTATGTTTTAGAAATACCTAAGAGCTTCATTTGGACCAGGTTACATGCTAGTATAACCCTCTGTGGTTATACACCATGGTTCATTAGTTAACCGATTAATATGCATGATTCCGTTAATTGCTCATATGTTGACCATTATGCCCTTTTCACCTTAAAACGTGATTTATGAAAATGTAAAAGTGTAGAAACCTTAGTTACTGATATATGAACTTGTATGCAAAGTTTGACATCAGTTTGAGGTGTAGAATAAGAGTTATGCTCATTAGCGCAAATAGGAAGCTTTATGTTAATTACATGGCGTAATTAGCGTATAGCCTATTTAAACTCACTTTTTGATATCAAATCTTTTACCCACTGATGTAATATATTATTTTGGGATTTTTAAAGATTTTTAATTAATTTTAGGCTGAGCATAACTTATAGTCGTAGGCTTAATCCGGTAATTGTCGGTTTTGCCCTTACGGGCCATAAAATGAGTTTTACATATCTAAATGACTCCAAACCTTTTGCTACTGATCACATATGATAAATAAATTATTTTAAGCCTTCTGGAATGATAAAAATATCAGATTTATGTATCGAACCCGGAAATGGGTTTTAATCGCCTTATTAAGCGTTTTTAACGCATAGTATGTACTAAAACTATTTTAAACATACAAGGGTTGATACCTACTGATATTTGAGGCAAATTATAATATCTTAACAGTAATCAAAGGTTGATAAACTCAGACTTCAGTTTTGAGCTTTTCGGCTTATGTGAAATTACCAAAATGCCCCTACGGTGCATAGTTTGGTTATAATTGATACATTTCACATATATACAATACCCTACTGATGTAACTTAGTAAAATGAGTATTTTTGCTGATTACATCAGACCTGTAACTCAGGTTACCACTTAAACTCTTTTATAACCTTTAAAATGACCAAACTACCCCTACGGGGCATAGTTTGCGATTAAATATATTTCGGGCATAATAAAAGACATCTTACTGATGTCACAACATATTTGAAGCATATTAACTTAGGAAACCTGTAAATGGCTCATATGAATACCCGTTACGCTCATTACGCGTTCGGTTCGGTTTATGTAACTAGTTTACATAAATTAGCCTAAACGGGTCAAACCTTATCGGTTTTATCTCAAAATTCAGAATGTGTATGAAATACCCATATTAAGCAAGTCTCCGAACTTGTCGGGTCTAAATCACATTCTATCCGGTCTTCGCTAGCGTACGAACCGTATCATTGAAGCTAACCGGTCTAAGCTAAGGCTTAATTAAGGACCCGTTAGAAATCTAATAGGTTATTATAAACCTTCGTTCCAGATTAGGAGCCCAGTAAAAGTACTTGCATTTGCTGTATTTGATTGATACTTTGCTCAGGTAAATACTCTTAACTTATTTTCCCTATACGGGCTTGGGATACGGTACTATAAAAGTACCGCTTGGTCGGGTATGTAGTCATTTAAATCGGATTGTGATTAATGTATTTACATAACCCGCTTTATTCTGTATTATTTGATGTATGGCCCTTGGGGGTTAAATGACCATGTCCCGGATATCCTTGGCATCATTTTACGAAATGGCCACGACCTAAGCACGGGGTGTAGGCGTACACCTAACAGATGCATTATGTAAAAACTGGTAATCCACTAAAGGAATCAACCTTGTGGGCATTATACCTGTGGCGTGTCATTTAACTTAAACCGGCTCTTCTAACCGGTGCTAATGGACGGCAAATAAGTAAATTTGTATACAAGATTATATACAAATAATTGTCCCAAGTTATAAAGATATTTTGTGCCGAAGTGCATTCAAATCAATTTACAAACTCTTTTCAAAACGAGTCAGTTGAGTTGTATTTACCAGTGTAAACTGACGTATTTTCCAAAAAGGTTAAGTGCAGGTGCTAGACGAAATAGGCTGGCTACTCCAGGAATCATTACTCAAGTCTCGCAAGCTCTAGATGTCAAAGTCTGTTGAACAGTTTTCATTCTATTTTGATCCGCCTGTGGATCCTTTACCTTCCGTTGTAATACTTGGATATTACTTTTTATTCGGAATGTAATATATTTATCTTTTGCTTCCGCTGTGCATTTATATAATTGTGTTGTTTGACTATTATGTTGCCAACCACGTCACGATACTCCCCACCGGGCCCACCGGTGACACGTGGAAAGTCGGGGTGTGACATTGACCCTCTCAATTAATATAGTTCCAACTAAATAACCATATAGTCGTAAACCATGGACCTCATTGCATTTTTTTACAAAATACCCATCAAGTTTAACAACTTTTTCTTCGTTTTGATCAATATGAGGGGCATCTTTTGACGACATAGCTTCTCCAACCTCCACAATCTGCCCATCAACCAAATTTTCAAATAGAACATCATACCAGATTTTTACAGCATGAGAATTTTGTATACCATGGTTTTCATCATCCAAAATAATTTCCTCAAAACTATTTGTTGGAAAATTACCTTTTAAAATTGTACAAAAGTAAATTTGAGAAGCACCAAAATCTATTGTGTTTCTTAATGCCTTCGACTTCATTGCTTTGCTCATGAAATTTCTTTGCAAGCCCCCCATCCTAATAGGTTGAGTTCCAAATGTAGCCGTTGGACCACCCGTTACCATAGTAGGACCATCACCTTTAACGCTATGACTTTTGAAACTTGATTCGTCATCACCGGCTCCCATAATCGTCGACTCTTTTTTGTGGTCATGTCTAATGGTGAGCACACTACTGGTACTACCCGAATCATCGTCGCATGCCCAAGAATACCATTGCTCATCCTCGTATTCATCAAAACATGGTAGAGTGTGGTACAAGCGATAATCCCTCTCACAAGCCATTTTGAGCCAGGATTTTAGCTCTGATACCAACTGATGTAGCGCGTGATACGGAAACGAAGATCAAACACGTTGATTCAAAGAATACCCATGTGTTCTTCCCCAACCCCCAAGATTCCACCCAAAAAGGCACGGAATTTGAAGTGAAAAATCAATTATTTTAAAAAACTTAAAAACTATCCCCCAATACAAATTACATGAGAACTTATATAGAGTTATTATGATCAACTCAATGGACATAAATTAAAACAAAACTTAATGAACACTAAATGTGGATTTATTTCGTTACATAATTGAGTCGACACTTGATATTCCCGCATCACTATGGAGCGAGTTGTTTGGCCCTTTAATGTATCTCTTAAACTTAGAATGCTGGCTTTCAACTCTGTTGGTTGTATGTTGACCAAAATTGGGGACTGTGTTAGTCCAAGCTGAAACGAACTTTTCTTTATAATCTTTCAGCCACACATCATACAAATAATCCAGAACATCTGAAAAAAAAATTTGAATACAATGATTTGTAATGTTTGTATGTATATATGTATGGATGAATGTAGGTAAACTAATATAATATGTCCTTCACGTCCGTCGTTAACCAGTCGCGTGAAAAGCCGCTGAAAGTTATAATTGTATATCGTCGGAATGGGAGAATTATACAGTCGAGACCAAGAAAGCTTGAATATTTTCCAGTCTTCATCCGTAAATTTTGCCCGACAGTGTTTTAGAATATTCTGTGAGATGTGCCACCTACATAGCAATTTGGAAGCTTTTGGGAATACTTTATCGCAAGCATTCATCAAAGCTTGATCCCTATCTGTTACAATTACACGTGGTACCATGCAATCTACCAACAATTCTTTGAGCTTCTCCAGGACCCATAAGAAGTTATTTTTTTTTCTTTAGAGACAAACGCATGAGCCACACAAAAATACTTGTGTGTCGATGTCACACACACAACTTGAATAAACGGAAGCTTATACTCATTCGTCTTGTAGGTAACATCAATCATCAACACATGTGGGAATGCACGCCACATGTTGCACGAGTCCGGATGAACGGAAAAAACCTCCTCGACCGCGTTTGTGGAGGGATTCACTCTGGTGAAATAAACGTATCTTTCTTCTTGCAACATGCTCTCCAATATCTGCATTGGAGTTCGATCGCCATACATTTTTCGTTTAATCTTTTTAATCACGTTCTGTACATCTTGTAGAATGCACACGCTATGTGGGTACTGATTTCTTATGGTTAAATGTATATTTGTAGGCTCCATGTCTTGCAGATAAAGTCTCTCCACCAGTGATTCTTCGTCCTGGGTCAGCCTTCTAGCAAACGCGTGGCCCTCGAGAAATTCAGCAGGCTCATGGTTGTGAATGTTTTTCTTCTCCACAAGGCTCCAACTACCACTACTTGAGTCTAGTTTCCCTATCAGACTAAAAGGACAGCCGACCTTTTTGCTACCGGAACGCCGAACGGATGCTTTACTTTTGGGTTCGCCGCCACGATCGCATTGCAACCATATCTTCACTGTCCTTGCTGACGCACCTTCGCCTTTTTTCCTCGTTCGTTGGGTGACAATGACGTAACCTTTCGCAACTTCTCTTTTGTATACCCAATTCTTCAATTCTTCAAGTGACCCAAATACCTCAAAAAAAAAAAAAAAAGATTCATTAGAAATCCACATAAATGAAATTAATATATTAATTTCTCAAAAAAACAATAAAAAAACTCGGGTTCAACATCGGGTTCGGGTTAATATGTATGACACATTTTAGGGTTTGTATGAAATTTCGTGTCATACATTTTCTATTTTTAATCAGTATACATGCCTCGTTCGTGTTCGTTCGGTTCATTTACAAGCCTAAGTAATCTATTTTTAACAAAATATTTCACAAGAACATATATAATATTTCACCAAAATGATAACGAAATCGGGTTAATATGTATGACACAATTTCGGGTCGGGTTCGGGTTAAGGTCGGGACGGGTCAAACATTTTCTAGATTTCTCCTACCTAATAAAAAATATATACATACGAATAACATGTATACAAAATCATTTTATCCACTTTAAAATTATATCAACATTATGTAACACGAATAACACGTAATTGACGGTTATGTCATACCTTTTTTGTTTTTTTCTCATCATTAGCACCTTCCTCGTTAGCAGGTTCCTCGTTAGCACGCTCGTCGTCGTGAACACCTTCCTCGTTAGCAGGTTCATCATCGTCAACAACCTCCTCAAAGTGCATTACACCTTCCTCGATTTCGTTATCATTTTCCTCAAAGTCCTTAGCACATTCCTCGACTTCGTTATCATTTTCCTCAAAGTCGTTAGCACCTTCTTCGACTTCGTGATCGTTTTTCTCATGCTCCTTAGGACCTTCCTTATACTCTAACTTGTGTTTGTTTTTCGTATACGAATGGTAAGTCCCGTATTCGTGTCGCGGATAACTTTGGGCAATGTAAGATGGTTCCCCCTCATCTACAAACACCTGGATCAAGTCAGGTAACGTGGGTCGCACACCCCCGTCATCACAACGAGGCACGGACACAACCTCCTCCTCACCTCGATCAACGCCGGATAACCAAACGCTTTCGGAGACGTACGACTGGTTCGAATCTTCGCCAAAAATATTACCAATGCCCCAAAACGACATCTTTATGCTTCACGGTCTCAACCAATTTTTTTAGTTAAGAATCTTCAAGAGTTCAGTCGGAATTTTGCGAGTTTGAAAAAATTTGGAAGCCACAAATCCCGTATGCTTGGGTAAATAAACATTTTTGCTCGATAAGGGTCGTATAGGTCGATAAGGGTCATATGGGTCACTTTCACGCTTTTTCAGACTGAACTCCTTTCATGTCAGTAATTATACCTTAAATTCATCAAAAGTCGTGCCAATAAGCCTCTCATTGCTCAATGAGAGGCGTATAGGGTTTAATGCTCCAACTACCACAACATTATATGCCTCTCATAGGGCAATGAGAGGCTTATCAAAACCCTTTTTCTGGCACATTAATTGCTTTCATACTATATACTCCCCTTATTGCCCTATATGCCACCTCTGGGGGGTGTGCACTCAAAAAGTAGGGGTGTTTCAATACCCTCACCCTTCTACAAAGAGATTATAGGGTCAAGATGAAAGAGTTTTTCCATTAATATAGAAAACTTGGCTTCTGCGATCGCATTTGAGGTCGTAATTACGTTGTTGAACTTGTTTTATGACCAAAAATGAGGTGGAAAAACACCCGTTTTACGATTAATTGCCTCTTACAATTTGCACTGTTTTCTTTATACAACTTGCTACCGTTTTACGATCATTCTTTTCACAAAAACATTTTGTTTCTTTTTTTCAGCAGTTTTCTATTTTAAGCGTGCTATTAATGTTCATGTCCTTAAAATTTAAGCATTAATCAAAATTTTAAAATTATATAAAACATTACACTATATATTACAAATTATAACATCAGAGATTTATCCTAACATAATAAATAGGCAAAATAAAGGGTTTATGATCTAACTAGATGACTTGACATTTTGATACCTAACTTTTCATATTACTTAAGGGCTTGTCATCCTATCAAAGCATAACCGTTTTCCCTGTATAAGAGTGTGGGGTATGGTGGGACGTGGGTTGGGAGCATGGTGCGACGTACACGTGGAGTATGGGGCACCCAAGACCAAAAATCAATTTCAAAGGGGGTATGGTGAGGCGTGGCTGGGGTGGGATGGAAAAAAACCCAATTTCAAAGGGCTAGTGCTCTTGGCCAATGAGTTTCCGCCATGTCATTTGGGTAGCCCCGCCCAACGCCCGGGCTGAAACCCCCGTCCAACGGGCCACGCCCAAACCCAAGTCCACCCGGGGTGGGGTGACTTGTGCGTTTGTACCCAAACCACGCCCCAACACCCGCCCGATACCCCATAGTCTAAATAAAAACTGAGTTTGGCCCATATAGAGATCATAAGGGCAGATATGTTAAAAACTTGACATTTTGATGCCTAACTTTTCATATTACCTTAGTCTAGAGATCATGCGGGGCTAAAATAATTAGTTATAGAGACCATTAGGGCTAAAATGGTTAGACTTAGGGGCCAAAATGGTTAGTTATAGAGACCATGGAGGCAGATATGTTAAAAATTCTTATTTTGTGCTAATATTTTTGGGCTAATATAGTAAAAGTGATATAAACACAGGGGCCAAAAACGTAATTTACTCAATACATAACTATAAGAGGTTTTTGGAAACATGATTTTTTATTACTAGATATATATAACATTATATCTGTTCAAGTTAGATGATTAATAGACCCTTTAAACTCCGCCCATAGACCCCTTAAAATGATGAATAAATTGAATGATCCTGGAATACATTTTCAAATTGGAGATTTCAAATTCTTAAAGAGTTTTGAACTTTGATTTTACTCCATAAATCGTTGTTGAAAAAAAATCATACTCTAACCTGTCTTATCAGTTTCTAAAGTTGTTCAAGCAACATAAATAAATAATCAATAAAATAATTAAAAACCTATTCAATTTTTCCACTTTGTGTTCGATATTTGACTAATCTATCCGATGTTGCCCGGTTCAATTACTTGGAGCAGTGTGAGGGGTCTTTAAAGATTGTTGTGTGTCTCGATTTCAAAATGATTTTTCTCAATGTTCAATTAGTTATTTTACTTCATTCATATTTTTCTTAGAGTACAATATTTGAACATCCTTCATATGTGTTCAAAATAATGAGGACGACGACTTACTTTTTGTAGTGAAGATCCGAAAAACATGAGCAAATTAAATTGATGAAATCTTAACCTCGCAAACATATTTTAAACTGTATGTCCAGATTATATATGATTTAATATATATGATTACAGATTACGTGTGATACAAGTTTACGATAACGTCACATTATATATATACCTTTCTAGATTTCTATTTTTTTACTGTAGAATAAAGGTACTATTTTAAATTTATAATAAAACTAATGTCCTCTTTGTACCTCAAGTCGCACCTTTTGTGACTTTGAGTTGTAGTTGTAGATGGTGAAAATGTAAAATAAAAAAATTATGTAGTTGATGTTTGAAAAACAATATACATTCTTTTTAATCTACTTTGATGAGAAAAAAACTATTAGTTAGGTCATTTATATTATTTTGAAATATTGGCCTGGATGCCGTGGATTCAAAGTACCCCACGGAGTCTTGTTGAATAGATTGTAACGATGTTCACGTTTCGCCAAGGAGTGTGTTCAACTTCTACAAAGTTTTTAATCAAAATGACGTTGTTTCGATAGATTTTACCTAAAAGATTCGTAACAACACGTACTATATTCACTTTCTGAACCTCTGTGTGTATGCATGCATATATATGTATATATAAACATATAAACCTAAATTTTAATATTCACGTGTGATTGTATACTTTCTTTCTTTTTCTAGAAATTTTATTGACTTTATTAGTTTATTTATTTATTTTTATTTGACAGGACTTTATTAGTTAGTTTGATTATATTCATGACTACAAAGAAATTTCTATATTCGAAGAGAAAATACTTTTTTTTTTTAATCCAAAGATTATCATTCTACACGAAAAAGGGCAATTACAAAGCAATGGCTGGTAGTCGGGCAACAAGTTGCGCCGCCACCCCCTTTTGAATAGAAAAACCAATTCTACTAAATACAAAGTTTGAAACCTTTAGCGACGAAGAATTACTATTAACGACTTTTTGAACCCGATTCAAGAGTCGCACAGCGTCAGGAGCGAGACCACCAAAGGTATCAAACGCAAACGGGACAAACACATGTTGATTCTCCCGGCAGGCTTTCTCATATTTTGCCACTTTGCGAATAGTTTCTAGATGTTATGAATTCACTAATAGGCGGTAAAAAGCTTTCTTGATATTGTTAGAAGTTGACGAAAAATACTTTGTTGGCGATTAGTTTTTGTTTCAAAATTTGAGCAATCCTTTTAGTCAAATTTATAAATAGTCGTTATTTACGAAAATCTCGTACATGGTTAGACCTGGTTAAGATCTTGTCAAAATGGTATCAACAAAGTAATCAACACAATAAATCCAACCCAAGATCTTTATTACCCTGAAAGTTTTACGATTACAACAAATACTGAGAAAGAACAGAACACTCACAAAAACTCTCAACTCTCACACACTAGGATTATCAACACGATAATCCTTACTAGAACACCGAATCTCAAATGTAAATCTCAAATTCAAGACGAATCTAAGATACGAAACCCTAGGTATTTTCTAGATAGAGAAACTAGAGAGATGAATGATAATACTAAGAGGAAAAATGTCTGAATGAACAAATGAAACCCTAAGTCTTCTCTTATATACGGCGGCCACAAAATGCTGATGTCCAAAGTTGTTATAATTGTCCAAAGCCCAAAGTCCAGCCTCTTTTATCAAGCCTAGCTGCATAGCCCTTTGTCTTTTACGTGTTCAGCCCACCAGCGACCATTACTTGTTATGAACATGAAACGAAAGAAAACAAAAAATATTAAACTAGGAATAATAAGAGTTATATACATATTTTAACACCCCTCTCAGTTTAATATTTAAAGGGATCAAACATGTTAATACCTGCACAAAGATGATTATGTTGTTGTATTAAAACCCTTTTGTAAACAAGTCTACTAATTGATCTTTAGAATCAATTCCCAAAGGTTTTAACACATTCTTCGAAATCAATTCTCTTAAAAGGAACAAATCCAGTTCAAAATGCTTAGTCTTGTCATGAAAGACAGGATTAGCAGCTATTGACAACGCTACTGAATTGTCACACAAATAAGTTGACTGACTCAGTTCCGACAGCATATTTTTTAACCACACCAACTCACAAGCCTTAGCACACATGGATCGATACTCAGCCTTTTCTGGGGACCGAGACACTGTAGATTGCTTCTTACTTTTCCAAGAAACCAAAGAATTCCCTAGAAACACACAAAATTCAGTAATGGACTTTCTTGTTTATAGACATTTTGCCTAGTAAGAGTCTGCATACCCAACTAAATCAAATGCAGGCCCTTTACCGAACCACACACCCTTGCCAGGCGATTGCTTTATATAACATAATAATCTAAACGCAATCTTTAGATGCCCTTGAGTAGGAGAATGCATATACTGACTCAAGTAGTGAACTGTGTAAGAAATTTTAGGTCTGGTATGAGCAAGATAAATTAACTTGCCAACCAATTTTTGATAACCTGATACATTACCAACTACATTGCAATTTTCTTTACACAAATTTACAACTACATGATTTTGCTCTATAGGGTTGTTAACCGGTTTGCATCTTATCATGCCATACTCAGATAAGAACTCTAAGAAATACTTCCTTTGAGATAAACAAATACCTTCTTTCACATTTAAAACTTCTATTCCTAAAAAGTATTTTAATTCTCCCAAAGTCCTTTATGAGGAATCTGGACCTGAGACTAGCCTTAACAAATTATATTTCATTAAGATTGTTACCGGTTATCACAATATCGTCAACATAAACAAGCAAATAAACAATCACAGTTTTAGTCACTTTATAGAACAATGAATAGTCAAATTTGCTTTGACTAAAACCCATATCAAATAAAATATGGACTAACTTTTCATTCCACATTCTAGGTGTCTGCTTCAGGCCATGACATTTAAAAATAACCATCAAGTAATGACATGTAAACATCTTCATTTAAACTACCATATATGAATGCATTATTCACATCAAGCTGATATAAACTCCAATGACGTCCTACAACTAATGCAATAACACAACTCATAGTAACAAGTTTTACCACAGGTGAAAAGGTTTCGTTAAAATCAACTCCTTGTTTTTTACTATACCCTTTGGTAACAAGCCTGGCTTTAAGCCTTTCAACTTCACCAATGGATTTATACTTTATTTTATAAATCTACTTACACCCAACGACACTCCTACCTGGAGGAAACTCCACAAGTTCCCATGTATCATTCCTATGAAGAGCCTCAATCTCTTCATTCATGGCAGATATCCAATTTCGATCCTTAGATGCCTCACTAAAACTCTTAGGTTATACGGTCTTATCTAACACAGAAACAAAACACTTGTGTTCAACAGCTAATTTAGCATAACTCACAACCCTTTCTAAACCGTACTTAACCTTTCTCTCAACTATATAATCACCAAGAGTTCTAGATAATGAAGTGTTTCTAGAAGACCTCCTGAGTTGGCTTTGGTCACCTACTTTTGTGTTACTACTTCCCTCAGAAATGGATTGTTCTTCATGAATTGGTATTGTATGCTCAACCTCGTCAGTCCTAGATTCACTAACACTGGGCTGCTTTTCCTCAGCCCTGCCTACAGTATCAGAACCACCCAGCTCTGATTACTGAGACCTATATGTCCCTATTCCTCTAAGGTCCTTTCTTTCATCATTGGGAGTTTTAGAATGTTGTATGTCTGTGCTTTCATACATGTAAAAAAAAATTTAATTGTTTACTACAAGAAAACTATTCATTTCAAATTGTTTCAAGATAAACTTATCTTTAAAAGGAAACATGGTTTCAAAAAATTTTACATCTCTAGAAAAATATGTAGTTTTATTATCAAGACTATAGACTTTGTATCCTTTTTTCTCATTTGAGTAACCAATAAGAATACATTTCTCGGACCTACTTTTAAATTTATCACTTTCATCTAACACAATATAAAAACACAGACATCCGAACACCCACAAGTGACCAAGAAATGGCTCAAAACCATAAACCAACTCATATGGAGTTCTACCGGCTAGCACCGGCGAAGGAGTCCTATTAATCAAATAAGTAGCCGTTAATGCACATTTAGACCAAAAATTCACAGGTTAGCAACTTTGAAACGATAATGACCTAGCAACATTTAGCAAATGTCTATGTTTCCTTTCCACTATACCATTCTATTGAGGTGTATAAGTGCAGGAAGTCTGATGTATTATGCCTTTACTTTTACAAAAACTATTCATTTGATGATTTATAAACTTCGTTCCATTATCACTTCTGAAACATTTAACTTATTTATGAAATTGTCTTTTAATAATATTGACAAAATCTATAGGATCGTTTTCAGACCCAAACGAGTCGATCAGAAGAGTTTATCTCAATACGAATGGCGAAAACAAACGTATCGAGGTGAATTCAGCAAGATTCACACTATAAACTGTTGTATGATTGATTTGATGACGTTTTACAACCTGACAACACTTCGGCAGCACTTCGTTACACTGACCGGAAAGTTACAAATGAAATGGCACATGAGGGTATTTATAGGCTGAGTGATTTAGTTTGAAAGTGGCATGGCACTCCTCAAACGAAATTAGAACTTCTAATTTCATTTGAACATGTCACACATGTCATTTTCAAACTAAATTAGCTCAATCACATCTAAATCCTACACTATTTCTCATATTACGTGCCCTAATCTGTCTAAGTACAAACAAGACTCGATACAAGACGAAGTCGACAGACGTATGCACCAACAGACTCCCCCTCGAATGTTGACGAGTCTTCAGTGTCGAGTCTTCGGTTGTCAAACCTTCAGTCTTTATCAGTCTGCTCTCTTCAAAATTCTCCATTGTAAGCATCCTCAATTAATCTCTTTCTCGTAATCTTCAAAATTTGAATCTGGCTCTACTATCTTCAGACTCCCTCTTGATGTCATCAGACTCCCCCTTTCGCTAAGCTGGGATCGTAGTCTGGAATTCACTTTCCATAGGTTCTTAGATAAAAAACTGGCATTTATCTAACTCAGATATCGGAACCTGGTTAACCTGCACACATCTCTACCAAAAAATAAGTTTCACAAATTTAAAATTTTGCAAATTTAGAAACTACTTGCAGGTACCATTCAAAAAATGATTTAATCTTTGATAATCATTTGAAAACACAATTTCTTCATACGTTCTTTCCCAAACCTGTTCATCAAGTTTAGCACTTGCAATTTTAAAAATCAGCTCTCTAACATCAGTTGTCGAAAATCTTTTTGTATTTTTCAAAATTTATGCTAAAACACACTAAAATCTTTTTGGATTTTTGAACTAGAAATGATATGCAATAAAGAAATATTTACAAACAATATTTTTGTGAGTTTGTGTAAGAGGATCATATCAGTTTTTGAGACAAATCACCAACACCGTTAAGCTATAAACATTTTAAGTTCTAAACGATTCACATAGATTGACGATATTGTTGTCCACTTAAACTCAATCTAAAAACTTTCGAAATGCTTACCGATATGTTAAGGTATATTAATTTTGCACTAAATTCTTATGGACCCCACGATCTCAGCATATCACCTCATCATGCAATACACTAACTCAAGTAATGCCTTTAAACTTTTATCAACTGTGATTTGTGCAAAAACAAAACAGAATGTTTAAACAATAACAATCAGGTCCATACTTCCGTATACGCAGAGAAAGTCCAATGTTTAAACAAAATAAGAAAATAAAAAATAAGTTGAAGTTGTTTAGGCTTTAACCACCAGGTCGATACTTCCGTATACGCAGAGGAGGTCCAAAGCTTAAACGAAACACCATAGAAAATAAAGCAGAACGTTTAGGCAATAACATCCAGGTCGATACTCACGTATACGCAGAGGATGTCCAATGCTTAAACAAAATAAAGAAATAAAACAAGTTTAAATCTTTGCAAAATGAAATGCACAATCACAACGATTTTTTCAGCAAAGTTGTGAAAGTTCACAAACTTAACCAGTTTTATGTCTTTCGACAATCAGCGATTACTGAGTAGGCACACAATCAAGAAGGAAAAAACTAAGTACTATGCTTTTGACCATGTTTCCCACTAGAACTAGCCTTTTTCATTTAAGTTTGTATCGTTATCGCAAATTTACTAGTCTAGCTGAGCCTATCGTAACATCTTTAGTGAGACCGTTTATCACATTTTAACTTTCCATTTCTTTAGCGTGTCGTGACAGTCCACTGATGTACTATCATTTCCTCTTTTTCACAACAAAACTCATTTTTTATTTTGTCATGTTTTTGGATTTTTCAAATTTTCAAATGTTTTTGGATTTTAAGAAATGTTTTTGGATTTTCTGAAAATTTCTTACTCCCCCTAAAATGCAAACACATTAAAGGAAATTTGAAAACAAACTGTACAAACAACGTGACAACTGATATCAAATCGCTTCACTTCGCCATCCACTTGGCATAAACAATCAGAACTCCCCCTCACAACAAACTATTTTTCCATTGATTTCAAAACACTCAAGTTTGTTTTAATCAAATGGTTTTTCCAGAAAATAAGTTTTGTTATTTTTATAAAAACCTCTTGTAGGTTAGGGATTTGGTTCATCACATTGTCTTTCAACCACTTGTAGGAAAATGCAAGTACAACTTAATGTCCTTGATTTACCACTTTCAGTTAAAAACCTTTTTCAACCACATGGCATACCAACCAATACCCCTTGTAATTTACCATATGTAGGTTGAATTCTCAAGATGCCGATTCCTACTCCTCACTTACCAACCTGGAAGTTTCGGCAAGTCACACTTCTACAAAAACAATTTTCGTAAACAATGAAAGATGCCGATTCATGCTCCACGATTACCAACTTGGTAGCTCCGGCAAGTCAAGTTTTTATTCTTTGAAAAATATTGACACCCAGGCCTGACCATCCTTGGGTGTAACCACTTCTTTTTCAACCTCGCTTTCAACAAACTTGTGAACACTCTTTTTGGAAGCATAAAATTCTTTAACACTTTTGGCCTTACCATCGACAATTTTTCCAAAAATGTGTTCCACCTTTCCATTGAAAGTTTTTTCAACATCAAATTTATTCTTCTAAGAATAAAATTGATTTGAAATTTCAACTTTGCCTATTTTAGATTTCAAATTCTCAGTCCGCAATGGTGGAAAATTCTCATCATCCAATGACGGAACCTTTTTCTCCTTTTTCAAAACAACCTGTGGCTCCTCTGTCTTTGTGGAGACAAATTCATCGCCAGTAGATAGCTCCTCTGATTTTGACAAATCAGATTCATCGCAAGAACTACTTCCTGAACCCTTAACCACCCATTTCTGATTTTTCAGATTTTCTTTTCTTTTTAAAACATTCCTTGAACATTCACCAACTTCAAAAATTGAATTTTCAAAACCTGTAAATTTTCTGGTTTTAAGTTCAGTTTTCTCAACAACTTTTTCTTTTTGTTTACCAGAGACTCCCTATTTTGTTTGTATTGTCTTGGGACAATTTTTGGCAATATGACCAACTGTTTTACATTGAAAACAGGTTCTTGTCTCTGTCTTCTTCTGAACAACCCTTTTCTTCATCTCTTGTTGCTTCTTTGCAAGGAATTCTTCATTCGTTTGTTTCCAGAATGAACTCTTCTGTTCTTTCTCAGCACTTGTTCCTGAAACAAAAATAGTTTTTGGTTTATAAATTTTCTCATTTTTATAGTTTTTCGGTGGAATAAAACCCAAACCATTCTTTTTGAAATTACCGTTATGGTTTGGTTTCTTTCGATAACCATAACCAGAACTGTAACCCATTTTCTTGTTTAATCGTTGTTGAATTCTTGAGGTGTAAGGTCTTGGTTTTTCAGAAAGATTGACATCCTTTATTTCAGAAATATTAATTTCTGTTAGTTTGAAAACCTTTTTAATCATTTTTGGTTTAACACCTCTTATTGGAAAAGCCTCATCAGAATATAATTTTTCAGAATCTTTCAAAGTATATGCTACTTTGATCGGTTCGTCATCCAAATTAGATTTTGATAACAAAAATTCTTTATTATACACCCGTTTTCCCTGTTTGGCTTTTTTACTTGACGTGTCGGACTTTGACTTTGACTCTGATTTTGACTCCGACATTAACTCCTCTGTTTCATCTTTATCCAACACCTGATCTACCACTTTCTTTATTAACTCGGACTCATGATCAGTGTCAGACGACGTGAAAATGACATCAATATTTTCTGGCAAGTTAACCGATGACTTAGACTCCCACTGTAAGTTCGTTTCCTTTTCGACTCTTTCAGAATTTGGATTTCGAGGAGAATATCCATTTTCAACTGGGGGTGGACATTTGTTATAGAAAACACTTGGTTTCTTACCAGAAATCTTCACTTCATCATCTTCTTTTGTTTCGGACTTCTTTTCTTCTGAAGTCTTTCCCTCTTCAAATGTCTTCATTCCTTCCACAATGGGGTAAATCCTGTCAACAACAAAAGTAGAACATGAGTAACTTTTTAATAAATTGTTAACTCTTTCAGTTTCAATTCTTTATGTTGCCAACTTCAATTCAAGCTCAGCACACTTCTTTGTGTAGTAGTTGACATCGTCAAGCTGTCTCATGTAAGCTCCTCTGAGTGTATTCATTGCTACAACTTGTTCACTGCTTGATTCATTGTACTTATTCATCTCTCTGTTCAAAGTATCATATGATTCTTTCAGCCTTTTTATGTTGTGCAGCAAATCATTGTTCTGCATTGTCAGAGAGTCACAATTCATACACTTTTCAGCAACCTTGACTACCTCATCATCTGTTTTGATTTCAAATGCTGGAACTTCTTTAACTACTCTCACTGGAACTTCTTCCAAAACTTCTTTCTTCTTCTCAACTTCACCACTTAAACGTTTTCTGACTTTTTCTGCCCAATAATCATCAGTATAATCATTGATAACCTGAGCAACACATCCTTTAGCCAGGAATTCTTTGTCTGGGCAATAATCGTCCCAACTGAAACCTTCTGGCAATTTTTCATATTCTTGTTCTGCCACACAAACTTTACTATTTGTTGGAATGTATTTATCCCAACTGAATCCTTTTCCATTATCTTGATTTCCAAGACATGCTCTCTTAGAATCTTCAATTTCTTTTCTACCATGAGCAGTTTGTGACTGTTGTTGTTGATGTGGCTGTTGAGCAACTTGATGATATAACGCTTTTCGATAGTAACCATTGTTTCCAAAAGGATTTTGAGCTCCACTTGCTTCACGATTTGTGCACTCCCTCTTGAAATGCCCTTTTTCCCTGCATCGAAAACAAGTAACTTTAGATTTATCAAATCCTAAAGCTGAAACATGTGCATCGCGAAAATCATCTCTGCCTGTAATTTCTTTAAACTTTTCAACTCTTCTCAGTACACTAGCCATGCACCATTTTATATCCATCAATTCCATCTCTTCAGCATCAATCTGATCGTAATCCTCTTTTGTTAGCATTGGATTTCCGATCTTTCCTGCAACTAAAACTCCATAGGATTCAAGCACAGTTACCAACAAAGACATATGGCTTTTAGCTACTTCCTCGGTATAATTCTGATCATTTTCAATATTTAAAGCAATGTTGCATTGAAGTACTTTGCCACTCTTTGTTGTAGAACAATGTGGATCAAATGTTGGAAATGAAGAAAATCCCATCTTGCTACTTGATCCTTGAGATGGCTTTTCAGAAGATCCCGTTGTATTGAAAGTAGTTTCAACTTTTGGTGAAAACTTGGTTTTGTCATTAACACCACTTTTGTAGTACAAACCAATGTCTTGCTCTCCATCATAATTCTTCATTCTTGCTATCTTTCGTTGCTCCATTTCTTGAGCTTCAAGTTGTTTAATAAAATCAATCAATGTTAAATCATTAAAACCCGGTTTGTTTTTCAACATCATAAGATACGTGCCCCACTCATCATGTGGCAACGCATCAGCTAACTTTTCAATCAACTCATCTTTATCCTTTCTGATACTCAATCTGTTCATGTTTTTCAATAAATTGCAGTATCTTTCAATGATCTGCTTGGTGCTTTCATTTCTTAATCCTCGAAACAAATCGAATTCCTTTTTCATCAACGACTTTTTGTTCTTAAGCATGTCATCACTACCAAGAAACTTTGCTTCTAATTCTGTCCATATCGAATGTGCAGTTCCATTGTGTTGAAGTTGAATCAAGATGTCTTCTTTAATCGCCTGCTGCAACAAACTAACCATCAACTTCTCATCTTTGTATTTCTTTTTCTCGTCAGGACTCAAATCTCTAACTGGTATTTTCTCTCGATCACTACCAACTGGTCTAAAATATTGCACTTCCGTATGTTCCCATGCATCTAAATGATAAGCTTCAACCCAGTTACCAAATCGTTCAGCCCAACCACTAAAATCATCAATATCCAAAAGCTTAGGCGGTTTTTGAGTTGTTCCAGTTTCATTTTCAAGCATCGTATTCTGCGTAATTGATATCGGACTAGCAAAAGCATTGTAAAACTCGTTGTCCATGGTTTGATTTTCAAATGTTCACAAACAGGCAGCTTCAAACGAACTGGTTCACCTCGTGAAATACCTGACAACAATCAAACAAAAATGATTAGTTTAAAAACTTATCAAACAATTTGAATCGGACAGATGTTTGAACGAGTGAATCAACAGTAATAACAATCAGGTGACACTGTTGACCGATCGGGTAACGTTTTGACTTGTTGACCACAATGATGAACTTTTCAAACTAGATCTCTAATTTGGTTTGAAGCTGACTCAAATACAATTGGGCCGCTGATTATGTGGAATCTAATTGGACCATCAATATTGAAACATCTTTCTATAAACTGAGAATGTCAGATCACATGCAACCGACAACTTAATTGTTTATTTCATTCTGATTGGGCCGAACAAACTTGATCTTACACAATTACTGATTGGGCCGCAAACCTTTTTTTTAATCTGATTGGGCCCTTTGAATATAAACAGATTTGAAGATAGTTTTGATTTTGATTGGACCTCCCTTATAACATGGCCGACATTATTTGAATCTCAATTCAATTAAACAGCTTTATCACATACAATTACGTGTAAACTTGGATAATCAATTTCAATAATAGCTGTCACATGCAATCTGATTCCTTTATTGAACTTGGCCGACAACAATTAATATCAAATCAATTCTATTGGACCTCATTTTCACTAGGCTGACATCTTTCAAACGAGATTGCTACTTGAAACGAGATTGCCTAGTTTAAATGAAACCCTCAAATGGAATTCGATCCTCAAACGAGATTAACAATCAGTTCAAACGGAATTCAATCCTCAAACGAGATTAACCATCAGTTCAAACGGAATTCAATCCTCAAACGAGATTAACCCAAAGTTTCAAACGGAATTCGTGTTTCAAACGAAATCTCTCACAAATTTCAAACGGAATCTGATATTTTGTGCAAACTCAAACGAGATCAGCAAGTAATCTCAAACGAAATCATGATTATGTCATACTTTCGGTCAGATTTTGGTCCAATTGGTCAAGCAAATGGTCGAATTTTGATCTGAAACTTTCAAGGGTTTGTTAAAACAACATTACGCACATGATATGTGAAAATCAGCCGTTTTTAACCGTGAAAAGTTGTTTAATTGTGAAAGAAGATGTAGAAATCAGAAAAAATGAAGCTGAATTGGTATAAACTCTTCCTCCTGAGCTCTGATACCACTTGTAGGATCGTTTTCAGACCCGAACGAGTCGATCAGAAGAGTTTATCTCAATACGAGTGGCGAAAACAAACGTATCGAGGTCAATTCAGCAAGATTCACACTATAAACTGTTGTATGATTGATTTGATGACGTTTTACAACTTGACAACACTTCGGCAGCACTTCGTTACACTGACCGGAAAGTTACAAATGAAATGGCACATGAGGGTATTTATAGGGTGAGTGATTTAGTTTGAAAGTGGCATGGCACTCCTCAAACGAAATTAGAACTTCTAATTTCGTTTGAACATGTCACACATGTCATTTTCAAACTAAATTAGCTCAATCACATTTAAATCCTACCCTATTTCTCATATTACGTGCCCTAATCTGTCTAAGTATAAACAAGACTCGATACAAGACGAAGTCGACAGACGTATGCACCAACAAAATCATCAATATTTACAAAAACTTCATGTTTAGTGTTCATTAAACAGACCTAAACAACCCTTGAGTAATCATCAACAATAGTCAAGAAGAACCAATGCCTTTCTTTACTTGTCACTTTATAAGGAGCCCAAACATCAAGATGTACAAGATCCCCTAGACTACTTGACCTATGACTACTCAAGAGAAATGGTTCCCTGTGTTGTTTGGCTTTTTGACAAACCTCACATGGAAGAGTGGTATCAGAATTTCCTAACTTCAGTTTATTTTTAAACACTCTGATAGCCTGGTCAGATGGATAACCTAGCCTAGCATGCCAAAGATCGTTTAAACTACTTGAGTTGAAACACACCTTATTACACACAAACGAACTACCACAAAAGTACAACCCATCTACTTGACTACCAGTCACCAGGACTTTCTTGGATGATAATACCTGAACATAGCATTTATTTTCATCAAAACCAACATATAAACTGTTATCCTTAACCAATTTGTGAACAAATATAAGATTGATATTTTATTCAGGGACTAAAAAAACATCCTTCAAAATTACTTTTTTTAACAAGTTTCACATTGCCAATTTTGGTTACTAAAGCATTTGTACATTAGGATGTTTAAAACTTTTTCATCTATAATTATATGTTGGTTTGCCCCTGAATCAATAACCCACCCTACACTCTGTTCATCTTTGGACTCACTACTGAAACAAAACACAGGTTTCAAAAACACATTTGAACATAAAAATTACTACCTGAAACACTACAGCTTTGAGGAGCACCACTAGGCTTATCTCTTATCAGACTAAGTAACCTAGTTATTTGTTCACTGGTTAATGAATTAACAGACATATTAGCATATTCAACTGAAGTACTACTATTGCTTGCAACGGCTTTCTTTACTTGGTTACCCCTTGGAGGTTTCATCCAAGAGGGGTAGCCTATTATTTCAAAACACTTGTCTATAGAATGTCCTACATTGTTACAATGAGAACACTTCAAGTTTTGATTAGCAACAAGTTGACTAACTTTTGATACAAAAGCCATAGTCAGCCCTTTCTTAGAGTTGTTACTAGAGTTTCTATGGGATTCTTCTCGTGAAACTATAGCAAAAGCCTATTTAACAGTAGGCAAAGTTTCTTTCATTAAAAGATTAGTTCTAACAACCTGATAGACACCATCAAGACCCATTAAAAACTGCCTAAGTTTTATCATATGATTAAAATTGTTAAACTCTTTAGCAGCCACACAAGTACAAGAAGGCAGTTGCAAGACTTCATCTAGTTGCCTCCACTTCACATTAAGCTTATGATAGTATTCAGACACAGTTGTACCATTTTGAGTAAAACTTTTTATTTTCTGATACAAATCTAAAACTACAGAACCATCCACCTTATTATAAGTTTCCTTTAAATCAGACCAAACAACACAGGCTAGTTTTGAAAAAACCTGACCCATATACAATTCTTCAATAATAGAGTTTAAAGTCCATGTGAGAACAATAGAATTGCATCTGTCCCACTATCTAGCCAAAACATTATTATTTTTAGATTTTTTACAAGTTTTATCAATCAAACCCCATTTATTTTTAACCTGTAATGCTAACTGAATTGCATTAGACCATACCGTGTGGTTCTCAGATCCTTTTGTTGGTGCACCTTTTTGTGTCTGTAACTAGTCTTGTTTATCGTTGTATTTTGTACAGTCTTTTGTCGTTTATCGAGTCTGCATTTGCCGTTGACCAAGTCGGATATCCTCCTATCCTATTGTGTCAGACTTATTTGTCTCTATTTGGTATGTAATGTATACGAACAATGCATGTTGCATGTAAGGGTAAAACTGTCATTATGTTTGTGTTTGTATGAGGTTTGCTGCAACTGTCTGTTTGCAGCAAACAGTTCACAAATTGCAGCCTTTGACAAAACACTCTATTTCGTCGAACACCTCACGACGAAACAGCCAAATGTCCATTCCATCTCGTTTCTTCGTGATTAGCGATGAAACTGAATTGTTTCGTCGACTGTTGGGCTGCTTCAGGCCCAATGTCTGGCCCAAATGTTGTTTCGTCGACCCACCTTTGGTTTCGTCGATGTTTGGCCCGGGTTGCTATATAAACGCTTTCTGGTTTCACTTTGAAACTAGATGAGAGCATACCCTGAAAGTTATTCTGTCAAACTGTGTGTGTATCAGTTGTTCTTGGTTCTCATCCCATTTAATCAATAGATTGCGTTTCATTGGTTATATCATGTGTGTTATTTACTGTGTTTGATTTGGCATCGTTACCGGGATTCCGCACCCGTGACATTGTTTGTTATAAACAAGGATTCGGTTTTCGTTATCGATCCTCAGATTTCGGGACCTACAATTGGTATCAGAGCTTTGGCTCTTTTCCTTGTTTAAAACTAAACATTGTCGTGTTTGAAACAAGTCTGTTATTGTGATTTTCCAGATTTGTGTTCTTGAAAAGTTTATATATTTTCTTGAAAAGTTCTAAAATCTGCATAAATCTTATTTGTTTACTAAAAAGTTTTATTAAAAACCTTGTTAGTTGATTGTTCACGTGTTAAACCGGGGTTTTAGTGAAAGTTTTAAGCGAATTCGGGTTTCGTTAGTGGCCGGAATCTTCGAACCTTCATCGTTTATTCAACAGAAATTCAAAGTGTTCTTCATAGTTTCCACTTTTTGATCATACGTGAAGTACTGTATTAGTTGTTGGTGATTTTGTATTTTAAAAGATAAAAGGAAAATTATTAAAGTATTGTTGAAGACATGCTGTGGTAAGAAAAGTATGGTCAAGTTTGAAAATTGTGGAGTGTGTCAGTAAGAGATAAGGCATCGTTGAAAAATATCTAACCAATCTCACCAACTCTTGCAACCTTATCCCTTCTATTTCTTCGACCAGGAATAAGAAGTTTCGTCATCTTTGTTTTTCCATACTGTTTCGTCATTGGTTCCTGAGTTTCGTCGATCATAATTCAGAATCCAGTTCCGTCGAGTCATTAATTGAAAAGTGTGCATGAATATGTTGACTAGTTAAAGAAGTTGCTTGCCGTATTTTTTATATTGTCTAAATCATTGAATTGGTCCAACATATTTTGAGAGTTCAATATTCTTTTGGCATATGGTCTTAGTACCGAAATTTCGTTTGAGAGATTGCCGAGGTTCTGAGATATTCGGTCTTTATGCTGCTTATCATCTGGGTATCATGGTTGTATCTTTTACTGAAAAATAACGGAGACGAAGTCTAAATCTTCCATGATACCATACATACGTGTACATATTGCATTCGACCTCAATAAGTGATCAACAATCACATGTCCAAACAAACAAGTGATAAAATATCACATTTATCCGGGAGTCAAGTTCGTCTCTCTGCTGTACGAAAGTACTGACCTGTTCACGGACTTGCTCCTGTGCCCTCATGCATCTGAAAATCAAGTTCCTCATCAATAAGTGATTCTATCACATAGGGCTTGTTTTAAAATCAAAATAAGTGAGTTTCTCACATCTTTTATACGGTCAAAGAGATGATAAACGGTATACTCACCGGTAAGATGAACTCTCGTGCATACCTTGATACGAGAATGTGTCGTGTGTGGATGAACACCGGTCGGTAAGTATAAATCAAATCTTAAAGTATCCCCTCGCCATGATTATATCTGATAAGTTGAGCTTAAGTGGACAACAATACCGATAATTGTTATAGGATGCTTATCTAAATGTTAACTAATTGAATAACAAGAGCATTTTGGCGTGACCGTACACTGATATGATTCTCTTACCCTCGAAACTCGCAAAAAGAATGTCTGTAAATATTTGTTTACTGCTTTTGTTTGTGCATCTTTGTATATATTTATTTATTGTTTTCCGTCCTTACATTTGAAAAATGAAAAATTCCAAAAAGATTTTAGGTGTGTTTTAATATAAACTTTATAAAAGCCAAAAAGATTTTGCTTCTAGTTTATTTTTGATTGACCGATGTTGGAACTCGAGTCTATCCTACCCAAAATCCTGATCGTAATCCGGAAAACAATTGCATCTTCATAAACTGTCGAAGTTAACAAGTTTTGAAAGTTAAAAGGTTAAAATTGATCAATTTTTAAACTTTCAAACTGTTGTCAATCGGTGTTTGATTGAGATTTGATCTCATATATGTCATTTGTTTAATTTGTCTATATTCCAAGCAGTTGTTCTCATTACGTGTTTAGCTTTCTTGTATGTGCAGATGCGACATCAGAATCAGCTAAAGGCGAAGAGAACGTGTCAGATAACAGGCCGTAAAGTGAAGACATGACATTGATGCAATCTCAAGATCAAGATGATCAAATTGCAACTGACCACTCATCAACACCACAAGGATCTAAAGTTTTGAAGATAAAAAGATTCACGAGCATCATTCAAGGGGGAGTTTGTTGATACACTCCCTGACTGTAGCACGTGAAGACCTTTGAAGATCCTCCGACATGGAAGACATGGAAGACGAACCATCACGAGTAGCGTCCAAGGGGGAGTTTGTTGGTACACTTTATGTGGACGCAACTCGGCTCGGTTCGACTCGGTTCGGTTCAACTTGGTTTCGACATGGTTAGGTTCGGCTCAAGCCCGACGTCACGACATTCCTCCGTCGTGCACCCCAGAGTTCGACACGCGAAGCACGGAGCGCCGCAAACCGAGTCCCGTTTAGACATCATCATGATGATGTCATGATGATGTCATAAGTTGACCAATCCTTACAAATATGATTGTTAGAATTCAGTTACGTAAAGAATGCTTGTGATTGGGCCATTTCCATGGGCTGAAGAAACCTTTGGGCCGAAACCCATTATTTAGCAATACATGTCGACGAAACATTGTGTGTTTCGTCAACTTTATCATGGCCTCCCCCTGTTTCGTCGGCTTTTGATGTTTCGCCGGGGCCTCTTTGTGTTTCGTCATGGTCTGTGTCTTGTACCCTATAAATACCCCTCATAGTTTCTGTGTGAAACTGATGAGTATGAGAGAGCTGTGAGACTTAGTGAGAGTCTGTAAACATTGTTTGTATATGTTTGGGTTGTACTCATCCCTAATCAATAGATATTGAATCTTTGGTTACGCGTGTGTTTTACATTGTGTTTGGTTTGCACCGTCATGGGGATTCCACACCCGTTACCGTGTTTGTTATAAACAAGGATTCGGTTTTGTTATCGGATCCACCGAGAAAAACGGGACCTACACCTTCTAATTTCACAGACACAATTGTCAAATTACTAGAGTCAGATGGATGCAAGTACAAGGGATCACTTGCATCTAGTTTGCTTTCCAAGGTCTCAGGAGTGGATCACTAGGACCAGGTCCACTTCAAGTTGTAACCACAGGACCATCAACCATACTTAACAAGTAAAAGATAACTCACAAACAATATCACCAACAAGAAACAAAGCAACACACAACAAGCTAACCAAGACAGAGGGTCAGATCAGTGGTTCATCACTCAGGGTGCCACCGCAAACTGTGTCAAGAACCCACCTAGATCTAACAACATAGAGAACACAACAGGTAAACAAACCAGAAAATAACAACACTAAGATACAAATAGATATCACAAATATTACAACACTAAGATGCAAACAATATACCACAGATAATGCAACAGGGGATGGCCCACCCTGTGTCTCAACAACAACCGGCCCAACAAGTCCGGCACCAACAATATACTTAATGAAGATGTAAACAAAAGGGAAATAAAACTCAGGAAAGGAAAGATATCACCTGAAGCGTATAACTCCAAGCAAAAACAGTCTCGTAGCCTTCACTTAGGGCTACAAGACTCTGATAGACAATCAGCAACAATAGAATCTATTGGTTTGCCCTGTAATCTTCTTAGATTACAGAGACCAACAAGATTTACAAGAAACCTCTTACGATTATCCCAAGAACACAAACCCTAAAATTACGGTTTCCTTTTTTCCACCGTGCACGAAACCCGAGGACAACAGGAACTCCAAATCTAGAACTGACAGTACAAAAAACACCAGACCTTCTCTGATCTTCAACACACACCACAGATCTACCAGATCTGATGTAGATCGGCCTTCAACAAAGGCAACGAAAGAAAAAAAACCTCCAAGAGCCGATTATGGCTCTGATACCATGTCAAAATGGTATCAACAAAGTAATCAACACAAGAAACCCAACCCAAGATCTTTATTACCCTGGAAGTTTTACGATTACAACAAATACTGAGAAAGAATAGAACAAAATCACTCACAAAAATTCTCAACTCTCACACACTAGGATTATCAACACGATAATCAATACTAGAACACCGAATCTCAAATATAAATCTTAGATTCAAGACGAATCTAAGATATGAAACCCTAGGTTTTTTCTAGAGAGAGAAACCAGAGAGATGAATGATAATACTAAGAGGAAAAATGACTGAATGAACAAATGAAACCCTAAGTCTTCTCTTATATACGACGACCACAAAATGCTGATGTCCAAAGTTGTTATAATTGTCCAAAGCCCAAAGTCCAACCTCTTTTATCAAGCCCAGCTGCACAACCCATTGTCTGTTACTTGTTCAGCCCATCAGCGACCATTATTTGTTATGAACATGAAACAAAAGAAAACAAAAAATATAAGTTACCAAAAAATATTAAACTGGGAATAATAAGAGTTATATACATATTTTAGCAGCTCTAAACAAAACAAAACTATGAATATTATTAGCTCTATTAACACACAATTATATGCGGGTTAAAATAACGTGATAATAACGAAGAGCATCCAAACAGAAAATCAATGGGCTCCATTCTTGAGAGAACTATTTGATAATTAGATAGAGATCAATTTCTGAAGCAGTCTTATGACCTAATTGAACCTATTTTTTTTATAGAATTCATTGTAAAACCTATGTGCCTATACAAAAGGTTTTGAATAACTAGTAGCTTCTTTAAGATCTTTTATAATGGTAGCTTCACTATTAGACATATCGAATTAATAGTAGAACTTATTAGTGTAGAGTCCAAATAGGGTTTGAATGATTATGCATATATCGTTGTTGTCACACCCCCAAAATCCACCCTGCGAAGTACCACCGCTTGGAGGCGTGACGTGACCAGGATCCAGCCACCAATCATATTGAACAACGTATTTAAGTAAATGAAGTCAACCACAATACAATTGGTGACCCAAAGTAAGTTAACCAAGTTCAATTTAATCAGCGGAAGCATAAGACGTTAAACCAAATCATAAGTTCGTAGTTCATAAGTTTTAAAGACTCAAAACATAAGTTTCATAAGTTCATAAGGTTCATTTAATAAGTACGGAACATAACAGTTCGCATCCCACAACGACCACCTCCATGTGCAAGCCCCATAGCATCTAGCGACTTGCAAAACATGTAACAACGAGTCAACAACAAAGTTGAGTGAGTTCACGGTTGGTTGTCCATTTTAGAGTGGTTTCCAAAAATGCAGTTTAATCTCATACAGCTATCCAGCCGTGGGGGTTACCCCTTCGATCGAAAACGTTTATTAGTTAACCATCCCATGTCCACCTTCCCTGGCTCTCCAGCCCGGCAATCCGGCCGTGGGGGCTACCCCATTATTTAGACTACCAGACTCGTTTATCATATTGACTATTAACGAAAATTAATTGTGCCCTAGCGTCGGTGTCTATCATCACCGACGTGCCATAATCCATTAGTACACACCCGTCCAACTGGCACGGTGTGTGGTTTGTTAAACCTAATAGCGCTATTAACTAATGACCCGCTCGCCATAGCCTCGGCGATTAAGTCGATACAAAAAGGGAGGGACTTTGAGATAGAGTTCTAGTCCAGTAAGTCTAAGTACGTCCTAAGGACGAGGAATTCACATTCCTGAACGCGTCCCAAAGGACGAGGAATCCCTATTCCTGAACCCATTCCCACCGGGAATTTACCATGCTTTGTAGAAAAGTGTGAACTCACCTCGGTTTGCTCGGTTAGATTCTCAAATATAGTTAACAGTCAAGGTCGGTCAATCACGTCCTAATAAGGTACGGATAACAATCAGTTTCTCATGCATAACACGTATCCTACGTATGGTTTATTTACACATTACTTCTACCACATAACATGTACCCACTTTAATAGTTCACGCTCATATAAACATTCCACCTATAGCTACTCAAGAACAAGCATACGATATTGCACATGTTACTTTCACTGACATATAACATGTTAGATCATCCTCAGATAACATAGTTAACTTGTTCCAAAAATTTAGACACGCAATTTACGACTTATGTCATTTCAGCTTTTATATTCAAAACTGGGCTGTTTTCGGGGAATTTAATAAAATAGTTAACTTGTTCCAAAAATTCCCAAATTTTTACATAAGGTCTTGAATGATCCAAATATTATTGTGTAAAAATCTCGGCATCCAATTCAATACCAATAATTTATAAAAATTCCTTTTCCGCACTGAAATCAGATTTATCTTTTTCTGACTGCAGTCCACGGAATAATTTATTTAAAATTCATCGAGAGTCCGATTTACGAAATTCCAGTGAGAGAATTAAAAATACATCGGTGGTCATCTACAGTACAAATTGCATGATCTAACACTACACAGAATTCAAGGTATGGCAGAAAACAGAACACATATTTTCAGCAGCAAAAATGCAGCTTTAGCTGCTGTTACAAAACGACACTTTAAAAATAGTAAACGAAGTCCAAAAATTATGATTCCAGTGTCATTAGAACCGTATTTCATAATAACACGTTATAGACTCAAGAAAATCCGTTTTTCGTTAAATATTCACTTGGTTACAGCCAACTGAAGTTGGCTATAAAGGCTTGGACAGAAGCTGTTTTTCTGCTTTTAACTTTCTAACTCGTGTTCGATTGATTCCGTAAACATGTTTAGTGATCACAACAATATCAAACATCAATATCAACAAGAAAATCATCAGGTAATCAACAAGAATCAAAACAACTTCATATTAACATCACTTCATCACATTTCCTTTCTATGTAAACATTATGTTCATGTTTCTAGTTCAAGTTTCTTTGTGTTCTTTAAATTTATCATCATGTAACTTACTTTAACCACTTAAATAACATGAATAATGAATGGATCTAAGTTCTTACCACTAGTTCAAGACTAGGGAAAATCAAGTGAAGAAATGTGGCGGTTAAAAGAAGATGAGAGTGGTCCTTCAACTTCCGAACACACCGAGCTTGCTTGTATGATCACTTACACCTTTGGATGTATGTAGCGTGCTTGGAATGAAACTTGAAGGTGGTGGTATGGTGGTGGTCGTTGGCAGCCGAACACAAGGAAGAGGAGGAGGGAGTGTTTGCTAAATGTTGTGCGTTTGTGAATGAGAAGGTCATAACCTTGAGGTTGATTATATAATCCACAACAAGCTAATACCCATTAGGTTTCATGTCCCTCTAGTACCATACAAGTCCAATAAACAAATGAATAAAATCATGGGGGGTGTCCCCACTTCCCTAACCGGTTTCGAAAAGGGGGGGGTATGGGGTTGGTTTCCAATGGTAGAGTTAGTAACTAGTTAGATTTCAATGTTTACTTAGTGCATTAAGGTGTGTTATATAATATATAGTGTGTTAGGGTGTTCGGGGGTCCTAACTAGCTTAGAAAAATAAGAACAATGTGTTTGACATTATTTTTGTGTTCCGGGTAAAGTCCGGTTGTTCGGTTTGATACCGGTTCGTTAAAGTGCTTAATTAATCCGTAGAGTGTCCTATATGTATATTTTTGTAACACTTTTAATTTTCAACACTCAGGAAAGCATACATGACTATTTAGTAACTTTTCTGTACACTACTAGTATGTTAACAAGCACACGTAAGTATATCACAGAAATCAGAAAGCAGTTAAATGATTCAGCACCGTCATCAAGAACTTTAATTATCATTAACAATTTGTACGGATACATGGAATTATGAGGGTTGTCAAATTCTCCCCCTGTTAAGAAAATTCCGTCCCGAAATTTAGCTCGTGGTTACTGAGGAAGCTAGTTATGTTGCGTTGGTTTCCTGGTTTTCCTGGGGTGTCACATCATCCCCCCGTTGATTTGTGTTAGTGCAGTATGTGTCTATCGCCTCCGTCAATCAGAATCGTAGCAGAAAATGAAGATTACTAGACTTTATATTGTAATATTAGAGATATCTAGACAAAAAGGCAAGGTGGCATTTCTGTAATAATGAGAAATCTCATTAAAAGCCTTGTGCCTATAAATAGAGCCTTAGACTTAAGAATTAGAACTTTTGTCATTTTAGAGAATTTGGAGCTTGGTACTTAGAGAGAGAAAGTAGAGAGAGAAAGTGCTCTAGGTGATTCACGGTTCTTGTACGATTTCAGATTTATCAAAGAATCACGTTTATATTACGTCACGTGTGTTAGGTCGCGTTCGTGTACGGATTCCGCACGTTATACGTTCGTTTCGCAATCGTTTCGAAGTCAAAACCGGTCCAACAAGTGGTATCAGAGCTAGGAGCTCGATTGCTTGATCAAACACATCGTTTTCGTACCAGATTTCAACCGATTCAGATCCGATTTCATCTATTTCTTCATTTTTTTCACTTTTATCACGTTTTTACTGAAATTCGTCAAATTGAACGGGTTTTTATGGTCCAAATCGTCTGATTTTTTGATATGTTGTGCGTATATACCTGATCTATAACCCTACCAAGTTTCAGATCCAAATTCCTAACCGTTTAGGAGAAATCTAAGATTTTCAGTTCGTTTTCGCTGTCAAAATTGCAGGTTCGCGTTTCTGGTCCGCTCCAACGTACAAGTAATTCTGGTTCGCTCAAAATGGCAGTTTTGGTTGCTGGTTCGCTCGTTCGGTTCGCTTGAACAACATATCTTTCTGGTCCGCTCCAAAGATCATTTGTGATCCGCTCATGTGATAATATCTGGTCCGCTCATTCGACAATACCTGGTCCGCTCATCTGTACATTTTAGGTCCGCTTTTAGTAAAAAAAAAAAATTGAGGTCCGCTCATTGTGTCAAAGTTGAGATCTGCTCATAGGTGTAATAATAGGTCCGCTTATTTGTCACAAAAGGTTTTCGCTTATTGGTCATCACGGTTTCGTTTTTACAGACATTTAGCTGACTTCGTTTATCAGTCAACAGTTGTCACGTGCATGATAATCAATTGAAATTCAGTTGTCACGAGATTGTCAGCACCGTTTATTGATACATGTGATCAATTGGGTTTAGTGAGGACATGCATGTGAACTATTAAATTGAAGATGACAGTTTGCATGTGAGCTTTTGTAGTTGTCAGTTGTTTAATCTTGAAATAGCATGTGAATGAGTTAGCATCCCAAGATTCATTAATTGTTAGAGGTGCGGCCAAATGAAAATTGATTAGTGTGTGCGCATGTGATTGTTTCAGAGATTTGAAAATTGTTGTTGTTTGCATATGATTTTGCTTTAATATTCAAAAGTGGTCAAAAGGTCAACGAGTAATCCAGTTAGACAACTCACTTGAAGTCAAAGAGTCAAAGAGTCAAAGTGCCAACTGATCAACTCAAGTTTTGTCGTTTAGTAAAGTGGTTTGTGTCAAAGAGTCGGATTATTTTCAGTCACACGGATTCCCATCCATTCGAGACATCTCACCCGAACGAACAGCGTTGTCACGAGATTATTTTCACTGATTTTTGTTGACTTACTCATACAAGTACCTCGTCTGATTCAGTTGTTTGATATTTTTAAACTGATAGTTTGTTTGTTTGGATTTAGGAGATTCAAGATTTACAAAGTGCGAAGTTCAAGAAATTGATTGAAGATGTCAAGCAACGGTGAAGAATTCTTCAACACATTTTACAACGCATTCACTTCCGAATCGACGGATAGAAGATCCGAGATGAGAGAATATTCGAAGGAAATTTCGGAGAATTTGAAATTCGAGAACATGTACGGAAGCCAACAGAAGCCACCAAAGCTAATGAAAGTTGAAGATTATAATTGGTGGAAAAACAGATTTGAGGGTTGGGTAAAAGCTTTTGCTACTGAAAGCTGGTTAAAACTGACACATGAATATGTTGCACCAGTAAAAGAGGGAGGAGAGTTAATAGATGCAAAAGATTTTACAGAAAAAGATATAAAAAATGTTGTGGCTGAACATAGAATGATAACATTGATCAAACAGTCAGTAAGAGAGGATATTATTTCATTGCTCGAACAAGAAAAGACTTCAAAGAGTTTGTGGGAAGCGTTAGAGAGAAAATGTGTAGGAAGTAATGAAATTGTTAAAAACAAAAAGAAATTGTTGCGTAAAGAGTTTGATTTATTCAACTGTATGAAAAACGAGTCTGTTGGTAAAATGATTGAGAGATTTGGATATCTGAAAATGGAGCTGACCAGACATGAAATCTTACCTTCTGAAGAGGAGCTGGTGGATAAATTGTTTATTCATTGCCAAATGATCAAGAGTGGCAATATTTCGCTTTAATGTTGAAGAACACTATCAAGCCTGAAGATTTGAAAGTGGATTTGCTGATTGAAAGACTTGAAAGCCATGAGTTGGAGATAAAGAGATCTAAAGTCAACAATTCAGCTTATCAGCAGAATGTGGAGCTTTACTACAGAGGAAATTCACCACAGGCTGGATCTCCAAAAACAGCATTTTCTGCAGAAAGTTTAAACTCAGTGAACAATGAAAGTCTTCACAGTGGTTTTCACAGTGGATCTTCTTCAAACACCTCAAGTCAATCTGCTTCCAAGAATTTGTTTCAGTGTAATATCGCGGTGGATCTGAAGAATGGGCAGAATTTCAGCGAAGAGTCGGCAAAACAACAGATGGTTTTCTTGGCATCTGTACTTGAATCGTATGAAAGCCTCGTTGCAGGGAAGATTGGCAATACCAATTTGACGAAAGAAGATTATGATCAATTAGACCCCGAGGAGATGGAACTAATGGATATCAGATGGTGCATGGCCAGTGCGGTTCGTCGGGCACAGCGGTTCATGGAGATCACGGGGAGAAAGTCAATTGGTGGACCATCTACCAAATTGGGATTTGATAAATCCAAGGTGACATGTTTCAAATGTAAACAAAAAGGTCACTTTAAGCGCGAGTGCAGAAATGCGTATGCTGCTGATGATTCTGAAAATCCATTCAACGAAGATTACTACAGGAAGGCGATTTACCATCAGAACAAGTCTGAGCCACCAAGATTAAAGCAACCAGAAGAAAGATCAAGGGCTCTTGCAGTTATATATGATGATGAAGGTTACGATTGGAGTCAAGTTTGTCCTGAAGAAGATGCAGTTGGTTATGCATTTGTTGCAAATGATGATCATGATAATTGGTGGAGAAGAGACAGTGCAAGATGGGAGATTGGCAAATTGTATGAACCATTTAAGGAAGCACAAAGAGCCAAGAGATGGAATGAAGAACTAGAGTGTTACATGGATCCACAGGGTAATCCAGTAGTTGATCCATCAAAAGTGGATTTTGATGCTGTAACCAATGTGTTTCCAAGTGAGGGCACTTTCAACACAAGAAGGCTTTCTGATAAAAGCTATTTGCCAAATTTGATGAACAAGTTAAAAGAAGTTTTTGAAGCAAGTTTACCGAAGGTGGTAGAACTGAAGAAAAGAAAGGAAGAAGAATTGAAGAAGATGATTGAAGAAGTGAAGACTGTTGCAAAGCTTGCTGGAGAGGAACAGAGAGCTGAAGAAACGCAGAAGAATGAAGAAGCTCAGAAAGAAGAAAAGAAGGAAGATCAGAAAGTTGAGTCAGAAGAACCGGTGCTGAAAGAAACTGAGGTTAGAAAATCTTCTGATCTATCGAATGTTAAATTAGTTGATGAAAATGAGAACAAGTGCAGGAATTGCATAGAAATGTGCAAAGCCTGTATTGAAAAAGATGAAACAATCAAAACAAAAGATATTGAAACAAGTAAACTTGAAAATGTTTTCAAAATAAAATGTCAAGAAATGATTGAAAAAGAAGAAATTTTGAAAATAAAAGTTGAAAATTTGACACAGAAATGTCAAGGTCTTGAAAAGGATAATGATGTTTATAGAAAATTGTGTTCTACAAAATGTGTTGATTGTGTTGAAAAAGAATCTAAATTTCAAGATTTACAAAAACAGTATGATTCTTTAAAGTGGTCAAGTCAGAGAGTACAAGAAGCTTATGATACTTTGAAGAGCCAAGTCAAAAGTTTTGATCAAAGATTGTCAGAAACTTTAGTCACTAAAGAAATGTATGAAAGAAAGTTTAAAGAAAAGCAAATTGAATTAAACAAATGTGTTGATGAAATTGCTAATCTTAAACAAGTCTTGGCTGAAAAAGAAAAGATTGTTACAAAACTTCAAAGTTATCATAACTCTTCGTACATTCTCGAACGCATTTTCAACATCACACCAGATGACAAAAATACTGAAAATTGCAAAAAGGGTATTGGTTCAGAGTTTCATCAGGTACCACCACCATTGAGAAACAATTATACTTTTTATGATGAGGAAAAGGTGGCAAAGGGTTTGAACATAGCTGACCAGTTACCTGAAAGTATCGATGTGACTTACACCAAATCTGATGATGCTAATGATTCAGAGGTGGTAAGTAAGGTTGTTGAAAGCGTTTTGAAAGATGAGTCAACAAAAGGTAAGTCTGAATCACAGGATGAAGATGAAGGAAATCTTTATGATGGTTATCTGAAAAACACAAAATCCGAGAAAAATTTGAATGATGATTCAACAGGATTGGTTTATACCATGATTGGATCGGACAAATTATTCTTAGATGTTGTATTCCCGATTCAGAATGTGATTTCAGAGAAGGTCGATAAAGTTTTTAAAATGGTTGAGATTGAGAAGTCTGAGATTCCAAAGTTTGCTGGTAAAGGTCATAAATCTTTTTATAACAAACCTGGTTTTAAGAAGAAAAACATGAAGGCTGGTTTGGGTTATAAAAAGAAACGGAATTGGAATCAAAGTGAAAAACAGGATTTGCAACAAAAGATGAATTTTGTTCAAGGGAAAAGCTTGAAAGAAGAGGAAAAACTCAAATTTGGACGACAGTCTAATGATGAGTTTGATGCTATGAAAAGGAAACAACAACAGGCCAAGGATGTTTCAAAGAAAGTGTGTTTTAAATGTGATCAAATTGGACATGTTGCACGAAAGTGTCCAAATCCAAAGCCTGTTGATGTTGTAAAACAGATATCTGAGTATGTGAAACCAAGGTCAACCAGATTTGATTCGAAACAAACTTGGAGGTACAATACAAACAAGTTTGCTTCAAATCAAAATTGGAAATCAAACCCGAACAGGTTCGATTCAAGATAGACCTGGAATTCTCACACACCCAGATTGAGAACAACACAGAGTTGGAGAAAATCTGTTGATATGACAAAACCTCAAGAGTTTTGGAAACCTAAAAATGTTATTCAAAATCAAAAGGTTCAAAAAGAGACAAACTTTTACAAAAGAGGTACTCCGGAAGGTCAAATGTGGAGTGTTAAGAAACAAGTGACGTTGGAAAAAGATGAGAAAGTTGAAGTCAATGCTGAAAAAGTTTTAAATGATAAAGAGTTTCCGAAATTAAATGAACATTATTGTGTTGAAATGCCTAAGGTCCAACAGACCTGGGCTAAATTGTTCAAATAATTGATAAAGTTTGAATGTGCAGGTGCTCAATGAAGCTGAAGATTGTAAGAATGGTAGTTGGAGCAGCCTGGCACAGGAAGAGGTTGCAGAACCCTGGTTTGGTTGAACAGGGAGTTTAGTTTGATTGTTTTATGTATATAAATAAACAATATTTTCAAAATCCTAAAAAATTTGAAAAATTAAAAACCAAAAATATGTTTTTAGTTTGTTAAAAAATTGAAAAACCAAAAATATGTTGTTTTTAATTTTGTTTTGAATGTATGATGATTGAATACGCCGAAACCCTCACGGCTGAACAAACATGATTACTTTCATCAGATTGAAAAACGGTTTTCAAACTGTTAAGATCAATGGGTTGTAAATCATGGGGGTATGTTATATTTTCTGCAAAACAGAACATGAGATGCAGAAAATGGATGGCGAGACAAAGCTATCAGTGTTGGTTGTCAAATTTTCTTTAAATGGTTTTGCAATTTAGGGGGAGAAAAATTGTCATTAGAAAATCCAAAAACATTTGAAAATTTGAAAAAGTCAAAAACATGATAAAAATTTAAAAATTGAGTTTTGCGTAAAAAGAGGAAATGATAGTACATCAGTAGACAGTTACAGTACGCTAAAGAAATGGAAAGTTTAAATGTGTTAATCGATCTCACCGTGGATGTGTCGGTAGATTTTTATACATTTAGTAAACTTTTTCAGGATATAAACCTAAATTCACACTTGCTTATTTCGTGGGGAACACTACTTGGATATATAGGTAACCCCTGAAATCTCGTTTGAAAGGTTTCATAATCTGATATACTAGGTCTTTATACTCAATGATGTCTGGGGTATTATTCAGGGACTTCTGCTGAACGGTAGTTCTGACCTAGTCCTTGAATAATACTTTCTGCAAATGCTTGAAACATAGCATTAAACCCTCAGCATGCTGATGAAACAATAAAATTGATAGTCGCTGCTGTTGTAAGCAAAAAGATCCTCTAAAGGGGACATTCCGAAAAGTCGAAGCTGATATCTCTCTGCGTATACGGAAGTATCGACCTGAGATCCCTCGGCCCTCGCATACCTAATTTATATTCAGATATCATTGTAGTATACTCACCTGTAAGACTGATTATTGGGATTCTGGATACGGGAGTATATTCAAGAGGTGGGACACATGAATAGGTTTAAGTTCTTAATACACCTAATTTATATCCTGAATCAGTTGAAGTTTGTATGAAAATTTAAGTGGATCAGTATATCGACAATCTAAGTGAATTGTTTAATGCATAATGTGATTTTAAGCTCAACGGTACTTGTGACTTGTCGTAAACTGATATGATCCTCTGTCGCATACTCAAACAAAAATATTGTCTGTAAATATGTTTGTACATATTTCTTTACTGCTTTACGTTTTCAGAAAATACAAAAAAAAATTTTGATTTCTGCTTTATTTTCGACAACCGATGTCTGAGTGCTGAGTTTCAAAATCTAAGTAAGCTGATCGTGTTTCTGAAAATAAAACAAGTTCATTAATTTGAAACTTGAAGTTTTTTTTAATCAAAAATTCAAAAACAGTTTGTGATATCTCCAAGGTCATTAATTTGGACTTGGATGATTAACTGTGGGGGATTTGGATGCTTATATTGTTATAAGAGCTAGTTTCCGATACGATTCGATGAAACTGCCAAATTCATGAGAAGTGATTTTGAGGAGATTGAATTGTCAGATTACGATATCTGGAAGATTAAAATGTTGTTACTTATAGTTGTATGAGTGATTGCAGGTAATCCAGACTACGATCCCGAGAGCCGAGTCTAAGGGGGAGTCTAAAGACAAGCTGAAAGTTAGTAGGAGCTTGTAGATGGAAAGCTAGGTGTCGATCCCTAAAAGCACGGAAGCTTGACGAAAGGGGGAGCCTGAAGAAAAGGAGTTTGAAGGAAAGAAAGAGCAACTGAGTCTGAAAACAGATCCATGGGGATTCTGTTCGTGAAAGAGAAAAGACAAGACGCTACGAGATTGACTGCGGCAATATCCAAGGGGGAGTCTGTTAGTGCAGTATGTGTCTATCGCCTACGTCAATCAGAATCGTAGCAGAAAATGAAGATTACTAGACTTTATATTGTAATATTAGAGATATCTAGGCAAAAAGGCAAGGTGGCATTTCTGTAATAATGAGAAATCTCATTAAAAGCCTTGTGCCTATAAATAGAGCCTTAGACTTAAGAATTAGAACTTTTGTCATTTTAGAGAATTTGGAGCTTGGTACTTAGAGAGAGAAAGTAGAGAGAGAAAGTGCTCTAGGTGATTCACGGTTCTTGTACGATTTCAGATTTATCAAAGAATCACGTTTATATTACGTCACGTGTGTTAGGTCGCGTTCGTGTACGGATTCCGCACGTTATACGTGCGTTTCGCAATCGTTTCGAACTCAAAACCGGTCCAACAATTTGGAATTTCGTTCCGAAATTCTGCAGTAGCTTCAGCCTTATTAGTGGTTGCACTTTTCTTAAACAATTGGGGATACTTGAGTTTCATTTGGTCTTCTCGTTCCCAGGTATACTCTGGGCCACGACGGGAATCCCAACGGACTCGGACGAGAGGTATTCTGGTACGCTTGAGAATCTTAACATCTCGATCCGTAATCTCTACTGGTTCCTCGACGAATCACAGCTGGTCGTCGATAGTGAGCTCCTTTAAGGTTACTATGAGGGTCTCATCTGACAGACACTTCTTCAGATTTGACACGTGGAATACGTTGTGAACTCCGCTGAGTTCTGTCGGTAGATTCAGCCTGTAGGAGACTTTGCCAATTTTCTCAATGATTTCGAAGGGTCCAACGTATCGCGGGTTGAGTTTGCCTCGTTTGCCAAAACGAACTACACCTTTCCAAGGTGAGACTTTGAGTAGCACTCGATCCCCAACCTGGAACTCGAGTGGCTTTCTTCGCTTATCCGCATAGCTTTTCTGACGGTCACGGGCTGCCGCCATTCGTTGCCGTATCTGAGCAATTCTCTCGGTTGTATCTACTACAAGTTCAGGGCTTGTGATTTCACTGTCACCAACTTCTGCCCAACAAAGAGGCGATCGGCACTTCCGTCCATACAATGCCTCAAACGGAGCGGCCTGAATGTTGGCGTGGTAGCTGTTGTTATACGAAAACTCCCCTAGCGGGAGGTGTTTTTCCCAGCCATTCCCAAAATCGATTACACACGCCCTAAGCATGTCTTCAAGGGTCTGGATGGTGCGTTCAGATTGCCCATCCGTCTGTGGGTGATAAGCGGTGCTCATATCTAAACGTGAGCCAAAAGACCTGTGCATAGCTTGCCACAGTTACGAAGTAAAATGTGCGTCACGATCAGAGATGATGGAGGTTGGCACTCCGTGCCTTGATACTACTTCCTTTAGGTAAATGTCTGCTAGAGTAGAAAACTTATCCGTTTCCGTGATAGCCAGAAAATGTGCAGACATGGTCAGTCGATCCACGATCACCCAAATGGTATCGTTTCCACGTTGAGATCTAGGCAGGCCAGTAACGAAATCCATGGAAATTTGCTCCTATTTCCACTTCGGGATCTCTGGTTGTTGAAGTACGCCTGATGGTTTCTGATATTCAGTCTTGACTCTCGCACAAGTCAAACATTTGCTAACGTAGGTTGCTATGTTGGCTTTCATACCAGACCACCAATACGTAGTCTTGAGATCGTGGTACATCTTATCCGAACCAGGATGTACCGAGTAACGAGACTTATGTGCTTCATCCATCACAAGCTCGCGTAAGTCTCCATAAATTGGAACCCAGATGCGCCCTGTTACATAGTAAGCGTCGTCTTCCTCTCGTTCTAGCTGTTGCCTCGACCCTCGTAAGGACTCAGCCCTGATGTTCTCTGCTTTCAATGCTTCAACCTGAGCATCGCAAATCTGAGCGGGAAGGTTGGATTGGATGGTAAGTTGTAAAGCACGTACACGCTTAGGTATAGTATCCTTTCGGCTGAGGGCATCGGCCACAACATTGGCCTTGCCCGGATGGTATTTGATAGCGCATTCATAATCGTTCAAGAGCTCAACCCATCGGCGTTGACGCATGTTTAACTCCTTTTGCTTGAAGATATGCTCGAGACTCCTGTGATCGGTGTAAATGGCACACTTGGTACCGTACAGGTAATGTCTCCATATCTTTAGTGCAAAAACAACTGCTCCCAATTCCAAGTCGTGCGTAATGTAGTTACTTTCGTGAACTTTAAGTTGGCGCGATGCGTAGGCAATGACCTTATCATGTTGCATTAACACGCAACCAAGTCCTTGGATGGAAGCATCGCAGTAAACCACAAAATCTTCTGTGCCTTCAGGCAATGAGAGGATAGGCGCGCTACAAAGTCTATCTTTTAAGTGTTGAAATGCGGACTCTTGTGTATCACCCCAATGATAGGTGACACCTTTCTGAGTCAGTGAAGTGAGAGGTTGTGCAATCTTGGAGAAATCTTTGATAAATCTTCTGTAATATCCTGCCAAACCCAAGAATTGGCGGATTTCTGTTGGTGTACGAGGTGCAGGCCAGTTCTTGATCGAGTCAACCTTGGATGGATCAACATGAATCCCATCCTTGTTTACTACGTGGCCTAGAAAGTGGACTTCGCTAAGCCAGAAGTCACATTTCGAAAACTTGGCATACAACTGGTCTTTACGAAGAAGTTCCAGGATAAGTCGCAGATGCTGCTCGTGTTCCTCCTGACTCTTAGAATAGATCAGGATGTCGTCGATGAATACTATGACAAACTTATCCAGGTAAGGCTTGCACACTCGGTTCATGAGATCCATGAAGACCGTTGGTGCATTCGTCAACCCGAAAGGCATGACCAGAAACTCGTAATGGCCGTAGCGAGTTTTGAACGCTGTTTTGGAGACGTCCTCCTTTCGGACTCTCAGCTGATGGTATCCCGATCTCAAATCAATCTTAGAGTAATAACTCGACCCTTGCAACTGGTCGAACAAGTCGTCAATACGTGGAAGAGGATAGCGATTCTTCACGGTCACCTTGTTGAGTTCGCGGTAGTCAATACACATTCTGAAAGTACCGTCCTTCTTCATCACGAATAACACCGGAGCTCCCCAGGGCGAAGAGCTAGGACGTATGAAACCCTTTTCCAAGAGTTCTTGCAGTTGCGTAGACAGTTCTTCAAGTTCTGATGGAGCTAGACGATAAGGTGCTCGAGCTACTGGTGCTGCTCCAGGAGCTAGCTCGATTTGAAACTCAACTTGGCGATGAGGCGAAAGACCAGGTAATTCCTCAGGAAATACCTCAGGAAAATCGCGCACAATAGGAATATCTTCAATTCTCTTCTCTTCCATTGATGTGTCAATAACGAGTGCCAGAATGGTAGTGTGGCCCTTTCGCAAACACTTCTGGGCCTTAAGGAAAGAGATAATGCCTACGACAGCACCACTCTTGTCACCATGAATTACGAGGGGTTCTTCACCAGTACGATGGATGCGGACAATCTTCTCGTTTCAAAGAATCCCCGCTTGATGATGAGATAGGCAATCCATCCCGATAACAACATCGAAACTACCAAGTGTGATAGGAATAAGATCGATAGAGAAAGTCTGACCAGCTAAGACAAGGTTACAACCTTTAATTATGTGTGTGACTTCAAGACTTTTACCCTTGGCTAGTTCTACCATGTGTTTAGTGTTCAAAAGTGTTGGAGTGCGCTTAAGCATTTGGCTAGCTTTTAAGGACACATAACTAGTATCGGCACCCGAATCAAATAAAACAATAACAAAGAAATCATCTAGAAGAAACTTACCCATCACAACGTTGGGATCGTTCCTTGCATCACCCTGACCAATCACGAACACACGACCCCTTGCCCCATTACCATTGTTGTTTCCCCCATTGCCGTTTCCATTCCCCTGATTGTTGTTGTTCTAGTTCTGATTTAGCTGGGGGCAGGCTTTCTTGAAATTGCCCTCAGCACCACATTGAAAACACCCTTTGTTGTTACCTTTTTGTTGCTTCTGCTGGCGTTGATTTGGTGGGGTTTGCTGTTGCTGTCGGTTCTGATTCACCGGACGCTGACTCCTGCAATCCCTGGTAATGTGACCAGGCTTGTTGCATCGATGACAATTGCCTTTATTACATGGCCCGCCGTGGTGCAAGTTACAGCGATTACATTTGGGGTGATTTTCCTTGTATCCACCTTGACCTTGATTCCCAGAAGACTGCTGACTGGGGCTCCTGTACTCATCTGTCTTTCGCTGCTGGGACTGAGCAGAAGTAGAACCTTTACCAGAATTCCCATCCCATTTTCGCTTGTTATCATTGGGAGCGTCAGTAGTAGTAGCACTAATACGCTTAGGCAGTCTGTTTTGTTCCCAAGTTAGCTGAAGTTACGTGACTCTGAATCTCTGGTACAAGACCCTTGAGGTAAAGCTCAATACGTTTGATCGGAGGGTCCACCATAGTAGGGCACAAGATAGCCAGCTCATTTGACCTTTTCGTATACGCCTCAATCTCAGACCCCGTCATCTTCAGATTGAAAAATTCCACCTCTAGCTTGTGGATGTCATCACGGCTGCAGTATTCTTCTTTGATCAGTTCTTTGAAATCATTCCATGAGGTGGCATTAGCAACCGCCAACCCAAGCAGTTGAACCTGCGCTTTCCACCAGGTTAATGCAGCACCTTCAAGTGTTCCGGTAGCATATTTCACCCTACGGTCTTTAGGGCACTCACACATTTCGAAGACAGACTCAAGCTTCTCAAACAAGTGAAGAAGGCCTACCGCTCCTTCCATGCCGCTGAAGGTACTGCGCCGGCAATCCATGAAGGTTTTGAATGTGCACACGGGAGGCTGAACATGTTGACCTCCTGCCGGATTTGCTGCGAGTGCCTCAGCAACTCATTCGTTGATCAAAGCCATCAACTGGGCCTGAGTTAAGTTGATACGTCCTCCGCGTCCGTTCATGATCTTCACAACGAAGCAACGTAAGTGAGAAAAGTGTCGCGAAAGTGCGTAAGTGTGGGACGTCAGTAGAGAGTAAGCACACAAGGTCCAAATAGCAATTACCACGTTAACTAATGCACAGGGTGAACTATCTAACCGACAATATAACATAAATCATACCACCTATTGTGTCGAGTCTTGCACGTGGAGCGAAGCGTCGTTGTGGATCGTTGAGCACTGTACAGGTTATAGTCTGGTTTTATCAAAAAGCTTTCCCCTTTTTAAAACCAAGTTCACTATAACCAATGGCTCTGATACAAATCTGTCACACCCCCAAAATCCACCATGCGGAGTACCACCGCTTGGAGGCGTGACGTAACCAGGATCGAGCCACCAATCATATTGAACAACGTATTTAAGTAAATGAAATCAACCACAATACAATTGGTGACCAAAAGCAAGTTAACCAAGTTCAATTTAATCAGCGGAAGCATAAGACGTTAAACCAAATCATAAGTTCATAGTTCATAAGTTTTAAAGACTCAAAACATAAGTTTCATAAGTTCATAAGGTTCATTTAATAAGTACGGAACATAACAGTTCGCATCCCACAACGACCACCTACATGTGCAAGCCCCATAGCATCTAGCGACCTGCAGAGCATGTAACAACGAGTCAACAACAAAGTTGAGTGAGTTCACGGTTGGTTGTCCATTTTAAAGTTGTTTCCAAAAAAACGTAGTTTAATCTCATTCAGCTATCCAGCCGTGGGGGTTACCCCATCGTTCGAAAATGTTTATTAGTTAACCATCCCATGTCCACCTTCCCTGGCTCTCCAGCCCGACACTCCGGCCGTGGGGGCTACCCCATTATTTAGACTACCAGACTCGTTTATCATATCGACTACTAACGAAAATTAATTGTGCCCTAGCGCCGGTGTCTATCATCACTGACGTGCCATAGTCCATTAGTACACACCCGTCCAACTGGCACGGTGTGCGGTTTGTTAAAACTAATAGCGCTATTAACTAATGACCCACTCTCCATAGCCTCGGCGATTAAGTCGATACAAAAAGGGAGGGACTTCACTGATAGAGTTCTAGTCCAGTAAGTCTAAGTACGTCCCAAGGACGAGGAATTCACATTCCTGAACGCGTCCCAAAGGACGAGGAATCCCTATTCCTGAACCCATTCCCATTCCCACCGGGAATATACCATGCTTTGTAGAAAAGTGTGAACTCACCTCGGTTTGCTCGATTTGATTCTCAAATATAGTTAACAGTTAAGGTCGGTCAATCACTTCCTAATAAGGTACGGATAACAATCAGTTTCTCATGCATAACACGTATCCTACGTACGGTTTATTTACACATTACTTCTACCACATAACATGTACCCACTTTAATAGTTCACGCTCATATAAACATTCCACCTATAGCTACTCAAGAACAAGCATACGATATTGCACATGTTACTTTCATTGACATATAACATGTTAGATCATCCTCAGATAACATACTCGACATTTAGACACGCAATTTACGACTTATGTCAATTTAGCTTTTATATTCAAAATTGGGCTGTTTTCGAGGATTTTAATAAAATAGTTAACTTGTTCCAAAAATTTCCAAATTTTTATAGAAGGTCTTAAACGATCCATATATTATTGTGTAAAAATCTCGGGATCTAATTCATTACCAATATTTTATAAAAATTCATTTTCCGAACTGAAATCAGATTTATCTTTTTCTGACTGCAGTCCACGGAATAATTTATTTAAAATTCATCGAGAGTCCGATTTATGAAATTCTAGTGAGAGAATTACAAATACATTGGTGGTCATCTGCAGTACAAATTGCATGATCTAACACTACACAGAATTCAAGTTATGGCAGAAAATAGAACGCATATTTTCAGCAGCAAAAATGCAGCTTTAGCTTCTGTTACAAAATGACACTTTAAAAATAGTAAAGGAAGTCCAAAAATTATCATTCCAGTGCCATTAGAACCGTATTTCATAATAACACGTTATAGACTTAAGAAAATCCGTTTTTCGTTAAATATTGACCTGTTTACAGCCAACTGAAGTTGGATGTAAAGGCTTGGACAGAAGCTGTTTTTCAGCTTTTAGCTTTCTAACTCGTGTTCGATTGATTCCGTAAACATGTTTAGTGATCACAACAATATCAAACATCAATATCAACAAGCAAATCATCAGGTAATCAACAAGAATCAAAACAAATTCATATTAACATCACTTCATCACATTTCCTTTATATGTAAACATTATGTTCATGTTTCTAGTTCAAGTTTCTTTGTGTTCTTTAAATTTATCATCATGTAACTTACTTTAAACACTTAAATAACATGAATAATGAATGGATCTAAGTTCTTACCAGTAGTTCAAGACTAGGGAAGTTCAAGTGAAGAAATGTGGCGGTTAAAAGAAGATGAGAGTGGTCCTTCAACTTCCGAACACACCGAGCTTGCTTGTATGATCACTTACACCTTTGGATGTATGTAGAGTGCTTGGAATGAAACTTGAAGGTGGTGGTATGGTGGTGGTTGTTGGCAGCCGAACACAAGGAAGAGGAGGAGGGAGTGTTTGCTAAATGTTGTGTGTTTGTGAATCAGAAGGTCATAACCTTGAGGTTGATTATATAATCCACAACAAGCTAATACCCATTAGGTTTCATGTCCCTCTAGTACCATACAAGTCCAATAAACAAATGAATAAAATCATGGGGGTGTCCCCACTTCCCTAACCGGTTTCAAAAGAAGGGGGGGTATGGGGTTGGTTTCCAATGGTATAGTTACTAACTAGTTAGATTTCAATGTTTAGTTAGTGCATTAAGGTGTGTTATATAATATATAGTGTGTTAGGGTGTTCGGGGGTCCTAACTAGCTCAGAAAAATAAGAACAATGTGTTTGACATTATTTTTGTGTTCCGGGTAAAGTCCGGTTGTTCGGTTTGATACCAGTTCGTTAAAGTGCTTAATTAATCCGTAGAGTGTCCTATATGTATATTTTTGTAACACTTTTAATTTTCAACACCCAGGAAAGCATACAGGACTATTTAGTAACTTTTCTGTACACTACTAGTATGTTAACAAGCACACGTAAGTATATCACATAAATCAAAAAGCAGTTAAATGATTCATCACCGTCATCAAGCACTTTAATTATCATTAACAATTTGTACGGATACATGGAATTATGAGGGTTATCACAGTTGTTATATATTAAGTAGTAGAACTGCTTAGTGTAGAGTCCGGGCGTAGTGGTTGAACGGTTATGCATGTATCGTTGTTGGTGGGTTTGATATTAATTAGAGAAGTGAATTCTATTTCATAAGAAACCACACATCCTTTCGCTATATTGGATTGACAGTTCAAATGGGGATCTTGGACTCAGAATCATCGCCTATAGTGTTGTAGGTGTGGTATTGTTAACTCAAGAGCATAGAGCATATTAGTGAGAATAACATTGCAAAATAATTTCCAGATTTTCAGTTCCATTCCTTATTACCTTGGTATATTTTTAGATAGGATTAATGGTGTATTTGACTAGCTTATTCTTTGCCTAAAGATCCTCATTCCCATTGAATGAGTTGCTGTAACTTTGGCTATTTAAGCCTCTGTAATTTCAGTGTAAATCATGCTTTTTACTCATACATATCTGTGTTTATATGGTATCAACAGCTTAACACTCAAACGAGTCTTGGTCCTCTTTGTTTTTTTTCTAATCAGAATTCCGGTTACCACAATGGCACCACAAACTGTCATTCAGATCACCACCTCCACTCATTTCAACATTACCCTCACCACCAACAACTTCTCTACTTGGCGTAAACATGTTCAATCAACACTGATTGGCATGGACTTGGTTCATTTCGTTGCCGGAAACAAATCGGCACCGGCAAAATTTCTCGATGCGGACCGAACCAAATCAAACCCAGATTTCTCCACTTGGTATCGACAAGACCAAATGATCTTAGCAGCTCTTCTTGGCAGCTTCTCAATAGTCATTCAACCCTTGATTGCATCTATTGAAACATCCCGACAGGCTTGGGAACCGCTCGTAACAAGCTATGTAAACTCATCTCGGTCAAAAGTTATATCCTTGAAAACCAAACTTGCCTCTAACCCAAGATCAAGCCGTCCTTTTGCTGAGTATCTTCCTGATATGAAGACAATTGTTGATGAATTCGCTTCGATTCAAGAACCCGTGAAGGATGAAGACCTCATGGTCCATATCCTTTGTCAGTTGGATGAAGAATTCAAATCTTTTGCAACCTCTATTCGCTACCTTAATTCAAACATCACCTTTCCAGAATTGTTTTAGAAACTCATTGACTATGAATGGGAATCACTGTGACAGTCGTCTTGTCCCAACCCACCATGACTACGGTTAACGACACCACTCGCCAAAACCGTAACTCCAACCGACCTACCTCCAACCACCGCAACAGGGACGCTCGCTCTTAGTGGACTCCCAATTCAAATGGAGGTGCTCACGAAACTCGTTCTAATGTTTATTGCCAATTTTGTCACTTTGCAGGTCATGAAGCAAAGGAGTGTAGGAAACTCGCGAGGTTTCTTCGTGATAATCATGTCTAAATAGAAGTTCCTTTGAACTCCAACAAGTCCTCACCAACCGCTAATGTTGCTACTTCCTTTTACATGTTTGATACTGGCGCATCAAATCACGTTGATCTCGACCTTGCTTCTCTCCATTCCTTCTTTGACTATGGCAAACCCGAGGAGATTATTCTAGGCAATGGTAATACTCTTACCATCACTCACATTGGTCATCCTATCTTCCAATGTCACATGGTTCCCTTTCTCTAAAAGATGTCTTATGTGTCCCTCATTTAAAAAACAAACTAATTTCTGTTGCCAAATTATGTAAGACTAACCATGTTTCGGTGAAATTTTCCCCACTCTTGTTTTTGTCAAGGACCTTCGCTTAGGGGCATGTCTAATGCGGGGTGAGAACTACCTTGATGTCTACTATGCCAATCTTCCTTCTTCGCCTCAAATAAATGCCGTTTCCACCACAACGCTTCTTGATTGGCATCACAAGCTTAGACACACATCTACTCGGATATTCAAAAAGATAGTCAAATGCTTAGATTTAAATTTCAACTTTCATAATTTTCATTGTAACTCATGTTCTATTAATAAAAGCTATAAAACCTCGTTTGGCTTGAACTCGTTTACCACTACCCAACCTTTGCAATTGATATATTCGGATGTTTGGGGACCGGTAGAAAAAACCATTGATGGATTTACTTACAATGTGATTTTTGTTGATTTTCATACTAAGTTTATTGCTATACCCAATGAAGCATATATCTGATGTATCTGTCTTGTTTACCCAATTCAAATCACTTGTTGATAAAATTTTTCAAACACCATTAATATCTCTCTTTACCGACAATGGTGGTGAATAAATTGGTCTCACCAACTATCTACAATCCCAAGGAATCTCTCATTTCACCACTCCACCTCATACCCCAGAACAAAATGGTTTGTCGAACGTCGTCATCAACACATCATAGACACCGGATTAGCTCCCCTTCACCATACGCGAATTCCTCTTTCTTTTTGGACACATGCTTTCCAAACTGCGGTAGATCTAATAAATCGGTTACCCACTCCCATCCTTGATTTCAACACTCCTTACACTATCCTCTTCCAAAAACAACCAACCTACACTAAACTCAAACCCTTTGGGTGCCTATGCTACCCATGGCTTCACCCGTATGAAAAATCTAAGCTTCACCTGCGCTCCAAGCAATGCATTTTCTTGGGTTATTCACCTTTTAAATCCGCCTATAAATGCTATGCTCTTACAACTCGTCGCCTTTATCTCTCTCGCCATGTTGAGTTTATAGAAAATAAATTTCCTTTTCAAACTCCACAAGGATATTCTTCCCTTCTTCCTATGGTGGATTCCTTCTTCGGAATACCTACTGTAACAACGGATCCAAACACACAAAATTTTGCACCTTACCCATCAGCCCAACAACCCACTTCGCCCAACTGCCCACTTCATCTAGCAGCCCAGCACTCCACTTCACCCATCAGTACACCTCCCCATCATTCCACTTCTGGGCCCAAACCTGAGCGTAACAACTCACTCCCTCAATCCTCCTCAACCCCATATCCTTCTACACCACCCTCACTGTCCAACAGCCCACCCTCACCCGAGCTAAATCAATCAACCTTTCTTGCCTCTCCATCAAATTCATCATCCACTTCCAATTCCTCCTCACCAAATGCGTCTGATACCTTACCTACTCAATCCTGTCGCCAACGCAAACCGAACCCAAAATATTTCAACTCCAACCTTGTCAACACCACTACACTTCACCCGATTCCACCATTTGTCGAACCCACCACTCACAACCAAGCCTTAAAAGATCTCGAGTGGCGTAAAGCTATGGATTGTGAATTTAATGCACTCCTCTAAAACGCTACGTGGGAACTGGTTCCTCCCTTGCATCACAAACCGATTGGATTCAAGTGGATCATTCACATCAAACGTCGTCCAGGTCGGTCAACAGACAACTACAAGGCACGTCTTGTTGTAAAAGGCTTTCTCCAAGAGCATGGCAAAGATTACTTTGAAAACTTTAGTCCGGTCACAAAACCCGTTAATATTCGTACGATCCTTAGCATTTCCTTATCTCAAAATTGGTCTCTTCACCAACTAGACGTAAACAATGTTTTTTTACACGATACACTAGATGAGGATGTTTACATGTCCCAACCACCCGTATACGTTCATCCGTACTTTCCTAATCACATTTGTGATCTTCGTAAGTCTCTTTACGGACTCAAACAAGCGTCTCATGCATCATATTTGGAAGTCACTAAGTTTCTTTTACATCTTGGTTTCACCAAATCTCTTGTCGATCCCTAGTTGTTCATTTACAATCACAGGGGCACCGTATGCTATTTTCTAGTTTATGTTGCTGACATTGTTATCACTGACAACACCGATTCCTTTGTTCGGCAGGTCATCTGTTCCTTAACCGAGAAGTTCTCTATTAAGGATCTTGGCTTGTTACATCATTTTCTTGGGATTGAGGTCATCTCTACTATTAATGGCCTTGTCCTATCTCAACATGCTCACATTCAAAATTTGATTACAAAGTTCCATATGGATGGTGCTAAGACCGTTGCCACACCTCTTAGCTCCACTGAAACACTTGCTCTTGTTGATGGGTCATCCAAAATTGATCCTACACCATACCGACAACTTGTTGGTTCCCGCTAATACCTCGCCTTTACACGACCCGATGTGTCATTTACCGTAAATCGACTCTCTCAATACATGTATGCTCATACTGAACGACATTGGCAAGCCCTAAAACGGGACCTTCGGTATATCAAAGGCACCATCCACCATAGTCTATTCCTTAACCGTTGTTCTCGGCTTGATCTTCAAGCATTCACCGACTCGGATTGGGTAGTATTTCGGATATGGGCCGATCCACCACGGCTTACATCCTCTATCTCGGTTCCAATATCATCTCGTGGCGTTCCTCACGTCAAAATCTATCTCTCGTTCTTCCACCGAAGCCGTGTATAAAGCATTAGCAAACGGTGCAGCCGAACTAGCGTGGGTTCAAAACCTACTGTTGGAACTTGCTTTCTCGAAGTTAACCTCACCTACACTTTTTTTGTGACAATGCAAGAGCAACTTATTTATGTGCGAATCCTCTCTATTACTCACGCATGAAGCACGTGGCATTAGACTATCATTTTGTTCGAGGAAAAATTGCAAATGGCTCACTACGTGTTCAACACATCCATTCTGAAGACCAACTGGCTTATATGCTTATGAAACCGCTAAGTTGCGGACCATTTCTTTGTCTACGGTCCAAGATTGGAGTATCCGATGGCTCATCCATCTTGCGAGCTCATATTAATGAGAATAACATTGCAAAATAATTTCCAGATTTTCAGCACCATTCCTTATTACCTTCGTATATTTTTTGTAGGATTAATGGTGTATTTGACTAGATTAATCTTTTTCGAAAGATCCTCATTGCTATTGAATGAGTTGTTGTAACTTTGGCTATTTAAGCCTTTGTAATTTCAGGGTAAATTAAGCTTTTTATTCATACAAATCTGTGTTTATAGAGCATTAATTTCATATTTTTTTACTTTTAAAAGTAGGGTTAGGATATAATAGAAAGTTTATTTGGGTAGGAAGCCTAGTAAGTAATCTTGACAATCCATTTATTTAATCAAGGGCTAAGATTAAATGAGTGAAATTGAAGGAGAAAAAGGAGGCACGTCGGTTTGTCTAGGGGCATTCTAGTCAATTCAAGGCAATAGTTTCTCTCTCCTCCAATTCCCCCCCCCCCCCATTTTTTAAACGTTAATAACTCTTTCATACGACATTATTTTTTAATAAAAATTGCACAAAAAACGAGCATTTTTTTATCTTTAAAACGAGTATACTATTGCTATATTTAAAAAAAAAATTCGAAAACCCAGTTGCGTAAAACGCAATGGAAAAACTCAAGTTGCGTAAAACGCAATGGAAAAAAAAACCTAAAAATGACATTTTTCTAAAACGCAATGCACAAAAAACACAAAGAAAAGTCTTATTTGTAAAACGCAATGGCCAGAAAACACAAAGAAATGTCTTATTTCTAAAACCCAATAGCCTAAAAACACAAAAGAAAGTGTACTTTCTAAAACGCAATGGACTGAAAACACATAAAAATGTGTTTTACCTAAAACGCAATGCACCAAAAACACAAACAAATGTCTTATTTCTAAAACTCAATGGCCAGAAAACACTTAAAATGTCTGTTTTCTAAAACGCAACGTACTGAAAACACATAAAAATGTGTTTTTACCTAAAACGCAATGCACCAAAACCCAAAGAAATATCTTATTTATAAAATGCAATGGCCAGAAAACACTTAATAATGTCTCCTTTCTAAAACGCAATGGCCTAAAAAAACAAAAGAAAGTGTTCTCTCTAAAACGCAATGAACTAAAAACACCTAAAAATGTGTTTTACCTAAAACGCAATGACTAAAAACACTTCAAAAATGTGTTTTTCTAAAACGCAATGGCCAGAAAACACATAAAATGTCTTAGTTCTAAAACGCAATGGCCTAAAAATACCAAAGAAAGTGTTCTCTCTAAAACGCATTGAACCAGTAAGTAGGAGATCAAAAACTACGAATGCAGTTTTCCAGAGGCAATTTACCAAAAATTAATTTTTCTGATGCATTTTTATTAAAGTAGTTTAATCGAAACTGGAATTGACAGCCAGGGGCTTTGCCCCTTGGACCCCGCTAGGGGCTGCCGTCCCTTGGACCCTGCTACTAGGGGCGCTGCCCCGGACCCCCGCCAAGATCGTAAAACGCAATGACTAAATAAAAAAACCCAGATCGTAAAAATGAAATTAAATAATTTCTTACATGGATCGAAGCCGATTTCTTCAACGATTACGATCATAATGCAATGATAATCAGTAGCAAAATTGGCTAAATCAGGTCAGAATCGATAGTCAAAGCAGAAGTCAAACTTCGCGACTTTCGGTTGCGAACCGACCTTAAAACTGGAATTGACGAGTCCAGGATCCGGCGAGTTTTTCAGATTGAAACATTGTTAAGTTCTTCATGGGTTTTCAATGATTTTTCAAAGTTTTAGTTCAAATTTTGATTTGAAACTTTTAAGGGTTGATTAAAATGTGTTTTCGCACAACATGTTTAAAAATCAGTCGTTTTTAACCCTGGATTCGACGTGAATCTGTGTTTTAAACTTGTAAAAAAAGTGTAGAAGAAGAATGAGTAGAAGATGATGAAATTCAGCTCTGATTTGGATGACCTTGCTTGAAATCTTCTTGTTTCTTCTGTTTTCAGTCCTTGCAATCAATCTGTTGCTCTGATACCACTTGAAAGAACTTGTTAGGATCGATTCCGATGCACTTGAATGCTCTATTGATTGCGTAGATCTCGTATCTTGTGCGGAATCCAAGTACGATAGTGGATTGAACAAGAACAAGCAAATTATAATATAATTTCTATTGATTGATTTGTAAGTACAAAACCGTGAAATCAAATGGACAGAGTTTACCCTCTCTAGTCCACAAAGTTACAAATGAACAAGACACACACCACCTATTTATAGGGATTCCAGGTTCGCATGAAACTACGCATGGATCAACAATACACGTGCGGATCTACTCTACTTGTGGACGGACATGTTGGTGTAGATCAACATAGTTGGTGCGCACGAATCAACATCTACCATCAAACCCTAATTACACGCAGTCCTTCCGTGCGGACCTGCAAGCGCACGTCCGTGCGGGTCTATCATTTGCATATGAACTTTATACTTTAACAAGTTTGTCTTATCTTATTTGTTAGCTACGATACGTGATTGACGAAAGCGATAGACATATGCATTCACAACTCCCAAGGACCAGGAACCTCTAGAAGTGAAGAGAGAAGTAATTTTGAGAAGTCCAAGTTCATTTGATGAAAATGGGCATCTATTTATAGTTGTGGAGGGTCCAAGTGTAACACCCTGCTTTTTGATACTTTCCATAATTAGAAACCGTTGCTTGTATTTCTATTTTTGGAAGTCTTGTACTCTTGTAATCTCCTTTTCATTGTAATCATTGTAAAATCCGAGACTTGGATCATAATAAGATTCGTATTTTCTTTACATTCATGTTATACACGTTTCATACTTGTTCATACACTTGGATTTATTAATCATATGACACTTTATTCACAATTTGGGCAAAATACATCAAACTTGCAAACATTGATTCTGATACTCAATTTATGCAAATACGTTACGTAAACTCGACAAACATATTCATTTATACTTGATTACATTTTTTATGATTTTAATACACTACATGCCTTCATATATGATTCTCTATACTTAAAAACATCATAACATCTTAAAACACCAACATATGGAAGTATAAGGGGTATTAATGTCAAAAACTCAACAAGTTCACGAAGTGGGGCGGCTAACCAGCTGCGACCCGCTCCCCTCTACCGCTCGCGGCCCCCGAGGCGGTTCAATCGCAAGAACAACATCAGTAGCTTCGGGATTGGGCAGTTTTGTGTGTTTTGTTCAGTTGTTTGTGTGTTTCTTGCATTTAATTCTTAAGTACACTTAACCCCAATCATCCCCTATAAAACCCATGCCTTCTCCACTCTTTTGCCACTTTGCAACTCACTTAAAACACTCTCAAATCACACCATATTCAGCTGATAATCAGAAGCAAAGACAGATTCGTCACAAGCTACTAAAGTGAGTATAAGTTCACTTCTACTCATTCTTTTTCATTGATTCTTCTTTCTAAACACTTGAAATGTCACACCCCAACCGATGGCGGAACATCGGGGCATGGCACTGAGCGAAACAGATTGTCCAGAAGTTTCCATAACAATTATCATTACCAGTTAATTTAAAGTAACATGTCCCATACCATGCCTTAAAAGGTAAACAAATTATTACAAACAAATCTAGTCAAGTAATTATGTTCCGACAACTCAGATTTATACATAGATAGTTTATTTATTGGTTTCTAGGACCTCTTTTCCTAGCTTCGATTTCATCACAGCGCAGAGAGGATCCGAGACCTTTCCTTGCCTCAAGTTCACAGCAAGCTAAACATATAAACAACTTAAGCACCTGTCACATACGTTAAAGTAACAGTCATTACACATAGTGTAAAGGTGAGCATACAAGTTTGATAATAGCATATTAGAGTTCGAAATAGTTTACGCATAACCAGCACGTACGCATAGTGAAATGAAGCACGTTAGTTATCGACATAGATCTATCGATACCAATGACTGTGGGTTGACTGCCCGAGGCAGTTCGCGATACATGATTACCACCGTAATCCATGCAAGTAATTGTCCTTAACAACCCCCGAGTGAACGGGTGCTGAGTCCAAACTATAGTACTATCGTTGCTAAGGCATGTAGACAGCATTCCATGTGTAAACATAACAAACAAGCATTCATTAAGCCACGTACAACATGCAGGAATGGTTAGCGTTTAAATAGCATTGAGTAGTGTGTTCGATGTGATATAGTTTGGACTCAGCACCCGTTCACTCGGGGGTTGTTAGCATAACGATAAGCGACGCGTTTAAATATTCGTAACATATGTAACACCCAAAAGTGCATAAGCAAAAAGGGATCGAGTATACTCACAGCGATTGATGGATTGAAGGGAGCGCTAGGGAGTAGGGTTAGCCTGAATAGATTGATAGCATAACGATAAGCGACGCGTAAAACGATGCAAGGTACAAGTGGTTCGGACAGCAGTTTGATCGGATGGTAATCCGATCGGACGGCCAGTCGTGCGGTTGGTAGTCCGTTCGGACGGTCACCCGGTCGAATGACTGTTCGAGTGGATTGTTCCTTCCTTTGGAAAGGATGTGTTTGTGTATGATGGCTTGGCTTTTGAAGTTTTCATTGTAGTATTTTGAAAACAGAGAAGTATCTCTATCCTTCAGGTTGGTCGATCGGACGGTCGTTCGATCGGAGGGCGACCCGTTCGGTTGGGTACTTTAGTGAGAACAAGTTCACAGTAGGGTGTCACTCGATCGGACGGTCATTCGGTCGGGTGGCATCCCTGGTGCATTAAACATGTTGAAAATTGTTTAAGTGTAAATTTAAATGAATCAAGATGCAACCCGATCGGACAGTGTGTCGAGCGGATGGCAACCCGGTCAGACAACAGTCCGGTCGGATGACAACTCATCCCAACGACTTGATCGTGATGTTACTTGAACTTGCTTGAAGTGTTGTAACTTGAGCGAGACGTTGTGGTGACTGGTTTAAACAATGGGAACCCCATCTCGTCCCCAATGACCTGACCGACCAGGAATCACCCTAGTCCGACAGTGCACGGTCCGAGACGGTCATTCATGTCCAACCCGAAATCACTATCTCTCGGATGGGACTTGGATCTAGCACTGATACATCACTAAGAATGAGCAGACGATAAGTATTAGCTCCGGTTCCATCGGGTTTGAGTGTATTGAGTGTAAAAGAGTTGAAAGAAAGTTAGGAAAATCATCTTTCATTCCCTTTTACCATGAATAATTTTAGATCTACAAAAGATCTTTGATTATTCTTGTGGAAATCCTTCGGATTCAAGTTGTTTTTGGTGGATTGGGGCCAAAACATGAAGTTCTTCAAGAACACATGATGACGTCGTCCTAGAACACCTCGAATTTTGATGATTTCACGGTTAAAAGTTAAGATTCAAAAGATAGAAAGGTGTAGGAGTGCATGTAGATTAAGGAAGTACAAGATTTAGGACGAGATCTTACCGGAATTGAGAGAAATCGAAGAAAAGGTGGGTAGCACGAGCTGGTCGGACGTCAGTTGCCAAAAGTAGAAAGTTTGAAAGTGACAAGGGGTATTTATAGGATTCCCAAAATGGAAAGGGATGGTCGGTCGGCTGGCATCTCATCCGGGTGGCAGCCCTGCCGAGTGGCTCCTCGGTCGGATGGCACCTCGCTCAGGTGGCAGTCCGGCCAGGCGGCTGTTCGGTCAGCTGGCACCTGGTTCGAGTGCTCGGCGTGACGAGTTTTGCCGTTTTGATTAGCGTGTAGCGCGTTGCGATGTGATTCGAGTGTGCGATGTGATAGAGTTGCTTATCAAATTACTTTTAATCCCAACTACTATATCTAACATACACTCATCCTTATTTCGTATTCGTTTGGCATTTGCAATTCGATTGCGATTGAATTCGATTGCGATTGAATTCGATTGCGTTTCGATTGATTACCACACATAACATAAATAAACATGCACAAGTAACACATAAGGCACACACACGTATAATCATAACCAATGCGTAATTTGAGTTGCGAGTTCGATTGCGATTCGATGTTGATTAAATTAGATTGATCAGCGTTTAGTTGACTTTATCGCATTGTTACTTCCTACAGTTCACAGTCGTACGTCGATCAAATAGCGAATAACACATGTCGATTACTGCGATTATTGACACTTACTCCACATAATATAACTAAAGTTAAACACATAAAAGAAATTCACCATCAGTCAAGTCGCGCGATCGATCGATGACTTTGACCTTGACTTTGGCTTTGACTTTCGAAAACATGGGGTGTTACAGCCTCCCCTAGTTGAGGGAATTTTGTCCCAAAATTAGGCCGAAGCCGTAAAGAACAACTGCGGGTACTTCGCCTTCATGTCTCTTTCGAGTTCCCAAGTGAACTCTGCGCCACGTTTGCCTTCCCATCGGACTTTCACAATAGGAATGCGCGAGCGTCTGAGCTGCTTGGTTTGCGATCCATGATTTCGACAGGCTTCTCCACGAAGTGTAGTGTTTCGTTTACATGAAGGTCATCGACATGTACAATTAAATCATGCTCAGCTAGGCACATTCGGAGGTTTGACACATGGAAAGTTGGGTGGACGTTACTAAGTTCCTCCGGTAGTTCGAGTCTGTATGCGACTTTTCTGATCCTTTCCAGAATCTTAAAAGGTCCAACATATCGAGGCGCTAGTTTCCCTTTATTTCCGAATCTGAACACACCCTTCCAAGGTGATACCTTTAGAAGTACGTAGTCGCCAACGTCAAATCCAAGGGGCTTGCATCGTCTATCAGCATAACTTTTATGTCGACTTCAAGCTTTCAACAAGTTGTCTTGGATTTGGAGGACTTTGTCAGTCGTTTCTTGCAATAGCTCAAGACCGGTTAATTGCGAGTGACCGATCTCGTGCCATACAATAGGCGATCGACATTTTCTTCAATATAACGCCTCGAATGGTGCCATTTGAATGCTGGAATGATAGTTGTTGTTATACGAGAATTCAACAAATGGCAGATATGCATCCCAATTACCACTGAAATCTATGACACACGAACAGAGCATGTCTTCAAGAGTACGGATCGTTCTTTCAGTCTGTCCGTCGGTTTGAGGGTGGAATGATGTACTCAGATTAAGCGTAGTACTGAGAGCTGTTTGAAACGTTTCCCACAGTCGTGAGGTAAACCGAGCATCACGGTCAGAGATGATGTCGCGAGGCATCCCATGATTACAAATGATCTCGTTGGTGTAGATTCGGGCTAATCATTCTACCTTGTAGTCTTCCCGTATTGGCAAAACGAAAGCTGATTTGGTTAGACGGTCAACAACAACCCAGATGCTGTCGTGAGCTGATGACGTGTGCGGAAGCTTGGTTATGAAGTCCATAGCTATACTCTCCTACTTCCACATAGGGATTGGTGGTTGTTCAAGTAAGCCAGAGGGTCTTTGGTGTTCAGCCTTGACTCTTGCATAAGTCAGGCACTTCCCAATGTAGAGTGCAATATCCGTTTTCATGCCAGGCCACCAGTACTTGTAGCGAAGGTCCTGGTACATTTTATCGGCACCGGGATGAATGGAATATCGGGATTTATGGGCTTCGTCCATCAATATCTGCCGCAATTTGGTCCGTTTAGGGATCCAAATTCGGTCCAGAAAGTGGAATATCCCATTCGACTTATTTACAAGCTGGGCTCCATCATGGTAGATTCTTTCCTTCTTCAGAATGAGTTCATTAAAACAAGCATGTTGGGCTTCGCGGATGAGAGTTTCGAGATCGTATTGGGCTTGGACATTGCGAATGCTGAGCAAATAACTCCGTCTGCTGAGAGCATCGGCAATGAAATTTGCTTTGCCTGGGTGATAACGAATCTCACAGTCATAATCGTTGAGAAGTTCTACCCATCGGCATTGACGCATATTAAGTTCTTTCTGATCAAAGATGTGTTGTATGCTCCTATGATCGGTGAAGATCGTACACTTGGTACCATACAGGTAGTGTCGCCAAATCTTTAACGCAAAAACAACTGCGCCTAGCTCGAGATCATGGGTTGTATAGTTCTTCTCGTGGATTTTGAGCTGACGAGATGCGTAAGCTATAACCTTGTCCCGCTGCATAAGAACACACCCAAGACCAAGGTTGGAAGCGTCACAATAGACAATGAAATTGTCGTTTCCTTCAGGTAGAGTAAGAACAGGAGCATTGCAAAGCATGTGCTTGAGGGTTTGGAAAGCGGACTCTTGTTCAGTTCCCCAAACAAAAGGCTTGTCTTTATGCGTTAGAGCGGTAAGCGGCAAAGCGATCTTTTAGAATCCTTCGATAAATCGTCGATAATAGCCCGCTAGTCCGAGAAAAGAACGGACTTCAGACGGGTTCTTAGGTGTAATCCAACTCTTAACGGCTTCAATCTTCGCGGGATCGACGTGAATACCCTGACTATTGACAATGTGACCCAGAAACTGAACATCCTCCAGCCAAAATTCGCACTTGGAGAACTTGGCATTGAGTCGGTTCCACTTGAGTAGCTCGAGAACCAAACGTAGATGTTGCGCGTGTTTGATCTTCAACTTGGAATAGATCAAGACATCGTCGATGAACACGATGATGAAACGGTCGAGATATGGTTTACACACGCGATTCATCAGATCCATGAAAACCGCGGGTGCATTGGTTAAACCAAAAGGCATAACAACGAACTCAATGTGGCCGTATTGAGTGTGAAAAGCGGTTTTGGGTATATCTTCCTCTTGTATGCGTAACTGGTGATAGCCTGAGCGTAAATCGATCTTTGAGAAACACGTAGCACCTTGTAATTGATCAAACAAATCGTCAATGTAAGGCAGGGGATAGCGGTTTTTGATGTTCAGCTTATTCAGTTCCTGGTAGTCGATGCATATCCTGAACGACCCGTCCTTCTTTTTGACGAAAAGGACTGGCGCGCCCCAAGGAGAGGTGCTCGGGCCAATGAAGCATTTCTCAAGTAATTCCTGAAGCTGACTCGAGAGTTCACACATTTCGGACAGTGCGAGTCGGTAAGGAGCTTTGGCAACAGGGTTGGCTCCAGGAATGAGGTCGATACGAAAGTCAATATCACGACTTGGCGGGAGCCCTGGGAGATCATCAGGAAAAACATTGGGGAATTCACAAACAACATGTACCTGGTTTACCGCCTTTTCTTTCTTTTCCTTCTCCGCTACTACAATGTTAGCCAAGAAAGCTCTGTATTCCTTGCGGAGATACTTGCTAGCTTGGACACATGACATGAGTTTGAGACCTTTCGAAGCAGTTTCACCATAGACACACAATAAATCACCATTTGTGATCGAGAATCGAATCATCTTATCGAAGCACACAACTTCAGCATGGTTTTCGCGAAGAAAGTCCACGCCTACTATGACGTCAAGACTTCCGAGTTGCATCGGAATAAGGTCGATTGGGATAATGTTATTGTTGAGTTCAAGAGTACAATCACGAAGAACAGAATTAACGGCGACAGTTCTTCCAGTGGCGACTTCAACATTGAACGTCGAGGAGAGTTGGGAGCGCTTACAACTAAGGAGCTTTTCGAATTCAAACGACACAAAGAAATTATCGGCTCCAGTATCAAACAAACACGATGCATAAATACCATTCACGAGGAACGTACCATTGACCACGTTGTTGTCAGCCTGGGCTTGGCGCACATTGATGTTAAAAGTTCTGGCGCGTGCGGCTTGTTGCTGCTGCTAAGGCTGCTGCTGCTGGTGTTGCTGGGGCGCTTGTTTCACAACCCTGTTCGGGCACATGTTCGCAAAGTGGTTGGGATCACCACATGCGAAGCAGACTCGGGCGTTGACCGCGGGTGCCTGTGCCGCTTGTTGGCCTTGCGGGGCTGGGAGCAGAGCTTGATGAGCAGTGGCTTGAGTTGGTGTTTGACGAGGACCAGTACAACAATTAGCAGTGAAGTGGCCGTCCATATTGCAGTGAGCACAGAAACGACAGGCGAGACCCACCGGGTGATGATAAGAGCATGTGGGGCAAGCCAGGTGGGGGCCTGTGTATGCACGCTTTGCTGGCGGTGCATAAGTAACTGGTGCTGGACGGTGGTAAGAGTGCTACTGAACCGGTACGGCATGAAGTGGAGCAGCAGTGGTAGTGACAACACAGTTCTTGTTGCTGGAGCTGCTGTTGTTGTTCTTCTTCTTGCGTCCACCAGTCTAATGCGCGCGACTGGAAGACGCCGGTAGCGTTTATAGTGCGGAGATTTTACGTACATCCACTCTGGCGCAGAGTGACTTTGATGGAATCGAACCATTGAAACATAGCTGTCGGGCCATCTTCTCCAGTGAATTCCTTCGGACCGCAAGCCTTGAACTGCTTGAAGCTGAAAGTAGTTTTGGTAGCAACTTTAGGAGCTTCGGTTCTAGACTCCTCAGATGATTTGCTGACATTCTCATAAATCTCACTCACGATCTGAGGCACAACCTTGGCCACTTGTTTCGCGAGGATGGCAGCAAGGCGTTTGTCCCTCTGTTCTTGACGAGAGAGTCGTGGGTGACGGGGTCCAGATGATGGTCCAGTTGACATTGTCTGCAACAGACATCGTCATAGGTCTCATACACGTCAAAGTCGAATCTCACCTCACACGTCTAACACTTACTAAAGCTCAGGAACACAGTGAAACATATATCACATAAACTCAAAGCACATAATCACCGATTCACATAACCACAGAAGCACATAATCACGTAAGCACGTAGAGCACAGAAGCACAAAAGCACATACGCATGTAACCACAAGAGGTAGTCAAACTACAGAAACCTATCATTCAAATTCTACGGGCATTCGAGAATGGCGATCACGAATAACTTGTCGAGTAGTATAGTATAATCGTATATCATAGCATAAGGTTGTCCATGATTTAGCGATTTGTCAGCATTTTAAGATAGGAGTGCAGTGCGAGTCGTGCGTGTCGATCGAAGTGAAAGCAAAAGTAGAATAAGTCTCCAGAATTAACCACATAAACAGATAAACACACATATAAACGCATCAAATCGACGAATCATCAGAGTCGGCAGTTGCGGGCTCAGAATCGAAACACATAAAAATCGAAAGATGGATTGTCTGCGGCTATTCAGACATCGACTTACCAAAGTGATTCGACTATTCACAAGGACTTGTTGTACACATTTTGACCTTCAGGACTGTGCCTTCGCCTCGATTCTTGGGCGTTTGGCACATATCCCGTTAGTCATACCGTGACTTCAGGTCGTTGGAGTCTGTCGAGACCTTGGTGAGAGTTTTGTAAAACCAAGTAAAAGTCGGAACTAGTCATCAAGGTTAGGGTTTCACCCCTGGCTTAACAACTTCGTTCCTGTTTTTGATAAAATAAGAGGATTATGCGTCAAAGTATGGATTTCACTCCTGATTCAACGCAAATTCTCGTGCTTGTGGAGGAAAATGCCAGGCGAACAAGCAAATTGGTCGAGAGTTTGCGGTTTTCACACCTATTCTCGGCCTAATTGCTCGTCCATTCTAAAGTGTAGTGATAGTGTAACGTAGGCGAGAATTGCGAGAAATAGCAGTAAGCTCATACATAATCCCTACTAGGCTTGTACTAGTCGGTCTGCTGGTTCCTAGCTATAGACTAGATCTCTAAGACATCGACCCGGACTAGGTCGAGTCTTGCCTAATTCCCTATAGTTATGGCTCTTATACCAATCTGTCACACCCCAACCGATGGCGGAAACATCGGGGCATGGCACTGAGCGAAACAGATTGTCCAGAAGTTTCCATAACAATTATCATTACCAGTTAATTTAAAGTAACATGTCCCATACCATGTCTTAAAAGGCAGACAAATCTAGTCAATTAATTTTGTTTCGACAACTCATATTTATACATAGATAGTTTATTTATTGGTTTCTAGGACCTCTTTTCCTAGCTTCGATTTCATCACAGCGCAGAGAGCATCCTAGACCTTTCCTTGCCTCAAGTTCACATCAAGCTAAACATATAAACAACTTAAGCACCTGTCACATACGTTAAAGTAACAGTCAATACACATAGTGTAAAGGTGAGCATACAAGTTTGATAATAGCATATTAGAGTTCGAAATAGTTTACGCATAACCAGCACGTACGCATAGTGAAATGAAGCACGTTAGTTATCGACATAGATCTATCGATACCAATGACTGCGGGTTGACTGCCCGAGGCAGTTTGCGGTACATGATTACCACCGTAATCCATGCAAGTAATTGTCCTTAACAACCCCCGAGTGAACGGGTGCTGAGTCCAAACTATAGTACTATCGTTGCTAAGGCAGGTAGACAACATTCCATGTGTAAACATAACAAACAAGCATTCATTAAGCCACGTATAACATGCAGGAATGGTTAGCGTTTAAATAGTATTGAGAAGTGTGTTCGATGTGATTTCAATATTCGTAATGTATGTAACACCCAAAAGTGGATAAGCAAAAAGGGATCGAGTATACTCACAGCGATTGATGGATTGAAGGGAGCGCTAGGGAGTAGGGTTATCCTGAACAGATTGATAGCATAACGATAAGCGACGCGTAAAACGATGCAAGGTACAAGTGGTTCGGACAACAGTTTGATCGGATGGTAATCCGATCGGACAGCCAATCATGCGGTTGGGAGTCCGTTCGGACGGTCACCTGGTCGGATGATTGTTCGAGTGGATTGTTCCTTCCTTTGGAAAGGATGTGTTTGTGTATGATGGCTTGGCTTTTGAAGTTTTCGTTGTAGTATTTTGAAAACAGAGAAGTATCTCTATCCTTCAGGTCGGTCGATCGGACGGTCGTTCGATCGAACGACAACCCGTTCGGTTGGGTACTTTACTGAGAACAAGTTCACAGCAGGGTGTTACTCGATCGGACGGTCGTTCGGTCGGGTGGCATCCTTGGTGCATTGAACATGTTGAAAATTGTTTAAGTGTAAATTTAAATGAATCAAGATGCAACCCGATCGGACGGTGTATCGAGCGGATGGCAACCCGGTCGGACAGCAGTCCGGTCGGATGACAACTCGTCCCAACGACTTGATCGTGCTGTTACTTGAACTTTCTTGAAGTGTTGTAACTTGAGCGAGACATTGTGGTGACTGGTTTAAATAATGGGAACCCCACTCATCCCCATTGACCTGACCGAACAGGAATCACCCTAGTCCAACAGTGCATAGTCCGAGACGGTCGTTCATGTCCAACCCGAAATCACTATCTCTCGGATGGGACTTGGATCTAGCACTGATACATCACTAAGAATGGGCAGACGATCAGTACAGTTCCATCGGGTTTGAGTGTACTGAGTGTAAAAGAGTTGAAAGAAAGTTAGGAAAATCATCTTTCAATCCCTTTTACCATGAATATGTTTAGATCTACGAAAGATCTTTGATTATTCATGTGGAAATCCTTCGGATTCAAGTTGTTTTTGGTGGATTGAGGCCAAAACATGAAGTTCTTCAAGAACACATGATGACATCATCCTAGAACACCTCGAATTTTGATGATTTCGCGGTTAAAAGTTAAGATTCAAAAGATAGAAGGGTGTAGGAGTGCGTGTAGATTAAGGAGGTACAAGATTTAGGACGAGATCTTACCGGAATTGAGAAATCAAAGAAAAGGTGGGGAGTACAAGCTAGTCGGACGTCAGTTGCCAAAAGTAGAAAGTTTGAAAGTGACAAGGGGTATTTATAGGATTCCCAAAATGGAAAGGGCTGGTCGGTCGGCTGGCAACTCGTCCGGGTGGCAGCCCGGCCGAGTGGCTCCTCGGTCGGATGGCACCTCGCTCGGGTGGCAGTCCGGCCGGACAGCTGTTCGGTCGGCTGGCACCTGGTTCGAGTACTAGGCGCGACGAGTTTTGCCGTTTTGATTAGCGTGTAGCGCGTTGCGATATGATTCGAGTGTGCGATGTGATAGAGTTGCTTATCAAATTACTTTTTATCCCAACTACTATATCTAACATACAATCATCCTTATTTCGTATTCGTTTGGCGTTTGCGATTCCATTACGATTGAATTTGATTGCATTTCGATTGATTACCACACATAACATAAATAAACATGCACAAGTAACACATAAGGCACACACACACGTATAACCATAACCAATGCGTAATTTGAGTTGCGAGTTCGATTGCGATTCGATGTTGATTAAAATAGATTGATCAGCATTTAGTTGACTTTATCGCTTTGTTACTTCCTACAATTCACAGTCGTACGTCGATTAAATAGCGAATAACACATGTCGATTATTGCGATTATTGACACTTACTCCACATAATACAACTAAAGTTAAACGCATAAAATAAATTCACTATCAGTCAAGTCACGCGATCGATCGATGACTTTGACCTTGACTTTGGCTTTGACTTTCGAAAACACGGGGTGTTACAGCCTCCCCTAGTTGAGGGAATTTCGTCCCGAAATTAGGCCGAAGCCGTAACGAACAACTGCGGGTACTTCACCTTCATGTCGCTTTCGAGTTCCCAAGTGAACTCTGCGCCTCGTTTGCCTTCCCATCGGACTTTCACAATAGGAATGCGCGAGCGTCTGAGCTGCTTGGTTTGGCGATCCATGATTTCGACAGGCTTCTCCATGAAGTGTAGTGTTTCGTTTACTTGAAGGTTTTCGAGAGGTACAATTAAATCATGCTCAGCTAGGCACTTTCAGAGGTTTGACACATGGAAAGTTGGGTGGACGTTACTAAGTTTCTCCGGTAGTTCGAGTCTGTAGGCAACATTTCCGATCCTTTTCAGAATCTTAAAAGGTCCAACATATCGAGGCGCTAGGTTCCCTTTCTTTCCGAATCTGACCACACCCTTCCAAGGAGATACCTTTAGAAGTACGTAGTCGCCAACATCAAATTCAAGGGGCTTGCGTCGTCTATCGGCGTAACTTTTCTGTCGACTTCGAGCTTTCAACAAGTTGTCTCGGATTAGGAGGACTTTGTCATTCGTTTCTTGCAATAGCTCAGGACCGGTTAATTGCGAGTGACCGATCTCGTGCCATACAATAGGCGATCGACATTTTCTTCCGTATAACGCCTCGAATGGTGCCATTTGAATGCTGGAATGATAGCTGTTGTTATACGAGAATTCAACCAATGGCCGGTATGCATCCCAATTACCACCGAAATCTATGACACACTAACGGAGCATGTCTTCAAGATTCCGGATCGTTCTTTCAGTGTGTCCGTCGGTTTGAGGGTGGAATGCGGTACTCAGATTAAGCATAGTACCGAGAGCTGCTTGAAACGTGTGACAACCCGCACTAAACCAGATATCCGTACGACTTAATTAGTAATTAATTACTGCTTAATTACTGTGCTTGTTTGAACTAGCTGATGAACTGCTACTTGATATCTGATACATGCACTTACTTGCATCATACTTTACTTGCTGTCACTACATTATTTACATGCTGCACCCTAGTGACAAACATGATGCACAAAAAGCACAGTAGCACTATCACGGATAACCTATTGAACATGCTGATAAAGCCAGCATCAGGCAAACACTGCCTCTAAGGCCTGTAAGAGCCTGAAATGTTTTGCTACACTAGTAGTGAGTGTAGGGATATAAGGGTTGTGGAACTGCGTCTCTAGGAATAAGTCACTATGACTGGATGTGCCTAAAACGTACTCTAAGTACAAAACTCAGTACTTTACATAACAATTCAGCTTTTAGCTAACTAATAAAGTGCCAAAACATGAGAAAAATAACACTAGACACTTTCCAAAGTGTCAGAAATGAGTTGTGTCACTAAAAAGGGTATTAACGACACTTTAAAGCTTTAGTAACGCTTTAACGGATTACTATCCAACCGAACAACCGGACTATACCCGGGACATGAAAATATTGTTATTTTCACTATTTATCTTTTTCTAAGCCAGTTAGGGTCCCTGAGTACCCTAACACCCTTTGTAACGCGTGACACACCACTAACTAAGTTCAACACTTAACTAACCTAATTAACACTAACTAAACATCAACTAATCTAGTTGAGATCGAACCAAACTACCCCCCCCCCCCCTTAACCATAACGTCCCCAAGGGGACATACCATGTACCATGTTGATTATTTTAATGTTGTATGTCTAATATCCTAAAGACACATGATCCTTTGGTCCATAATCACAAGTATTGTCTATAAGATGCTAGATTAGCACAACATAATCATCCACCACACACAACATCACAACACATTTTCTCTCCCTCTCTTGGAGGTCTCGGCCGAGAGCACCCCACCCCCACCCATCCATCTTCGATTTTCAACAAGCCATTCCAAGGCCATTCTAGTATCAAGGGTCGTATACAAGGAGTCTTGGAGCAAGCGGAACGCGAAGGACCTCCTTCTTTAGCTTTTATCCACGCCATTTTCGTCAAGATCCTTCCCTAGCCTTGAGCTAGAGGTATAATGTTTAAAACTCGTTTTTGAACTAATCTAAAGTGGTTAAAAGGATTTGTATCGGTTAAATCTCGTTAAAATGCAAAATGATGCACAAAAGTCTACTAAAAACACTTAAAATGGTGGTTAATAGCTTATACGTTGTGTAAATGATGTAGTATTTGAAATGTGTGATTATTTAGACCCGATCTATGTTGTGGTAGCTCGGATCATCGTTTAACCCGGTTTGGTAAGATCATGGATCTTAACATAAGCTTGTTTTGAATGATACAAGGGTTAAAAGGTGAAACTCTACCACACATGAAACATGAACTTGTGTAAAAGTATTTTTACTTGCAAAATAGTGTTTAAAACTAGCAGATCTACGTATCTGCAAGTGGTATTTTCAAAGGACCAAGCGTTAAAGAAATCATGTTTTCTAAAAGATGGATCTCACAATAACAAGAATGATATTTAGAACACACAAGTGTGTAAACACTTGTGTAACACAAGTTTCAACAAAATAACTATCTTTGTAAAAATAGACAAGAAGTTGTAAAGACGGAACTTCTCTAAAAACAAGACTTTTACGAAACCGGATTTATTTATATAAAGATCCACTAAAGGTAACGAGATTTACCTCATATTTTCGGAAAAACTACAAGTTCATGTAATATACGCAATTTGTATATTTTGACTAGTTAAAATGTTGAAATATTGTTTGATTGAATAAGGAAGTTGTTGAAATTGATTTTGTAAAAGAAAACGATACGCTTGAAAGCGTGGCCACCTCCAGTTACAGAGGAAACTCTGGCGAAATTTTTCTAAAAACCTAACACTTAAAACTATTTACACTACAAGTGTTAGAATTATTTTTGACATGTTTTCGAAATATAAATTTCGCCATGACTTTATTTACTAAATATTCGGAGGTGGGATTTTCACAAAATCTAACGTGATAAACATATATTTTTCACACACTGTTTATGATTATTTTGTGAAGATGCATAAATATTATTTTTAGAGTAAAAATAATATTTACGAACGTTAACGATTCCAAAATAATGCGAACGCTTTCACCATAAATATATAAGTTACACCGGTAATTACATTACCACTCGATTGTTAAACGTAACTTACGCACTTACGGAAATATTTATGAACGCACATGTATTGAATCCCCCATCCTTGGGAAGGAGAATAACTACCAAGTATATACAGAATGTAAACACGAAATAGTTGTCTAACTATTTCCTAAAGACTTAAACTATAAAGCTAAGGCACGGCCGTCCGTCTAATAGAAATTAGCACCTGTAGGTCGTCGCACAGCTGCGTGAGCAGGAGATACTTGGTAGAGACGCTTCACTGTGAGTTCATGTCCCCCTTTTCTCTAACTGTTTTCAGTTTTCTTAACTGCGGGGGTGAAATACATGTTACTATAATTACGAGTACTTTATACACGGTATGGTTAGCGTAAGGAGGTTTACTACTTAGATCATGTGAGTGGGTAGGAGCAATATGAGGCCATTAGTCCTCATGTCGGGACCGAGGGACAGGAGCGGTAGATCTATCTGGGTGTAGCGAGCCCAGCCCCAGGCCAAACTAGAAACGGACCTTGGGGTGACTTTGTCCACATACAAATGCCGTGGCGAAATCTGCTAGGTTTGAGTCTCCCTATTTGCACTTCACATATATCAGTGGCCTTGCAAACCATTGGTGATCTCAATTCCCCTTGTCTGCTACATACCAGGACTATTTTTATACTCACAAAGGTTTACTTACTCACTTACACATGAACTCGCTCAACATTATTGTTGATTTTTCAACTTACATGTATTTCAGGAAATTAACGGATCTGGCACGGTATGGAACGTTTTCCGCTGCACTAGTCATGAGGTCATCTGAGTTTGGGGAATGTGACTCTTTCCCCAACAAGTCACAGTCCTTAAACTGTGTTTATGTCATGTTATTGTTTGTGTTTATTGAACAATGTCGTTAGAACATGTTTCCGTTAAAACAAAGTTACTGTATTTGGTTTTCAAAACTTAATCGAAAGGATGATCTTGCATGGTTTTTATTTCATATAGCTTTGTTATGGTTAAGCTATGGTATTAAGAAGTCACACCAAAATAACCACGCTTCCGCAAAGCCAGGGTGTGACAGCTTGGTATCAGAGCTCTGATCATAGCGAACTAGGATTCTTTCTCGAGTCTAGACTATGATCACTAGGGCTCTCACGAAAACATTTTTCTGCATACCACTTAAGTCCAGATCCAAAACTTTTTACAAACAAATGTTGAGCACATTTCATTTATAGGCTCAGCCTGGAGGGCTGAGGCTCGGTCTGGAGGATCGAGGCTCGGTCTAGGTGACCGAGGTAGTTGAGCACGTTGATTTATTTTAGGCTCAGCCTGGAGGGCTGAGGCTCGGTCTGGAGGATCGAGGCTCGGTCTAGGTGACCGAGGTAGTTGGCTAGCAAGGCTAGGAAGAGTAGGCTCAGTCATGAAGGCTGAGGCTCGGTCAAGGGGACCGAGGCTCGATCTAAGTGGTCGAGGTGGAGGATAGAGCAGTCTTAGAGACTGGGAGGAATTTGACTAGGAAAATTATGTGATACCTTAGTTGGTGACTTATGTGATTATCTGATTGGCTGACTGATTATTTGAGCATATTTGTGTTTATGTTACAGACTCATGGATTCAGCCGGTACTGGCGTTTCGGACACCACTGGACCCATACCTATCGTATCTGATGACCCCACATCCTCCGAGCACGAGGTGCACACTTCTGACTATACCAGTACTGACGAGGATGATTTCCAGCCTTTCGCACTACCCGATGGTGCTGATGAGCCTGCAGATGACCCTCCCGCTGAGTACCTACCTCTAGTAGAGATTCCGGCCCCTATACCCTTAGCCGTTTATCCAGCATATGATCTTCTTCTTGACGCCGAGGCTGATGGCGATATTGACCTGTTTGAGGATGAGCCTTTTGAGGATGAGATCCAGGGCGAGGCCCTTCTTCCTGCAGACGATCTTCTGATGATCGCTGACGTTCCCGCTGAGGATTCGCCTGCACATTCTCCTGTCCCAGACTCCTTCGAGTCTGTGGCATCCGCACCTTCTCACACATTGAGCGCACAGCACTTTGCGCATGATTCTGATCCTGACCAGGCGTCCTCTGTTGCACCCATACCCAGTTTTGAGTTTGACCATGATGACATAGAGGATTCTGATCCTATCTTTCCCCCGGGATACGACCCTGATCGTGATATCGAGTTTATACCTATGGATCAGCCCATGGAGGATCCAGCTGACCCAGTAGACCCTATCGACCCCGAGTTTGACTTCGAGATGGCTTTTGATGATCCCGAGCCTGTCGTCGCTCCTGAGCAGGCAGCCTCTCTAGACCCCATACTTGAGCATGACCCCGTACATGCTGGCATCCCTATTGAGCCTGTTATAGCAGACCCACCTGTTGATGATCTCCCCGTAGATGTTCCTTTGATAGAGGGTGATCATGTTGATCTTGTTGTTCCCCCACCTGTTGTTGATATACCTGTTGACCATCCTGTTGAGCACATTACACCTGTTCACCCTTTTGTTGCTCCCCCACCTGATCCCGTTCCACTAGAGCCCGAGCATGCACTGTTCACGGCACACATGGATCCACCAGATGAGCATGCACAGCACGGTTGGATACCTGCTGATGAGGATGTTCCACCATTTCCCCCTCAGATCCCTGATACACGACATGTTGATTTTTCTTTTCAGGTTCCCCAGTTTGTACCTCCAGCGAGGGCTGGAGAGGGTTCTTCAGCCCATCCTTTTGGGCATGTACCGATGTCTATCCCTTTTATGCCCCAGATGTCATCTGTTCCACCCTTTGTCGCTCCATTTCATGTGGCACCTTTTGACCCCACTAGTGAGCCGTTCCTTTGGGCACCAGACTCTGCTGTACCGCCTACTGACCCCTACCATCGTTTCCACATGGGGTATACTATCGAGGACGTTTTGATGTCCTTTGTCGCCCAGCACGAGTCGCACACGCAGCGCATCCAGGAGCTTGAGAGAGCTCAACTGCCACCATGCCAGTGTCATGGTCGGACACACTCCCCTCTGCAGACATTTCGACCCTTACCTCCAGATTATGCTGCCCGTCTCTTTACACTAGAGCAGCAAGTTGCTTCTATCATTCGTACCCAGCAGGCCATGGAGGAGGACTGGCTCCAGTTACGTCGTTTGTTTTACACCCACTTTCCCCCTCCTCCACCACCATCTGTATAGAGCTCATCAGTGCTGTTTGGGTAGACGAGGGTGAGAAGACGGCGATTGTTGGACTGCACAGCATTTTTGGAGACTACTTTATGATCCTGACTTTTGTTGACATGTATTTGATGTTGTATTTGACACTGACATGATATAGTTTTTGGACAGGGGTGATGTAGCCCCTAGTTGATTGATGATTGTATGACACAGGGATGTACTGATACACTTACTATGTGGTCTCGATATATGGCAATCGCAGTATTCTCACCATATTTGATTCGCTTGATTGCTTATTTATATTTTTACGATATGGGATGTTGTGTGATTGATATTTGTGATGTATTGATAACATGAGATGTTATGTGCTATTACTATTACTATATATACGTACGTTTCACTATGGCCTGACCAACGTAAACCATCTTTTAGAAGATGCCACCGAGACGTGAGCCACACATGCCTACTAATGAGGCAGAACTCCAGCAGATTATCGCTGCTGCCATTGCACAATACGCCGCCTCTCAACGAGGGACTAGTGGAAGCAACTCTGGCAACACTGGCAACAACAATAATCCACCTCATGGTAATACTAAGTCATTTAGACATACCATGACCTAATTGGATATCCTTAGCAATGATGCTAATGCCAAACGTATGTTATAACGTATGTGCAGGATGCACCTACAAGCAGTTCTTAGACTGCAAGCCCGTAAACTTTGATGGCACAGGAGGTGCTGTCGCCTTTGTTCGTTGGGCTGAGAAAACCGAATCTGTTCTACGCATGAGCAAGTGCGCGCTGGATCAGCAAGTCACCTATATCTCAGGGCTGTTTCTAGATGGAGCCCTATCCTGGTGGAATCTACAGGTACAGACACTAGGCGAAGCTGCTGCCTACGCGCTGACCTGGACCGAACTGAAGGAACTTATGCGCAAAAAGTATTGTTCCCGTGCAGAGATCCAGCGATTGGAGACCGAGTTCTGGCACTTGAAAATGGACGGTCCAAAGATAGCGGAATACGTTCAAAGGTTCCATGACTTATCGCATGTGGTACCCTACATGGTCACTCCTGAGTTCAAGAGAATTGAACGCTTCATTTGGGGACTAGCCCCTCAAATCATAAGCATGGTAACCTCATCCAAGCCTGCGACCATTACTGAGGCGATCGATTTGAGCGTAGCTCTCACCGAGGAGGCTATTCGTTTGAACAAGTTTGATGAAGCAGAACCAAAGAAGAAAGAGACTCACGTCGAGTCGTCAGGAGGTAGCAAACGGAAGTTCTCAAACTTCAAGCAAGGCGCCAGTGTGGCGGTTAAGAAAGGAGGATCAGCTGGTAGTGGGAAGAAAGGAAAAGGATACCAGGGCACCCAGCCCAAGTGTAATACCTGTCAACGCCACCATACTGGCCATTGTAATGTGAAAGTATGTGAAGCATGTGGAAAGCCGGGCCACTCGAAAGATTCTTGTTGGGCTAGTGCTGGCCGAGGAGGCTAGGGAGGATTTGGGAATAGGAATAATAACCGTGGTGGTATTGGAAATCGCTAACAAGGAAACTATGGAGGTAACGAGAATCGAGGCAACAATGCTAACCAAGCGGGCGCCGTGAATCGTAATCAAAGGAATGATCAAGCTGGTGGAAACGGGCAAAGACTTGGATGTTATAACTGCGGAGATATCGGGCATTTTAAGAAGAACTGCCCAGAGTTAAACCAAGCCCGTGGAAGAGTGTTCCAACTCGAAGCTAAGGAAGCGCGCCAGGACCCCAATGTTGTTACTGGTACGTTCCCTGTAAATCAACGCTATGCATCCGTTTTGTTTGATACTGGTGCTGATTATAGCTTCGTATCGTTAGAATTTAAGAATATGCTTGGTTTAGCCGCTAATAAGTTAGATATTCCGTACTCAATCGAATTGGCCAATGGAAAGTTAGTAGAAGCCAATGAAGTTATTAGAGGTTGTGTGATCGAATTAGGAGAGCGTGAGTTCGCTCTAGATCTACTACCAGTCCAGTTGGGAAGCTTCGACGTGGTGGTAGGAATGGATTGGTTATCAGGCAACAAAGCAGAGATAGTTTGTCATGAAAAGGTTGTTCGTATCCCAACCGAAGATGGCGAGACAATTGTGGTTCACGGAGAGAAGCGTGATACGCCGTTAAGGATTATCAGCTACCTGAAAGCGCGAAAGTGTTTGCAAAAAGGATGTGTTGCCTTCCTGGCACACATTGTGGATAAGAAGGCTGCTGAGCCGAGAATCGAAGACATCCCTGTCGTGAGGGAATACCCAGAAGTCTTCCCAGAAGACTTACCTGGACTGTCACCTCAGAGGCAAGTAGAGTTTCGCATCGACTTAGTTCCAGGCGCCGCGCCTGTGGCTAAGGCACCTTATAGACTTGCTCCGTCTGAGATGCAGGAACTGTCGACACAACTTCAAGAGTTGTTAGACAAGGGTTTTATCCGACCAAGCTTCTCGCCTTGGGGAGCTCCGGTCCTGTTTGTCAAAAAGAAGGACGGTAGTTTTCGAATGTGCATCGACTACCGGGAGCTGAACAAGCTGACGATCAAGAATAGATACCCTCTGCCAAGAATTGATGATCTGTTCGACCAACTTCAAGGTTCAAGCTTCTATTCAAAGATCGATCTTCGATCTGGATACCATCATTTAAGGATATAAGAGGAAAGTATCCCAAAGACAGCCTTCAGAACTCGTTATGGACACTACGAGTTCCTTGTTATGTCGTTTGGTTTGACAAACGCACCTGCAGTCTTTATGGATTTGATGAATAGAGTTTGCAAGCCGTACTTGGACAAGTTCGTGATTGTATTCATCGATGACATTTTAATTTATTCAAAGACGAAGGCTGAACACAAGCAGCATCTTAGAGCCATTCTAGAGCTGCTGAAGAAGGAACAGCTGTATGCCAAATTCTCTAAGTGCGAGTTTTGGCTACGTGAAGTCCAATTCCTTGGGCACGTGGTAAATAGAGATGGAATCCACGTGGATCCAACCAAGATCGAGGCGATCAAGGATTGGGAAACGCCAAAGACGCCAACCGAGATTCGGCAATTCTTGTGTTTGGCTGGCTACTATCGAAGGTTCGTTGAGGATTTTTCAAAAATCGCTCAACCTTTGACGCTCCTCACCCAGAAAGATAAGACATTTGATTGGGGAATCAAACAGGAAGGAGCATTCCAGATACTGAAGGATAAGCTTTGTAACGCGCCAATCTTAGCTCTACCAGAAGGTAATGATGATTTTGTGGTATACTGCGACGCATCGCGTCAAGGACTGGGTTGTGTGCTGATGCAACGCCAAAAGGTTATTGCTTACGCATCGCGTCAGTTGAAAGTGCACGAAAAGAACTATACCACACACGATTTGGAGATCGGCGCAGTGGTTTTTGCTTTAAAGATCTGGAGACACTACCTTTATGGTACAAAGTGTACAATCTTTACCGATCACAAGAGTCTACAGCATATATTCAACCAGAAGGAGTTGAATATGAGGCAAAGACGTTGGGTTGAATTGTTGAACGACTACGACTGCGAGATAAAGTACCATCCAGGGAAGGCAAACATGGTCGCCGATGCCCTAAGTCGTAAAGAGAGGATCAAGCCCATAAGGGTTAGAGCTTTCGAAATGATTGTCCAAACCGACCTTTTCTTGCGCATTCGTGCCGCACAAAAGGAAGCTCTCAAGGAAGGAAACCTTGAAGAAGAATATCTCCGAGGGATGGAGAAGCTATTGATACCAAACAAGGAAGGAACATTATGCTTCGAGAAAAGGATTTGGGTTCCTCTGTTTGGTGGTTTAAGAAAAGTTATTTTTGAGGAAGCTCACAAGTCGCGGTACTCTATCCACCCTGGATCGGATAAGATGTACCAGGATCTCAAAGATTATTATTGGTGGCCTAGGATGAAAGGCGATGTTGCTGTTTATGTGAGCAAATGTTTAACATGCGCTAAGGTTAAAGCGGAATACTAGAAGCCTTCAGGACTTCTGCAACAGCCTGAAATTCCCAAGTGGAAATGGGAACAAATCTCCATGGATTTTATTACGAAATTGCCAAGAACGCCAAGAGGCCATCATATGATTTGGGTGATAGTTGACCGCCTAACAAAGTCCGCACACTTTCTGCCAATCAACGAGAAAGACAGTACTAGTAAACTTGCGGAAATATACATGAGAGAGATTGTCGCACGCCATGGAGTACCTCTCTCAATCATCTCTGATAGAGACGGAAGGTTTGTGTCAAGGATATGGCAATCCTTCCAAGAAGCGTTTGGATCCCAATTGAATCTGAGCACTGCGTTTCATCCGCAAACTGACGGCCAGAGCGAGCGAACGATACAGACTTTGGAAGACATGCTGAGGGCGTGTGTTATGGATTTGGGCGGTAGCTGGGATAAACATTTACCTTTGGTCGAATTTTCATACAACAACAGCTACCACACCAGTATTGGTGTCGCGCCATTCGAAGCCCTTTACGGACGCAAGTGCCGATCACCTCTATGTTGGGCTGACGCAGGTGATAGGCAACTCGCTGGTCCCGAAATCGTCCAAGAGACGACAGACAAGATCGCGCAGATCCTTAAACGCATCGAAGCAGCTCGCCACAGACAGAAGGCCTATGCGGATCCAAACCGAAAACATGTGGATTTCCAAGTTGGAGAAATGGTGTTATTGAAAGTCTCACCCTGGAAGGGTGTGGCACGCTTCGGAAATCGTGGGAAGTTAAATCCGCGCTACATTGGTCCTTTCAGAATTCTGGAAAGAATAGGACTAGTAGCATACAAGTTGGACCTACCTGCTGAACTGAATGGTGTTCACGACACCTTTCACGTATCCAATCTAAAGAAAAGTCCAACTCAAGTCACCGTTGCCATTCCCACCGACGAGATTCATGTTGATGACACGCTCCACTTCGTTGAAGAACCTGTTGAGGTCACGGATTGGAAAGTTAACAAGACCCGCCGGAGCAGTGTCAAACTCGTCAAAGTTCGTTGGAACGCCAGACATGGTCCTGAATACACCTGGGAACGTGAGGACCGGATGAAAGAGAAATACCCCCACCTTTTTCCTAAGAACCCTGCATCTTCAAGCAGAACTTAAATTTCGGGACGAAATTTATTTAACGGGGGGAGAATGTGACAACCCGCACTAAACCAGATATCCGTACGACTTAATTAGTAATTAATTACTGCTTAATTACTGTGCTTGTTTGAACTAGCTGATGAACTACTACTTGATATCTGATACATGCACTTACTTGCATCATACTTTACTTGCTGTCACTACATTATTTACATGCTGCACCCTAGTGACAAACATGATGCACAAAAAGCACAGTAGAACTATCACGGATAACCTATTAAACATGCTGATAAAGCCAGCATCAGGCAAACACTGCCTCTAAGGCCTGTAAGAGCCTGAAATGTTTTGCTACACTAGTAGTGAGTGTAGGGATATAAGGGTTGTGGAACTGCGTCTCTAGGAATAAGTCACTATGACTGGATGTGCCTAAAACGTACTCTAAGTACAAAACTCAGTACTTTACATAACAATTCAGCTTTTAGCTAACTAATAAAGTGCCAAAACATGAGAAAAATAACACTAGACACTTTCCAAAGTGTCAGAAATGAGTTGTGTCACTAAAAAGGGTATTAACGACACTTTAAAGCTTTAGTAACGCTTTAACGGATTACTATCCAACCGAACAACCAGACTATACCCGGGACATGAAAATATTGTTATTTTCACTATTTATCTTTTTCTAAGCCAGTTAGGGTCCCTGAGTACCCTAACACCCTTTGTAACGCGTGACACACCACTAACTAAGTTCAACACTTAACTAACCTAATTAACACTAACTAAACATCAACTAATCTAGTTGAGATCGAACCAAACTACCCCCCCCCCCTTAACCATAACCGTCCCCAAGGGGACATACCATGTACCATGTTGATTATTTTAATGTTGTATGTCTAATATCCTAAAGACACATGATCCTTTGGTCCATAATCACAAGTATTGTCTATAAGATGCTAGATTAGCACAACATAATCATCCACCACACACAACATCACAACACATTTTCTCTCCCTCTCTTGGAGGTCTCGGCCGAGAGCACCCCACCCCCACCCATCCATCTTCGATTTTCAACAAGCCATTCCAAGGCCATTCTAGTATCAAGGGTCGTATACAAGGAGTCTTGGAGCAAGCGGAACGCGAAGGACCTCCTTCTTTAGCTTTTATCCACGCCATTTTCGTCAAGATCCTTCCCTAGCCTTGAGCTAGAGGTATAATGTTTAAAACTCGTTTTTGAACTAATCTAAAGTGGTTAAAAGGATTTGTATCGGTTAAATCTCGTTAAAATGCAAAATGATGCACAAAAGTCTACTAAAAACACTTAAAATGGTGGTTAATAGCTTATACGTTGTGTAAATGATGTAGTATTTGAAATGTGTGATTATTTAGACCCGATCTATGTTGTGGTAGCTCGGATCATCGTTTAACCCGGTTTGGTAAGATCATGGATCTTAACATAAGCTTGTTTTGAATGATACAAGGGTTAAAAGGTGAAACTCTACCACACATGAAACATGAACTTGTGTAAAAGTATTTTTACTTGCAAAATAGTGTTTAAAACTAGCAGATCTACGTATCTGCAAGTGGTATTTTCAAAGGACCAAGCGTTAAAGAAATCATGTTTTCTAAAAGACGGATCTCACAATAACAAGAATGATATTTAGAACACACAAGTGTGTAAACACTTGTGTAACACAAGTTTCAACAAAATAACTATCTTTGTAAAAATAGACAAGAAGTTGTAAAGACGGAACTTCTCTAAAAACAAGACTTTTACGAAACCGGATTTATTTATATAAAGATCCACTAAAGGTAACGAGATTTACCTCATATTTTTGGAAAACCTACAAGTTCATGTAATATACGCAATTTGTATATTTTGACTAGTTAAAATGTTGAAATATTGTTTGATTGAATAAGGAAGTTGTTGAAATTGATTTTGTAAAAGAAAACGATACGCTTGAAAGCGTGGCCACCTCCAGTTACAGAGGAAACTCTGGCGAAATTTTTCTAAAAACCTAGCACTTAGAACTATTTACACTACAAGTGTTAGAATTATTTTTGACATGTTTTCGAAATATAAATTTCACCATGACTTTATTTACTAAATATTCGGAGGTGGGATTTTCACAAAATCTAACGTGATAAACATATATTTTTCACACACTGTTTATGATTATTTTGTGAAGATGCATAAATATTATTTTTAGAGTAAAAATAATATTTACGAACGTTAACGATTCCAAAATAATGCGAACGCTTTCACCATAAATATATAAGTTACACCGGTAATTACATTACCACTCGATTGTTAAACGTAACTTACGCACTTACGGAAATATTTATGAACGCACATGTATTGAATCCCCCATCCTTGGGAAGGAGAATAACTACCAAGTATATACAGAATGTAAACACGAAATAGTTGTCTAACTATTTCCTAAAGACTTAAACTATAAAGCTAAGGCACGGCCGTCCGTCTAATAGAAATTAGCACCTGTAGGTCGTCGCACAGCTGCGTGAGCAGGAGATACTTGGTAGAGACGCTTCACTGTGAGTTCATGTCCCCTTTTTCTCTAACTGTTTTCAGTTTTCTTAACTGCGGGGGTGAAATACATGTTACTATAATTACGAGTACTTTATACACGGTATGGTTAGCGTAAGGAGGTTTACTACTTAGATCATGTGAGTGGGTAGGAGCAATATGAGGCCATTAGTCCTCATGTCGGGACCGAGGGACAGGAGCGGTAGATCTATCTGGGTGTAGCGAGCCCAGCCCCAGGCCAAACTAGAAACGGACCTTGGGGTGACTTTGTCCACATACAAATGCCGTGGCGAAATCTGCTAGGTTTGAGTCTCCCTATTTGCACTTCACATATATCAGTGGCCTTGCAAACCATTGGTGATCTCAATTCCCCTTGTCTGCTACATACCAGGACTATTTTTATACTCACAAAGGTTTACTTACTCACTTACACATGAACTCGCTCAACATTATTGTTGATTTTTCAACTTACATGTATTTCAGGAAATTAACGGATCTGGCACGGTATGGAACGTTTTCCGCTGCACTAGTCATGAGGTCATCTGAGTTTGGGGAATGTGACTCTTTCCCCAACAAGTCACAGTCCTTAAACTGTGTTTATGTCATGTTATTGTTTGTGTTTATTGAACAATGTCGTTAGAACATGTTTCCGTTAAAACAAAGTTACTGTATTTGGTTTTCAAAACTTAATCGAAAGGATGATCTTGCATGGTTTTTATTTCATATAGCTTTGTTATGGTTAAGCTATGGTATTAAGAAGTCACACCAAAATAACCACGCTTCCGCAAAGCCAGGGTGTGACAAAACGTTTCCCACAGTCACGAGGTAAACCGAGCATCACGGTCAGAGATGATGTCGTGAGGTGTCCCATGATTACAAATGATCTCGTTGGTGTAGATTCGGGCTAATTGTTCTACCCTGTAGTCTTCCCGTATTGGCAAAAAGTGGGCTGATTTGGTTAGACGGTCAACAACAACCCATATGCTGTCGTGACTTGATGACGTGTGCGGAAGCTTGGTTTTGAAGTCGATAGCTATACTCTCCCACTTCCACATAGGGATCGGTGGTTGTTCGACTAAGCCAGAGGGTCTTTGGTGTTCAGCCTTGACTCTTGCACAAGTCAGGCACTTCCTAACATAGAGAGCAATATCCCTTTTTTTGCCAGGCCACCAGTACTTGTAGCGAAGGTCCTGGTACATTTTATCGGCACCGGGATGAATGGAATATCGGGATTTATGGGCTTCGTCCATCAATATATGCCGCAATTTGGTCCGTTTAGGGATCCAAATTCGGTCCAGAAAGTGGAATATCCCATTCGACTTATTTACAAGCTGGGCTCCAACGTGGTAGATTCTTTCCTTCTTCAGAGTGTGTTCATTAAAACTAGCATGTTGGGCTTCGCAGATGAGAGTTTCGAGATCGTATTGGGCTTGGACGTTACGAATGCTGAGCAAATAACTCCGTCTGCTGAGAGCGTCGGCAACGACATTTGCTTTGCCTGGGTGATAACGAATCTCACAGTCGTAATTGTTGAGAAGTTCTACCCATCGGCGTTGACGCATATTAAGTTCTTTCTGATCAAAGATGTGTTGTCGGCTCCTATGATCGGTGAAGATCGTACACTTGGTACCATACAGATAGTGTCGCCAAATCTTTAACGCAAAAACAACTGTGCCTAGCTCGAGATCATGGGTTGTATAGTTCTTCTCGTGGATTTTGAGCTGACGAGATGCGTAAGCTATAACCTTGTACCGCTGCATAAGAACACACCCAAGACCAAGTTTGGAAGCATCACAATAGACAATGAAATCGTCGTTTCCGTCGGGTAGAGTGAGAACATGAGCATTGCAAAGCATGTGCTTGAGGGTTTGGAAAGCGGACTCTTGTTCAGTTCCCCAAACAAAAGGCTTGTCTTTATGCTTTGACTTTCGAAAATAGAAAGAAATGTCTTATTTCTAAAACCAATAGCCTAAAAACACAAAAGAAAGTGTACTTTCTAAAACACAATGGACTGAAAACACATAAAAATGTGTTTTACCTAAAACGCAATGCACCAAAAACACAAACAAATGTCTTATTTCTAAAACTGAATGGCCAGAAAACACTTAAAATGTCTGTTTTCTAAAACGCAACGGACTGAAAACACATAAAAATGTGTTTTACCTAAAACGCAATGCACCAAAACCCAAAGAAATGTCTTATTTATAAAACGCAATGGCTAGAAAACACTTAATAATGTCTCCTTTCTAAAACGCAATGGCCTAATAAACAAAAGAAAGTGTTCTCTCTAAAACTAAATGTACTAAAAACACCTAAAAATGTGTTTTACCTAAAACGCAATGACTAAAAACACTTCAAAAATGTGTTTTTCTAAAACGCAATGGCCTAAAAACACCAAACCCTCCGTGCGGACATGTTGGTGTAGATCAACATAGTTGGTGCGCACGAATCAACATCTACCATCAAACCCTAATTACACGCAGTCCATCCGTGAGGACCTGCAAGCGCACATCCGTGTGGGTCTATCATTTCCATATGAACTTTATACTTTAACAACCTTGTCTTATCTTATTTGTTAGCTACGATACGTGATTGACGAAAGCAATAGACATATGCATTCACAACTCCCAAGGACCAGGAACCTCCAGAAGTGAAGAGAGGAGTAATTTTGAGAAGTGCAAGTTCATTTGATGAAAATGGGCATCTATTTATAGTTGTGGAGGGTCCAAGTGTAACGCCCAGCTTTTTCATACTTTCCATAATTAGAAACCGTTGCTTGTATTTCTATTTTTGGAAGTCTTGTACTCTTGTAATCTCCTTTTCGTTGTAATCATTTTAAAATCCGAGACTTGGATCATAATAAGATTGGTATTTTCTTTACATTCATGTTATACACGTTTCATACTTGTTCATACACTTGGATTTATTAATCATATGACACTTTATTCACAATTTGGGCAAAATACATCAAACTTGCAAACACTTGATTCAGATACTCAATTTATGCAAATATGTTACGTAAACTCAACAAACATATTCATTTATACTTGATTACATTTTTTATGATTTTAATACACTACATGCCTTCATATATGATTCTTTATACTTAAAACACATCATAACATCTTAAAACACCAATATATGAAAGTATAGGGGGTATTAATGTCAAAAAGTCAACAAGTTCACGAAGTGGGGAGGCTAACCGGCTGCGACCCGCTCCCCTCTACCCGGTCGCTGCCCCCGAGGTGGTTCAATCCGCAGAACAACATCAGTAGTTTCGGGATTGGGTAGTTTTTTGTGTTTTGTTCAGTTGTTTGTGTGTTTCTTGCATTTAATTCTCAACTACACTTAACCCTAATCATCCCCTATAAAACCCATGCCTTCTCCACACTTTTTCCACTTTGCAACTCACTTAAAACATTCTCAAATCACACCATATTCAGCTGATAATCATAAGCAAAGACAGATTTGTCACAAGCTACTAAAGGGAGTATAAGTTCACTTGTACTCATTCTTTTTCATTGATTCTTCTTTCTAAACACTTGAAACAACTTTAGGTATGTTTCCATATGTTTTCCATGGAAAACCAAGGCTAGAACATCACCATAAAAGGCTCCAAAGTGCAATAAACTTTCTGATTTTGTATAAACAGTTGTTTAACACACTTTAAATTCAGATTTCTCAACACATTCCTATGTCCTTACGCCACTAATCAAAACCATGGTTATGTGAGCTTAAAAACAAGGTTGTGACATGTAAATCCAGAGGTTTGATCCTCACAAACATTCTGTTTTGATAGGGTTTTAACCCACAAGAAATGAACAAGCTTAGAGCTTGAAGATTGTGTGATTATAAAGCTAGCTTGGGCTATCCTACTTGAAAATCAAAACATCACTTGATGTTTTTCTTAGATTAGTGGTAGTTATTTCATTCTTTATTGTATATTCTTGACCCTCATTGTTGTCTATGACAACATGTGTAGTGGTGAATACCAAAGAGGTAACTAAATGGAAGATTCATTTTCCAAGTTCATGCATGACTTGTATGACGTTATTGTAATACATGATTGGACTTAAACTATAATATATACTATATAATACATATACATAACATCTAAATAATAGAACCCTTGATGATAACCTAGTGGTTATTTGTCAAAGTATTAGGTTACATGTCACACCCCGACCGCGTTAACACAACAAACCGCGGCGGAAACGTCGGGGAGTGTCGTAACAGAATCATTGTTTCACCACACATGGATAAAAGTTCTGTTTTATTGAATTAAGTTTGTTACATTGTATTGAAACTAGAAACAAAACATGAACAAATTAATTTCCATTGTTATTAAGTCACTAAGGCCTCGTCCATTCCTATGTGAGAATGCACCAATAATATCGTCAAACATCATCAACAATGGTACCTGAAACATATGTGAAAATACGTCAGCTTAAAAATGCCGGCGAGTACATAGGTTTTATGTGAGTGTCAGATTCATGGCTCATTTTACCTTTTGAAATAACTGAAACAACTTTGTTATTCGATATTAGAAAACTTAGTTTTGTAAAATGTTTATATTGTGGATTGAAATAACCAAGTTAAAACAAATTTGTTATAATTTATAAAACCTCGATACCGTGAATCTTAACTCAAAACATTTGTTTATGTAAACCCAAATTTGTAAATTGTTTTTGTAATAAAACTCGAATGGTTTATATTGTTAGAAAAACATTGTAATATAACTTTGTTTTGATAACATTTACCCAAGTGATCTAGATAACGCAATGATATATAATGTGTTAGAAGCACTTATATATAGGAAGTACCAGCGGCGTATCCACCATGCTTTTAACACATTACACCTACCCCGTTACCTAATCACTTCCCTAACACAACGGTTCAAACAGTTCCAAACGGTTCACATCAATCAATCTGTTCCAAACGGTTCACATAAATCAAACAGTTCCAAATGGTTCACAGGAGTCAAACAGTTCCAAACGGTTCACATAAATCAAACAGTTCCAAACGGTTCAATCAGTTCAAATAATTAACATTGTAATATAAACCATAACATTTGTTAAAAATACTCGAAATCATTTAGCACATATGAATCACCCCAAAACAGTTTAAAACGGTAAAAGAGGGGAAATATGTACTTACTTGAGAATGATTAGAAGTCTTGAATAACAACCAAGCAAAGTTAGGGGGATCAGGGAAATCAAACGGCACCGAATATAGGTAACTACACTAATAACCGGACCTAAATCGGAAGATCGGATAGGATGAGGTTTCGTAAACCAAATGAGTATTGGAACTCATATGATATGGTTTAACAAAGCCTACGTTCCAAAACGAAACCTAACCTAAGTGCTTACGACCCATTACGATTCGTTTAAGTAGCTTACGCTACTTTAACGCGTCGTTCGCCTAAAACGCGTTCGGAATGCCTAACTAGTCCTATGACAAGTATTATATGCCTAAACATGTTTAAATATGTTGCATAATCATTTAAGTGACAAAAGTTTGAGTTACATATGCTTAAATACCAATTATGCATGAAAAGGGCATTTTGGTCATTTTACCTAAGGCATATAAACAACCTATCATACAACTAATTAAACTAAGTGACCATAAGGTATAACCTCGGAAGGTTATTCCCTATACATCTATGGTCACTAAACATGCTTGGTCGGATCCTAATGATCGACCAAATGGGTCGGGTTCGAAAGTCTAAGCGGTTGTTTAGACCGCTTATCTTACGACCCTATATAAGCACTAAACTAAAAATGACGAGTTAAACATGCTAAAACATGTTTAACGAAGTTAGAAAATAAGTTTGATATCAAAATAAACGGTTTTGATACCCAAGAATAGTTTGGTTGCAAAATACGCATAAATACGCATTTTGGCCGAAACTATGACACGTCACTATACCTAATCAACGTGGTAATCAGTAGGTATAGTCACAAGGGATTAAGACCATCGTGATTACGCTCACGTTGCGAAGTTCAAACGAACTTCGTGTTGACCATTGATCGGTTAAAGCAGAAAGTCAAACACTTTGACTTTTACGCTTAAAAACACATAAAAGCATGAAAGAAACTTACAAAGGGTCCAAGCTAGGAAGATTTGATCTAGGAATTCTCAGGTATGAAGTTTTGAACCTCAACTTAGAGAAAATTAGATCAAGTGTGAGTTTGGAATGAAATTGGGTTGGGTATTTATAGGAAATCCACAACCGTTAGGATCGTTTCTCGATAATTGAGCTTCGATCTGGACCTTACACATAAGGTACATGGTTTTGGAATACTAGGGGTGCCCAAAACCGTCACACGGTATTGAGAAAAGTTACACAAAAGACCCCTAAGTTCAGCCTGGTTATCAAAATGAAGTTTCTACCCAGATGAGGCCGTGGCGTCGCGCCACGACAAAACCATATAGTGGTGGTGCAACGCCACCACCTGCCAGTGACCAGAAACTTTGCAAAATTGTCAGGTTTGGTCCCTGGAACACTTTTGAGCCATTTTTGATGCGTTTAAACCCCGTTAACCCCATTTCAAGGCTCTAAAATGAAGTTAAAGTAAAGGGAACTTAAAATATGCTCAAAAACATCTCGGGTGTCGGTTCGTTTGGTCGTACGGTTGCGTTATTCGGTTAATTACGACGGAAGTCGTAACAGACACAAAAACGATACAAATTACGCGAGGAATGGAATTTTATCATGCCAATCACTAAAATAAAATATTTTACTGATTACATAAATTTTTGGATGTCCGGATATAATCAAAACGTAAGATATGCGTGAAAATGCAAACTTATGCACTTTTTTACGCTTTCAGTCCCTATTGATCAAGAAAGTTTATTTTTGCGCACCAAACACCTCAAAGCCTATTTCTAAGCTGTGTGAAGGATATTTAGGACATGTTTAACTTATGATCAAGTTCCAGAATGTTTGATACTATTCGATTCGGTATACTTTTGCAGTTTGATGCAAATAGTCCCTGTGATCGAATAAACTTGATTTCGACACACCAAACCCTCCAAAACTTATTTCTAAGTTATGTAAAGGTTATTTATGGTATGTTACGCCTATGTCACTGTTCCAGAGTGTTTTTTGCATTAAACTGGTTATATTTACGCATCAGTTCGCGTATAACCTGCCAGAAAGTGATTTAAAGCTCGAAATCGGAGAAGAATTGATATGTGAAAATGATACACATATTTATACAAATCCCAAGTATGAAACAGAATATTTCATTGATTTGGTATTTTTTAATGGTTGCAGAGGCACAAATGTCACAGTCTCCCCTACTTTAGGAAATTTCGTCCCAAAATTTATTTGTAGGAGTCTGTCTGTGACGCTGTGTTAATAATTGTCTTGCATGTAATATAGGGTGTCATCTATTTGCGTAGAGTAACCCATCAAAGATTTTTATGCAAGGCATAACCCTGTCATTCCCCAGTGGATATACCTCGAAGTGAAAAAGAATGGACGATTCACTTTCTCCAATGGGTTCTTTGTCATGTGTCGAAAGAATATTCATTTCCCTCAACGAATATTCTTCTGAAACAAAAATGAATGGACGATTCATTTTCCTCAACGGGTTCTTTAGAAATGGAAATGAAGGAATAATCAAAAGGATATTCATTTCCTTCAACGGATATTCTTCATAAACGAAAATGAACGGATTGAGTCATTTTCCTCAACAGGTATTCTTCAGAAATGGAAATGAAGGAATAATCAAAAGGATATTCATTTCCCTCAACGGATATTCTTCAGAAATGAAAATGAACGGATTGATTCATTTTCCTCAACGGGTATTCTTCAGAAATGGAAACGAAGGAATAATCAAAAGGATATTCATTTCCCTCAACAGATATTCTTCAGAAACGAAAATGAACTGATTGAGTCATTTTCCCCAACGGGTATTCTTCAGAAATGGAAATGAAGGAATAATCAAAAGAATATTCATTTCCCTCAACGGATATTCTTCAGAAACGAAAATGAACGGATTGAGTCATTTTCCTCAACGGGTATTCTTCAGAAATGGAAATGAAGGAATAATCAAAAGGATATTCATTTCCCTCAACGGATATTCTTCATAAACGAAAATGAACGGATTGAGTCATTTTCCTCAATGGGTATTCTTCAGAAATGGAAATGAAGGAATAATCAAAAGGATATTCATTTCCCTCAATGGATATTCTTTCAGAAGTGAAAAATGAATAGCTAGTTCATTTTTCCTCACGGGTGCTTCATCAGAAATGGAAATGAATAGAGTTAACTCTGGATACATGACAAAACTTGTTGTGGTTTCTGTGCACTAAATTCCATAATTATGTATGCATTCATAATTACGTAATTCCTTGCATAGTCCGCACAGTGCATTTCATAATGTGTAGGGGAGGAAAAAAATCAAATGAACAACCCTGTGATGAGTGTGACTAGACCGCCATAGAGTCCTTTTTATTAAATCAATAAAGGATCTCTTTACATAGACCACCAAGGAGTCTTTTCAGCTATATCATCACATGACATTCCTAACCAGATTTTGAATCAATCATTTTAATTTGACCACTCAAAGGGTCTAATTATGGAATAGTACTTTATAATCCAAGGGTCTTAACTATTACGTAGAAGCCCATTAAGGATTTAAGGTAGTACCTTTGGATATCCTACTATGAATCCCTCATTTGCAGATATGGAAGATTCTACGAGGATTTGGATAATAAATATTTAGATTACACAAATACCCAACACATAAAACATAATCACGCAATCACATAATTATTTATCTTGACCTTTAATTTGTTATATTTGGACACGGGTATTTAAAGCACACCAGGAATCCAAACCGTGGATTTTATTTGGCACTTTAAACATTTCAAAAATCTAACTATGAAGATAGGAAGATCTTAATAGGAATTCGGCTTTGTCCTTTTTGAATCATAATGTACGTATTAAGGCATACAAGGAATTCAATTAAGGGCTCCGACAGGCGATACTCATCCACAAGGATCTAATTATGTGGATAGAAAGATCCTATATGGATTTTGGAATTTGTGTAACGAGAGGTGTTTCGAAACCTTGCACTAGACGTGCTTAAGTCGATACACAAGGTAGAAAGTTCATGAAGTTGAGGTGCTAGATATGCCAAGGCGACATATGAAGCAGAATTTGGAGGTTGAGCAGCGGCAGGATTTGCAACAACTTTGTTTTGGATAGCAAAGCGGTACATGTTAACCAAATGTCTCCATCGTCCGCAGTGGGTACATTTGAGACAGGGTATTTGATTTGGATGATGACGGTTACATTGATTTCACCAAAAAGCGGTTCTCTTGTACGGCTTCATCCCTGAGGCGAGTCATGGTGATAGCTAAATCAACGGTCCTCTGGAGTACGATGCCTATTTGTTGGGAAATTATAGCACCTGGTTTGGACACTTGAGTGTTGTTGCGATGAAGAGGCATCCTAAAGATAATGAAAGGCATGGGAGGAAGCAAGCGAGATGTTATCGGATAATCAAAACAGGATGACAGCACATAAAATTGTGATCATTCGTTTGTTACCTAAGGCAAACAAATGAGATGGTGACTAATCAAAGTAAGTGGGTCATATTAATGTATCGCGAAGACATGCTTTAGACTATAAGTGAACACTCACCCCAAGAGTTCCCAGGTAAGAGTGACTGGTCCGATTATGTGGATTTGTACAAACACTCTAGCCTTAGACAGAAAACTCAGAGTACAGGCATCCACCCTTTAAAATTGCATGTGCTCACATTATAAGACCCAACCTTGACGAGATTTTGAAAACTTTGAAGGTTCAAAACCTTATAATAAATCATCCTAGAACATATGATTAGTTTTCAAAGCAGATTCGAAATTTGTGTTCTTGTTGTGGTTGTCACCTAAGGATAAGTGACGGTATTGTTTTAAGATCTAAACACAAGAATCTTGTGTTAGGGTCCTAGGAAGGTTATAGACTAGGTCAAAGCATTACTAATAACCTAATTCCCTATAACCATGAGCTCTGATACCAACTTTTCTGTCACACCCCGACCGCGTTAAAACAATAAACCGCGGCGGAAACGTCGGGGAGTGTTGTAACAGAACCATTGTTTCACCAGACATGGATAAAAGTTATGTTTTATTGAATTAAGTTTATTACATTGTATTGAAACTAGAAACAAAACATGAACAAATTAACTTCCACTGTTATTAAGACACTAAGGCATCGTCCATTCCTATGTGAGCATGCACCAATAATATCATCAAACATCATCAACTATGGTACCTGAAACATATGTGAAAATACGTCAGCATAAAAATGTCGGCGAGTACATAGGTTTTATGTGAGTGTCAGATTTATGGCTCGTTTTACCTTTTGAAATAACTGAAACAACTTTGTTGTTTGATATTAGAAAACTTAGTTTTGTAAAATGTTTATATTGTGGATTGAAATAACCAAGTTAAAACAAATTTGTTATAATTTATAAAACCTCGATACCATGAATCTTAACTCAAAACATTTGTTTATGTAAACTCAAATTTGTAAATCATTTTTGTAATAAAACTCAAATGGTTTATATTGTTAGAAAAACCTTGTAATATAACTTTGTTTTGATAACATTTACCCAAGTGATCTAGATAACGCAACGATATATAATGTGTTAGAAGCACTTATATATAGGAAGTACCAACGGTTCAAACAGTTCCAAACGGTTCACATCAATCAATTAGTTCCAAACGGTTCACATAAATCAAACAGTTCCAAACGGTTCACATAAATCAAACAGTTCCAAACGGTTCAATCAGATTAAATAATTCACATTGTAATATAAACCATAGCATTTTTTTAAAAGACTCGAAATCATTTAGCACATATGAATCACCCCAAAATAGTTTAAAACGGTAAAGGCGGGAACTATGTACCCACTTGAGATTGCTTAGAGGTCTTGAATAACAACCAAGCAAAGCTAGAGGAATCATGGAAATCAAACGGCACCTAATATAGGTAACTACATTAATAAACGGACCTAAACCGGAAGATCGGATAGGATGAGGTTTCGTAAACCAAATGAGTATTGGAACTCATATGATATGGTTTAACAAAGCCTACATTCCAAAACGGAACCTAACCTAAGTGCTTACGACCCATTACGATTCGTTTAGGTAGCTTACGCTACTTTTACGCGTCGTTCGCGTAAAACGCGTTCGGAATGCCTAACTAGTCCTATGACAAGTATTATATGCGTAAACATGTTTAAATATGTTGCATAATCAGTTAAGTGATAAAAGTTTGAGTTACATATGCTTAAATACCAATTATGAATGAAAATGGCATTTTGGTCATTTTACCTAAGGCATATAAACAACCTATCATACAACTAATTAAACTAAGTGACCATAAGGTATAACCTCGGAAGGTTATTCCGTATACATCTATGGTCACTAAACATGCTTGGTCGGATCCTAATGATAGACCAAACGGGTCGGGTTCGAAAGTCTAAGCGGTTGTTTAGACCGCTTATCTTACGACCCTATATAAGCACTAAACTAAAAGTGACGAGTTAAACATGCTAAAACATGTTTAACAAAGTTGGAAAACAAGTCTGATATCAAAACAAACGATTTTGATACCCAAGAATAGTTTGGCTACAAAATACGCATAAATACGCATTTTGACCGAAACCATGACTCGTCACTATACATAATCAATGTGGTAATCAGTAGGTATAGTCACAAGGGACTATGACCATCGTGATTACGCTCACGTTGCGAAGTTCAAACGAACTTCGTGTTGACCATTGACCGGTTAAAGTAGAAAGTCAAACACTGTTTTACTTTTACACATAAAAACGCATAAAAGCATGAAAGAAACTTACAAAGGGTCCAATCTAGGTAGATTTGATCTAGGAATTCTCAGGTATGAAGTTTTGAACCTCAACTTAGAGAAAATTAGATCAAGTGTGGGTTTGGAATGAAATTGGGTTGGGTATTTATAGGAAATCCACAACCGTTTGGATCGTTTCTCGATAATTGAGCTTCGATTTGGACCTTACACATAAGGCACATGGTTTTGGAACACTAGGGGTTCCCAAAACCATCACACGGTATTGAGAAAAGTTACACAAAAGACCCCCAAGTTCAACCTGGTTGTCAAAATGAAGTTTCTGCCCAGATGAGGCCGTGGCGTCGCGCCACGGCAAAAGAATATAGTGGTGGCGCAGCGCCACCACCTGCCAGTGACCAGAAACTTTGCTAAATTGTCAGGTTTGGTCCCTTCAACACTTTTGAGCCATTTTCGATGCGTTTAAACCCCGTTAACCCCATTTCAAGGCTCTAAAATAAAGTTGAAGTATAGGGAACTTAAAATATGCTCAAAAACATCTCGGATGCCGGTTCTTTGGTCGTACGGTTACGTTATTCGGTTAATTACGACGGAAGTCGTAACGGACACAAAAACGATCCAAATTACCCGAAGAATAGAATTTTATCATGCCAATCACAAAAATAAAATATTTTAATGATTACAAAAATTTTTGGATGTCCGGATATAATCAGAACGTAAGATATGCGCGAAAATGCAAACTTATGCACTTTTTGATGCTTTAAGTCCCTATTGATAAAGAAAGTTTTTTTTACGCACCAAACACCACAATGTCTATATCTAAGCTATGTAAAGGATATTTAGGGCATGTTTAAGTTATGATCAAGTTTTGTAATGTTTGATACTATTCAATTCGGTATACTTTTGCAGTTTGACGCAAATAGTCCATGTGATCGAATAAACTTGATTTCGACACACCAAACCCTCCAAAACTTACTTCTAAGTTATGTTAAGGTTATTTAAGGTATGTTAAGCCTATTTCACTGTTCCGGAGTGTTTGTTGCATTAAACTAGTTATATTTACGCATCAGTTCGCGTATAACCTTCTAGAAAGTGATTTAAAGCTCGAAATCGAACAAGAATTGATATGTGCAAATGATACACATATTTATACAAATCCCAAGTGTGAAACACAATATTTCATTGATTTGGTATTTTTTTGATGGTTGCAGAGGCACAGATGTCACATTACATCATCTAAACACGATAGTAGTTGTTACAATTCTAATTGGGCTTTTTGACCCATGAAAACATTTAAACTCTTTTGAGTTTCATAGTGTCAAAACAAGTATTCTGTGATGGATGATTACTTTATCATATGTCTATTTTCATACATTTTAAACTCCGAATCTTTAATCCTCCGTAATATCCTATACTCACACACCTATGTTTCTTCGTGTAGAAGGACAGGGTGCTCTATTCTAATCAACCAACAACATTCGCATGATTACCAAGTGGAAAGCTTGCAAAACCGTGAGTATACTCGATCCCGTTTTCCTTTTTAACACTTTGGGTGCAACATGTATGTTATACAAAAACACAACACTTGAAACAATTTTAATCACACTCTATCCACGTTAAACATGAAACTATATGATGCTTGTTAGACTTATATGCTATGTAAGCTTTTTATGTCGATATATCCTCATTAGCTTTGCTAGCCTACCTTAACAATTATAGCGCTATTGGATTAATGCACAGCCCATTAGTCTTGGCGTATTGTTAAGTTAAACATGTTAACCTCCCGTTATTCTTTGGAATGGGCAAAATTAACGCGTTGTACACTTGGGTTTGAACATATAGTACATCGTTTCAGCATATTAGTAACTTGCATATTATTTATTCATGTTAGATATGAGCTCGTTAAACTTTTTATTCTATATTATGCTATGTATGAAAACTTGTATACTCGCCAACTTTTGTTGATCATATTTTAATACATGTTGCAGGTTGATAGACGAGATGATGCTAAGTGAAGAAACGTAATTTAGGTGGACTTAGAAACACACCTAGATTAAGCTATTATTTGATGTTATTTTTTGAAACATTGTTGTTCTTATTTGAATTTTGTATGACATTTTTAGTCTTGTTATGAAATTTGAATTTTAAATTACATTGTCACATAGTGTTATGATTTTTTGAGCAATTTGTTCGTCTAATCCCGATGTTTCCGCCACCAGTTGGGGTGTGGCAGATTGGTATCAGAGCCATAACTATAGGGAATTAGAAAAAGTAGGAATGCCTTTTGCCTAGTCTATAGTTTAGGAACTTTGATTCTTATTTATCGTTTAAAGCAACTTGCATTCTAACTTATTTGCTTCTTATCTAATCTCTTTTGGTCTCTTAAACTTACATGCCTTTCCTAAGGCTAACACAAATACACTTTTGATGACTTGAAGACACTCGTAACACAAATGCGACGACTTTACCAAAATAGGCGTGAAACTCACAATTTGGTAAACGACTCCTATTTCGCTTAATTCTATTTTGCATGAAATTACACCATTAAGTTAGGAGTGAAATCCACATCTTAATGGTAAATTTCCAATTCAAACTCTAGTGGACCCTCGTCAAAGTGTTGAAATTTAATTTTGACCCGACGAGTACCGACCACATTAGGGTACGAAATCGTCAAGTTAGGGGTGAAACCCGCATCTTGTCGATTAAGTCCCATTCCTCGATTTTCAATCTCGCCAAAGTCCTGATTGTTTCAATCGATTAGAGGCGTGTAGTAACTGGAAGGGTAAAATACCGTTAATCGTTTCTCGACGAGAGTATTTTACCTATAGGCCAAAGCACGATTCTCTAATTCGAAAGGACTTTCGATCCACTTTGGAATAGTCGACGTTTCTCTACCCGAAACAATCCAATGTTTTATGAGCCTCTCTTTTATATTATCTCAATTTATATGTGATTTTATACTTGTTACCTCATTCATTTCATAACCGTTACACAATTCGCACGTTTCTCGCAATCAAAATCAATAATAATCTCTCGTGAACAAACTAAATTTACGATGCTTTCATCATCTATGTTATGCTACATGGAATTCATGATTATGCTATGTGAAACTAATTGATCATTTCATATGCTATGTGAAATTGTATGTTATGTGGCACATTCATGAAAACATTTTCCTTAAAACAAACATTATGATCAAGTCTCACCTATTCTTTGTTTTGAACCTTTAGATATCGTCTTCTCACTATCTCTCCAATTCAGCTAAGAAGTCGAAGGGCAACTCCCAAAAGATGATAATGGCATTCATGGCCAATCAAATCGCGCGTGTTGTTCCAAAGATCGTCAGTGAGATCCAATCCACTATCCGAATTCCTCTGTCGATTCGAAAGTGGTCCAACCCAAACCTGTAACCTTCAACCACAAGCACTTCGTCGCTTGCAACCCTAAGCCATTCACAGAGAATGATGGGGTGATTGCTATGCTCGAGTGGTTCGACAGCATAGAAGTTACCTTCATTAATAGCTAATGTCCTGATGAACTCAAAACACGTAGCGCTACTGGGGTCTTCCAAGCACGCGCTTTAGAATGGTGGACCAATGAAAGGTACATTCGTTCAAACGAAGTGGCTTATGCTTTACCTTGGGACGAGGTTAAGCAACTTATGATGGAGGAATTTTTCCCTCCTCATGAACAACAAAATCTTGAAGAAGAATTCTGGGCGGTCAAGCAAATTGGCGACGAAAACTTAGCCTACACCACTCGTTTTAATTAACTCAGTTTCATCGTACCACACCTTGTGTTGAACACCGATCGTATGATCATCAATGGTTTGCCGTCTTCCATGCGAGATACCATCGAAGCAGCCAAGCTTGATAACATTGAAGCTGTGTACCGTCTAGCAGCTAGCCTAAACAACAATCGCATTCGTGATAAATAGGTTGCTAACCCTACCAACACCTTGAAAACGGCCAATCAAATCACCCAACAGTCGTGTAGTAACAAGGGGAAGAAGCAAAAGCATTAGAACCTTGGTTGTAATGAGATTGTACCAGCTTTTAACCCAAACCCTGCTATGCTTGAAAACGCACGAAAGCCATACACTGGGGTTCATCCCAAGTGTACCACTTGCAATTATCATCACCCTACCAACGTCAACTGTCGTCATTTCACCTCTTGTAACCGTTTTGGCCACAATACTACTTATTATCATACCAACCCTGCACCACAAGCTCAACCAGCTCCTCAAAACCATAAACCAGCTAGAGCCTGTTACAAGTGTGGTGACACTACGCATCTACGTCCTCAATGCCCTCAGCTGAACCAGGATCAACCACAACAACCTCCACGAGGATGAGCTATCAACATCAACGTAAACCAGGCACAAAACGACAATGAAGTCGTCAATGGTACGTTCCTTGTTAATAATCTTTATGCGTCGATACTATTTGATACTAATGCGGAAAAAAGCTTTGTGTCCGTTGAATTTGAACTTTTGTTAAATGTTACACGCTCTAAACTGCCTTTGTCATTTTCTATCGAAGTTGCCAATGGCAAATCCGTCTCAGTCGATTCTGTTCTTCGCGATTGTCTTCTTACTCTCAACGAGCACACCTTCACTATCGACCTCATACCCATGCAATTGGGTAGCTTCGACATCATAGTAGGCATGGAATGGCTTCGTGAGACCCTTGCTGAAATTGCTTGCTACGAGAAGTACGTTCGTTTGCCTCTTCTATCTGATGACACTTTACTCGTTTATGGAGATCGACCTTCAAAAGGACTAAGATTAATGTCCTGCACACAAGCGGATAAATATTTACGAAAACCGTACTTTGCCTTTTTAGCCCACATTATGGAAGAAAAGGGCAAGGGAAAGAGCGTAAGTGATGTTCCAGTGGTGCGCGACTTCCCTGACGTCTTTCCTGAAGATTTACCTGGTCCTCCTCCACCTCGATCTGTTAATTTTCGTATTGATCTCATACCTGGTGCGACTCCTGTTGCCAGAGCTCCTTATCGTCTTGCACCATCTGAGATGCAAGAGTTATCTAGTCAACTTCAAGAGCTCCTGGAAAAAGGCTTTATACGTCCAAGTACCTCACCTTGGGGTGCTCCTGTGCTTTTCGTCAAAAAGAAGGATGGCTCGTTCTGCATGTGTATCGACTATCGTGAGCTTAACAAACTCACTATCAAGAACCGCTATCCTCTTCCGCGCATCGATGATCTCTTCGACCAACTTCAAGGCGTAACTTGCTTCTCCAAGATCGATCTTCGATCTGGTTATCACCAACTTCGTGTTCTCGAAGAGGACATTCCCAAAACCGCCTTTCGCACTCGCTATAGGCACTACGAGTTCGTGGTTATGCCTTTTGGGTTGACCAACGCACTCGATGTGTTCATGGATCTAATGAATCGTGTTTGTAAGACTTACTTGGATTGTTTTGTAATCATTTTCATCGATGATATTCTCATTTATTCTCAAACCCAAGATGATCATGCACGCCATCTATGTCTCATTCTCGGACTCTTACATGTCGAACGCCTAACGCGAAGTTTTCTAAGTGCAAATTATGGATCAAAGAAGTGCAATTCCTTGGACACGTTGTTAGTGAAAAGGGAATCCATGTCGACCCCTCCAAATTCGAAGCAGTGAAGAATTGGATCGCGCCTAAAACTCCTTCTGAAATCCATTCTTTCTTGGGATTGGAAGGTTATTATCGCCTATTCATCACGAACTTTTCGAAAATCACTGTTCCTCTCACCTCGTTGACTCAAAACGAGAAACCTTTTGCTTGGGGTCCTGAGCAAGAGGAATCTTTTCAAACTCTCAAGAACTTGCTTTGCAACGCTCCTATTCTTGCTCTTCCTGATGGGAATGATGATTTCGTGGTATATTGCGATGCCTCGAACCGTGGTCTTGGTTGTGTTCTCATGCAACGACACAAGGTCATCGCTTATGCCTCTCGTCAACGTAAAATCCATGAGAAAAGTTACACTACCCACGATATCGAGCTTGACATAGTTGTTTTTGCGTTAAATATTTGGCGACACTACCTATATGGTACGAAATGTGTGGTCTTCATTAACCATAAGAGCCTGAAACACATCTTTAACCAAAAGGAACTAAACATGCGAAAACGTCGATCGATGGAATTGCTTAACGACTACGACTATGAGATTCACTACCATCCTGGCAAGGCGAATGTCGTGGCCGATGCCCTTAGTCGTAAGACTCATGTTATAGTATTCGTTGTTTTCACATCTCTAGCAATCTTCACACTTGCATTTGTGAAGCTCAATACTCGTCAGCCAACGAAGGAACCTTGTTCGTAGAAATACGTGGTGCTACTGAAGATCAACTTGTTACGAAATCAGATGGTCTTTAATACTGTCGTGATCGTATTTGGGTGCCAAATCGCGACAACCTTCGCGAACTCATAATGAACGAAGCATACAAATCCAAGTACTCCATTCATCCTGGTGCTGGCAAGATGTACCATGATCTTCGTGCATCCTATTGGTGGCCTAGTATGAAGAGAGACATCGCCTCTTATGTTTCTAAGTACCTCACTTATTGAAAGGTTAAAGTTGAGCATCAACGCCCTTCTTGAATGCTTGAATAGCCTAAAATCCCTGTTTGGAAGTGGGATAGCATCGCTATGGACTTTGTAACCAAACTTCCTCGCACACCTCCAGGTCATGATAGCATTTGGGTAATCATCGATTGTTTGACTAGATCATCTCACTTTCTTCCGATTCATGAAGATTTCAAGGTTGAAAAACTCGCTCGAATCGATACCGATGAGATCATATGTCGCCATGGTATACCCAATGACATCATCTCTGACCGTGATGTTCGTTTCACTTCGCTTCTTTGGCAAATTTTCTAGTCCGCTAAGGGTTCTCACTTAAATCTCAGCACGGCCTTTCATCCTCAAACGGATGGACAAACTGAACGTACTATCCAAACCCTAGAGGACATGCTTCATTCTTGTGTCATCAACTTTGGTGGTAGTTGGGATGTGCATTTACCATTGATCGAGTTCTCGTACAACAATAGCTACCACTCCAGTATTCAAATGGCTCATTTTGAAGCATTGTATGGTCGCAAGTGCCGATCTTCTATTAGCTGGCATGAGATTGGTGATAAACAATTTACTAGCCCTAAGCTTATACAAGAAATAATGGATAAGATTCTTCAAATCCGTGACAACTTACTCAAGGCTAGAAGTCGGCAAAAGAGTTATGCTGACAAAAGACGCACACCGTTGGAGTTTAATGTTGGTGATCATGTACTACTTAAAGTATCTCCTTGGAAATGAGTAGTTCATTTTAGTAAAAAGGGAAAACTTGCCCCTCGCTATGTTGATCCTTTCAAGATACTCGAGAGGATAGGCAAGGTGCCTTATCGACTCGATTTACCTCAAGAACTCAACAACATTCATCTAACATTTCACGTCTCGAACCTCAAAAAGTGTCTAGCCGAAGAAGGACTTCAAATTCTGCTCGAGGATCTTCAAATCAATGACACTTTGCATTTTGTGGAGAAACTCATCGAAATCATGGACCGAGGGGTCAAGAAATTGAGGCATAGTCAAATTCCAATCGTTAAGGTTCGATGGGAAGGAAAACGTGGCACTGAATTTACTTAGGAACTCGATAGTGAAATGATGACCAAGTATTCTTAAGGTAAATCGAGTCGATAAGGCACCTTGCCTATCCTCTCGAGTATCTTGAAAGGATCAACATAGCGAGGGGCAAGTTTTCCCTTTTTACTAAAACGAACTACTCATTTCCAAGGAGATACTTTGAGTAGTACATGATCACCAACATTAAACTCCAACGGTTTGCGTCTTTTGTCAGCATAGCTCTTTTGCCGACTTCTAGCCTTGAGTAAGTTGTCACGAATTTAAAGAATCTTATCCGTTATTTCTTGTATAAGCTTAAGGCTAGTAAATTGTTTATCACCAATCTCATGCCAGCTAATAGAAGATCGGCCCTTGCGACCATACAATGCTTCAAAATGAGCCATTTGAATACTGGAGTGGTAGCTATTGTTGTACGAGAACTCGATCAATGGTAAATGCACATCCCAACTACCACCAAAGTCGATGACACAAGAATGAAGCATGTCCTCTAGGGTTTGGATAGTACGTTCAGTTTGTCCATCCGTTTGAGGATGAAAGGCCGTGCTGAGATTTAAGTCAGAACCCTTAGCGGACTGGAAAATTTGCCAAAGACGCGAAGTGAAACGAACATCACGGTCAGAGATGATGTCATTGGGTATACCATGGCGACATATGATCTCATCAGTATCGATTCGAGCGAGTTTTTCAACCTTGAAATCTTCATGAATCGGAAGAAAGTGAGATGATCTAGTCAAACAATCGATGATTACCCAAATGCTATCATGACCTGGCGGTGTGCGAGGAAGTTTGGTTACAAAGTCCATAGCGATGCTATCCCACTTCCAAACGGGGATTTCAGGTTATTCAAGCATTCCAGAAGGGCGTTGATGCTCAACTTTAACCTTTCAATAAGTGAGGTACTTAGAAACATAAGAGGCGATGTCTCTCTTCATACTAGGCCACCAATAGGATGCACGAAGATCATGGTACATCTTGCCAGCACCAGGATGAATGGAGTACTTGGATTTGTATGTTTCGTTCATTATGAGTTCGCGAAGGTTGTCGTGATTTGGCACCCAAATACGATCACGACAGTATTAAAGACCATCTGATTTCGTAACAAGTTGATCTTCAGTAGCACCACGTATTTCTACGAACAAGGTTCCTTCGTTGGCTGACGAGTATTGAGCTTCACAAATGCAAGTGTGAAGATTGCTAGAGATGTGAAAACAACGAATACTATAACATGAGTCTTACGACTAAGGGCATCAGCCACGACATTCGCCTTGCCAGGATGGCGAACCTCAAAAAGTGTCTAGCCGAAGAAGGACTTCAAATTCTGCTCGAGGATCTTCAAATCAATGACACTTTGCATTTTGTGGAGAAACTCGTCGAAATCATGGACCGAGGGGTCAAGAAATTGAGGCATAGTCAAATTCCTATCGTTAAGATTCGATGGGAAGGAAAACGTGGCGCTGAATTTACTTAGGAACTCGATAGTGAAATGATGACCAAGTATCCACACTTTTCGTTACTTCTTCCTAAATTTCTTCTTTTTCACACAGTGATAACTCATTTTTAATTTTCTATTTTTTTTTTATATTTTTCATTTTTCAATGTTTTTGGATTTTGTGGTTTTCTATTTTTTTATTTTTGATTTTTAAGAAAAACAGTAAACTATTTACAAAATTCTTATGAAAAAACAGTTATTCAGGATTCCTCATCCCGTTGAGTTCGACTAAATGTTCAAAGCGAGCCCTGTCAAAAGCTTTAGTATAAAGATCTACCAGGTTATCTAGTGTGTCGACTCGATGTAATTCAATTAGTCTCTTTTCAGCACAATCCCGTATAAAATGATGACGTATGTCAATATGTTTTGTGCGACTGTGTTTCACGGGATTATTTGTTATTGAAATTGTGGAATTATTGTCTATCATAATAGGAGTACTAGTGAAATCCAAACCATAATCGCGCATCTGCTGTTGTATCCAGAGAACCTGAGAACAGCAGCTACCCGCAGCAATATATTCAGCTTCACACGTAGAAGTAGACACACAAGATTGCTTATTGCACTGCCAAGAGACAATCCTGCCTCCTAAAAACTGACAAGCACCTATTGTAGACTTCCTGTTAGACTTGCATCCACCAAAGTCTGAGTCAGTGTAAGCAACAAACTTCAAATCACTATCAGCTGGATACCACAACCCAAGTTTCTGTTTCCCTTCAGGTAAAGAAGAATCCGCTTCACTGCTTTCATGTGTGACTCTTTCGGATTAGCCTGATATCTGGCACACAAGCATACGGCAAACATGATGTCAGGTCTTGAAGCAGTCAAGTACATTAGAGAACCAATCATCGCTCTGTATTGCGTAGGATCAACATCTTCAGTACTTTCATGATCTGGGCCAAGATTGTGATTTTCGCAAATAGGTGTGTTGAAGGTAGCGCAATCCTCCATTTTGAATCGAGACAAAATGTCATACACATACTTAGTTTGATGTATAAACATCCCATCCTCCTTCTGTTCGACTTGTAATCCCAGAAAGTAAGACAGCTCACCCATAGCGCTCATTTCGAACTTGCTCTTCATCACCTGCTCAAACTCTTTACACATGTTTTCATATGATGACCCAAAGATGATGTCATCCACGTATACCTGTACCAGTGGAAAATCTTCCTTCTTCCTCTTAATGAACAGTGTACTGTCAATTTGACCTCTTTCAAAACCATTCTTGATCAGATGTGTTGACAGTGTCTCGTACCACGCCCTGGGAGCATGATGTAATCCATACAAAGCCTTATCAAGCTTGTACACACGATCTGGATAATCTGGATCAACGAACCCATCTGGTTGTGAGACATACACCACTTCTTGGACTTTCCCGTAAAGAAATGCACTCCTCACATCTAGTTGATAAAATTTGAAGCCCTTGAATGATGCGAAGGCTAGGAACAACCTAATTGCTTCCAACCTTGCCACTGGTGCAAACACTTCATTGTAATCAATCCCTTCTTGCTGATTGAAACCTTTGACCACCAATCGAGCCTTGTTTCGCGTCACAATTCCTCTTTCATCCTTCTTGCACCTAAATACCCATTGAGTGCCTATCTCTCTTTCACCTTTAGGAAGGTCAACCAACTCCCAAACCTTCAACTTAGCAAACTGGGCCAATTCCTCTTGCATAGCTTCAACCCATGAATTGTCTTTAAGAGCCATATGTATGTTTTTAGGCTCCTCTTGGGAAATAAAGCAACTATACAAGCACCCGTTCACAATCCCAGTCTTCTCTATCGAAACAAATAAACCAGAATTCGATGTTATGCTTCTTCTCGTCTGAACACCTGCAGTAGGATCTCCAAGTATCATGTCAACTGGATGATCTCTATTTGCTCGTGTAGTAGCAACAGCATCGACTTCTAGATTGTCACCCAGGTTTGATCCAACCTCCCCTTAAATGTTCTGATCCGAAAATGGATTAATGAAATCCTCCCCCTGATTGGGTTCAGGTTCACTATCGCTTGAATCAGGATCAACCGCACCTTGGGAAGTTTCCGGAGCATCTGTCATATCAACATTCGATCTAGGCATGAACTCGCCTTCATCGTCTTCACCAATCACTGTTTGAATCAACTGAGAATCATCTGCATTTGGAAACTCAGGAATATTAAATGATTTAAAAACACTATCATAATCATATAATATAGCAGGTCCATTCGTTGATTGTTGAGGTTTGTAGGTAGTAATTTCTACATTAAAAACAACCTCAATTTTACCAGTTTTTAGATTAAAAACCCTTTTATTCGGTGTGCCAGGAACATAACCTAGAAAGTAGCCTTCGTCAGCCACCTCACCGAATTTTTGTTTATCTTTGTTTCGCACAATGGTGCAGGGTAATCCAAATGGTTCAAAGCCTTTTAAGTTTGGTTTTTCGTTAAACATTAATTCATGACAAGTTTTGTTAAAACGTTTAACGGTCAAAACTTTGTTTAGGACATAGCAAGTTGTATTCACAGCTTCTCCCTAGAAAAGAACTGGTAGCTTTGAATCTAAAAGCATAGTCCTAGCGGCTTCAATCAACGTCCTGTTTTTCCTCTCAACTACTCCATTTTGTTGAGGCGTATAAGGAGCAGAATATTGATGTTCTATTCCCTTACGAAGACAATACAGATCCAGAATCTGATTCTTGAACTTTGTGCCATTATAACTTCTTATCCTCTTGATCCTAGCATTATGGACGTTTTCCAATTTTGTAAAAAGATCTATCAACATCTCTGTTGTCTCATCTTTTGTACCTAAAAAGAAAACCCATGAATAACGTGAGTAATCGTCTGTGACAACAAGACAATAGTATTTTCCACCTATGCTCCTCATGTTCACTGGACCGAATAAATCCATGTGAAGTAATTCATAAGGGGCATTTATGGAATTTATTGTTTTTGATTTGTGAGGTTTCTTATGTTGTTTTCCCTTTTGACATGGAAGACATTTATCTTCCACGTGAAACCTTTACATTGGAACCCCTTTCACTAGCTCATTTTTAATAATATAGTTCATTTTTCGATAGTGAATATGGGCCATGCGTCAGTGCCACAACATCGATTCAGCTTCAGATGCTTTTGATAGTAAACACGCACCTACAGAAGTTGGATCCTTAGCACCCATGTCCATGACATAAGTGTCATTTCTCCTTGGCGCTCTCATTACTATCCAATCGTCCGGAATCACCAAACCTGGTTTCAACACTAATGCTTCATATTTGGTAAAATGGACTGAGTGACCCTTGTCGCATACTTGTGACACGCTCATCAGATTGTGTTTAAGCTGCTCAACATAGTTCACTTTGTCCAGTGTGATCTTCCCATTAGTCACTTTTCCTCGTCCTGTAATTCTACCACCTTTAGCACCCGCAAAGTTCACCTTTCCACCATCATAATCTTCAAACTCAGTTAACAATCTCGCATCCCCCGTCATGTGCCTGGAGCAGCCACTATCAACATACCATAAGTTGATAATCCTCCTTAGCAGCTCCTGCACACACCAACCAAAAAACAATTAGTTAGATTGGGGGACCCAAGCCTTAATGGTCTTGGGTCGTCCAAATTCACCAACTACTGGAACATCCATCCAATATCCATTACTCCTAACTGGAGTCTTGGATCTCAGACCTGTTGATGGAATTTGATTTTGATTTCCACTAGGTCTTTGGTCCTGAGGGTTTCTAAATGTGTTTGGACTATTTGACCTTTGAAAATTTTGATTTTGGTACGTTGAATTTTAATTCCAAGAAGCATGATTGTTGTAATTTCTAAAGCCATTGTTATAAAAAGTTCGACCACCATTATTTTGGTATCGATTTTGATATTGACCTTGACTTCTGAAATTGTTAGAATTATAATTGTTCATTCTTGGTGAACTGCTTCTAGGTCTCTCATATCTGGCTGGTGGAGATTTAGGCTGAAATCTTGGTTGATTTCTTTGAAAATGAGGAACTTGTGGAGTTCCTTTTTCAGCCTTATCTTCACCAATAGCAACATTCTCTGGTTGCTTAGGCGCTGACTTCTTTGGAGAGTTTGACTCTCTCTCCTTTTTATCACCACTCTTCTCTGGTGACTTCTCTCTATTCCTCTCACTAACTTGTGCTTCATTCTTTTTGTTAGGACAGTAGTTAGCTACATGTCCTTTGGTGTGACATTTGAAGCACGATCTCTTTTTCGAAGACTTCTTATCTGAAGCCTTTGAACTAGATTCAGGTTTTGATGATGATGCCTTAGGGTCAGTTTGCTTAGTTTCATAATTTTCTTTGTTTTTGTTTTTAGCAAACTCTACATTAGATTCGTTTTCAATAACAGTTGTTTCGTTTTTCATGTCACTTCCTTGAACAAAATTAACCCTTTTAACAAAAGTGGGATTTTTATTCTTAGGATGTGATGTTTTCTTTTTCAAAACAGGTTTGCTGTTAATATCCTTCTCAGCATCAACACTCTCAGACACATTTCCTTGACTTGATGTGGAACTACTTGGTGATGTTGACACAAAGTCCATGAGCTCATCTTTATCAGGCAAGAAAGAATAGTCCTGACTAACAGGAGGTGGAACTTCATTGAAACCATGGAATCCCACACTGGTTTTGTCATTACTTTTCTTCAAGCCACCCATCATATGTTTCATTACAAAGTAAAGTCCCTGAATTAACCTAATTTCTTTTCAAGTTCAAGAATTTTGAGTTGTGCATCTGACAACTCTTTGCATTTTTCAGAAATCTCTTTTGTTTTCTCAGCCATCATTTCATGAGCTAAGTCTATGACTTGAAGTTTTTCGTTTAGTTTGCAGGTTAAAGCTTCAATTTCACTTTCATAACCTTTTATCTTCTTCAAGTATAAAGATTCGTTTCTTTTAGCAAAAAAGTTTGATTCTTTAAACACACAGATTAGATTGTACCTCTCCAGACTTTGGTTTTGTGTTGACAACCTGTCTATCTCACCCTGTAGTTCACGACATTTTAAACACACAGAATAGATTGTACCTCTCCTGTTTGTTTGTCAAGATTGGCCATTAGCGCTGCAAGTTGAGCTTCCATTCTTTTGTATTTAGCTTCCTTTTCTTCAGCTTCCTTTTCATGGTCAGACTTTTTCTTTTCTTCTTCAGCATCTGTTGTCTGATCAGCCTTATCTACCTCAGCTTCACTTTTCTTCTCAACTTTAGCATCATCTACTGTAGCTTCACTTTCATCAACTGGTACAATTTCTGCCATGAATGCCTGAGTGACATTGTCATCATTTTCCAAGTGAACACTCCAGTCATATGAACCTTCGCTAGCTGTAGAGATCAGCGCTCTCGAGTTAGAGTTGTTTGATGCATTCCTATTGTTTGAACTCTGACTCGAAGTCTCCTGCTTTTGTTTTTGACATTCCCTAGCGAAATGCCCATAAATTTGACATTTGAAGCATCTCACTTTGGTCTTATCGAAACCAACAGTCTTTCCTATAAACTTCCTTCCTGTTCGATTCATGAATCTCTTCACTCGTCTAGTAATCAAGGCCATTTGCCATTACAAATCCATATCTTCAAGATCATTAGGGTCAATCTGATCATAATCTTCATCTAAAGTGGCAGGATCGGATATCTTCCCTTGAATGTAGTTCTCATAAGAAGCAACGAATGAAGCAAGTAGAGCAAGATTCTCTTCTACAGACTGAACACTCATAGGCATCGACTTAACACCACTACTCTGATTAGAAGCTGATGTTCTCTTGGCTCCTGTTGATCCTCCTGGGGCAGCTACAAAACAAACATCACCATCCTCGTTCATTGTGACCTGCTCATTCTCACATGATAGAAACGCAGTAGCAGAGTCGCTAGAAGTGTTGTGAGATGAAGAAGATGTAAGCCCATTGTAAATCCCTGGATCTTGAACCTGATCATATCTAGTGTCTTTCTTCTTCATACTGAGCTCATAAGCTCTTAGCTTTCCAACTACTTCTTCAAGCTCTTTTGTCTCATAATCTGCTTCTCCTTTGATCATGAGAGTGTAGATATCCCACTTAGTAGGTAAGGCATCGAGCAGCTTGTCATTCTTTTCTACGTCTGTATAGCACTCTATCTCATAATTTTCCATTTCCGACATCAGATGGTAGTATCGAGTGATGATGTCCTCAAGTGACTCATGTTTCATGTACTTGAAAACAGCGAAATGCTTCTTTAGTAGATCAATCTTGTTCTTCTTAACATCTGCATTTCCTTCATATCGTTTTTCTAATGCATCCCACATATCCTTTGAATTTGTGTACTTCTTGAAGGTATGCTTGATGCTATCAGGTAAGGACATTTTAATTGAAGCCAAGGCTCTCTTTTCAGCCTCATACATCTTTTTATCAGCCGCTTGCATGTTCATGTTGGTGCATTCGTCTGTCGTCTACGTCTTCGGTCGTATCTCAGTCTCGTTGCGAATCTGAACGAGGATGATGTCACCATCTTTGGTGATGACATCATAATAGTGATGTCATTATCACATCACTATACAAAAGACAAAAGCATTAATGAGGTTAAAGTTGGAGTTCGGTCAAAATGTGTATTTCTGATTTTATTCGTAATGTAAATTGTTCTAGGTCCGCTCATGTGTCAAGTGTTAGGTTCGCTTATATGTCAAGATAAGGTCCGCTTATATGTCAATTGTAAAGGTCCGCTTATGTGTCAGTGTATGTAAAAGCGGACCTGCTCTCCTATATAAAGGTCTGATAAGCGAACCTCACACATAGTTCTAGGTGTTGTCTTCCGGTGAGCCACGAAGTGCTGCCGAAGTGTCGACAGGTTGTAAACATCTTCCAGATTAATAATATCGACAGTTAAAAGTGAATACGCGCTGAATTACACCGAAACACTTGTTTCCGCCTTTTGTTTCTGTGAAAAACTCTTCTACGTGACTCGTTCGGGTCGAAATTCGATCCTACAATTGGTATCAGAGCCAGTGAAAAAGAGTTTTTTTTTCAGCCGATAATTCTGTTTCTACATCTTTCTTTTTCGAAAATCAAAACTTTTTACGGTCAAAATCGCTTCAAATTCACACATAACATCCGTAATCATAGATAAGCAAATCCTTGTAAGTTTCAAAGCTTGAATCGACCTAAAACCTTGGATTTTTGAAGATTCGCTCATACGGACTCGTGATATTGATGATGTCATCAGCTGGTTCGCTTTTTAGGTCCGCTTATTAGGACATTTTTGTCGACTGATCCGCTCGAGAGGTCCGCTCGTAGTTACAGTCATTTGAGATCCGTTTTTCTGGTCCGCTTATCCGGACATTATCTGGTCCGCTCATTTGAACAGTTGGGTTCCGCTTTTGTGACCAAGAGTGATTTCGACTTTGTGACAACTAAGGTCATAGAACAGTGTAATCATGTGATCTGGTGCACCGTTTAATTCATGTGTTTGAACATTGAGTAGTGTGAACTGTTTAAATGTGCTTTGAATTGTGTGATACATAAATCTAAATTGTCGTTTTGCATGTATGTTAATCAGTTTGCATGTGAGGTTCAATGAATATATGTCATAAACTTGTCTGCTTGTGAGTTTTGATAAAATGAAAGTGTTGAAAATTAGATATAGTTGTCGATTTAGTGGATTTTAAGGTCCAATTGATATTCATGCAAAGATAAGAGGTTCAATAAAAGTAAATTGTATCAGATCATTTTATGTTGACTAAGACCCATGTGTTTTTTTTTTAAAAAACAAAGTTGATGTTATATGTGAAATGATGGTTCATCGGCCCAAGACTCACTCATATATCGACCCAATAAAGTTTAGTTGATAATTGTGCTTTGTCGACAGTTAATATTCTAATGTCAAAATTGTTTGTCATTTGATTATCTGGATATTTTGATTCATGATGTTTGCATATGTTGTGTCAGTGATATTAATTGTGTAGTCAGAATTTTGTTTGTAAGTATCTCGGAAATAAAAAATTCATATGTTTGTTCATTGAATTTGTCGGTCAGCTTTACATAGAAGATTAATTGGATTTAGGCTTTTATTAAATGGCATTATATTACATGTGATCACTAAATAGTGTTTGTTTGAGCATGAGTTTGTTAGTGATTGTAGGTTTGTTATAAATTGTTTGTGTTGCTTGTGATTGTTTCTTAAAAGTGATATTGTTTTGTGGTGATAAGTAGTGTATCCAGGTTGCGTGAGTTGTCAGGTCATACCAAAAATTGTTCAGTACGCATCAAAGTAAGGTCAAAAGGTTTGAAGTTCAGTCGGTTCACACGGTTCGATCAGTCGTTTTGTCAGTCAAGTCGCGTATCAAAAGTTCATCAAGTCGTTTGAAAGTTTGTCAGTGTGTTTGTAAAAGAGTCATCAATTAAATTCGATCCGGATCATTCAGTCCGTTGGTCAACATTCAGTCCACACTGAAAATCATCAGTTCGAGTACCAAATTTCTTTCGGTTTATTGATAAACGTTTAAACTGATTGTGTGTTGTTTGGTGATCGACAGGTTTTCGACAGATATTTGCCCAAGACATGGAAGAAGAATTCTACAATGCGTTTGCCACACCAGTCGCTCCGGTCACAGCTGCTGAAAATTTATACAGTGAAAATGAAACGGGGACTCATCAAAAGCCGCCAAAGCTCATGTATATTGAAGATTTTCAGGGTTGGAAAAACCGCTTTGAGAATTGGGTTCAGGCTTACAGATTTGATGCTTGGTGTTCTTTACTGAAAGATTACGAGAAACCAAAGAATGAACGTGGTTTGGAAAAGGGTTTCAATGATTTTACTGAAGCTGATAAGTTGAAATATACTAGTGAGAAGATGATGATCAGCATTTTACAGCAAGCAGTTAAAGAAGACATCTTTGTCTTACTTCAACATAATGGAACTGCTAGATCAATCTGGGAAGCTTTACTTCAGAAATTCCGAGGGAGTGCTGATATGATCAAAAACAAAAAGGCCTTATTGAAGAAATCGTTTGACATATTTACTGCATTTGATCATGAAACCACAAAGGAAACAATAGATAGATATTGTCATCTGGTTCTAGAAATGAAAAGATTGGATATTCAGAAAGATGATGATGAGTGGGTTGATAAGTTAGCAGAGGCATTACCCCAACAGAAGTGGGGAACTTATCTGATGATTGTGAAACTCATGAGGAAGACTGAGAGTATGAACTTGGCACAGTTTATCCAGAAGATTGAGGAACAAGAGCTGGATATTCAAAAGACTGCTATAATGACGAATCCAAATGCCAAACAAGATGTCAGTTTGTATTACAGAGGGAACAAGTTTGAAGCTACTTCTAGTCCTAGCCCGAAGATTCAAACTGGTTACAGTGCTGATAGTACGTCTGGAACAAAGAGTAGCAATGTGACTCAAAGTAGTGGATTTTCTTCATCATTTTCAAGTTTTGATCCAAATAGCGCAACATCGACTTCTCAACGACAAAATTCAACACATCTTCAGTGCAATGTTACATTAAACATTCAAAATGGTCAGAATTTGTCTCCAGAAGTTGCCAAGCAGCACATGGCATCACTGGTTACTATGTTAGAATCTTATGAAAGTTTGATCGATGGGAAAATTGGCAATCCGATGCTTATCAAAGAAGATTACGACCAAATTGATGCTGAAGAACTTGAAGTGATGGATATCAAATGGTGCTTAGCAAGTGCTTGGAGGAGAGCTGAAAAGTTTCAAGAGATTACTGGTAGGGATGAATTTCGAGGAATGGCTACCTCTCCATTGGGATTTGATAAATCAAAGGTTACCTGTTTCCGTTGTAAAGGAAAAGGTCATTTTAAACGAGAATGCAAAAGTAAAGAAGCTATCGGGAATCAAGATAGAAACAATTATTATCAGAAATCAATCTTCCATCAGACTGCTCAACAACCTCAAATTGCACATGCTCATGCTACTAGTGATGGAAAGAAGAAAGCTTTACTGATTCATCAAGATGATGAAAAAGTTGCAGAGGGATTTAGTTGGGATAAATACATTCCATCTGATTCAGGCTTTGTTGCTAGAATACTAGGTGAAGAGTCTAGTGAGAAAAGAATCCCGATATTTCCTGATCTTGGAAGCGATGTGGATACTGATGATGAGGAAGAACATCTCAACAAAGCTAGAAAAGGCATTGATCTAACTAGTTTTAATTTGTTTTTTGCAGATAAAATGGAGATGTTGTACCAGAAGAAGATGGCAAGATTGAGGAAAGAGCTGGAAGCAGCAAAAATGCAAGCTGATGAAAAGACAAAGACAGAAGCTGTAAAAGCAAATGTTGAACCAGTGACTGAGAAAGTAGTTGAGAAAATCGTTGAAGTGGAGAAAGTGGTGGAAAAACTTGTTGAAGTTGAAAAGATTGTTGAAGTTGAAAAATTAGTCGAAGTTGAGAAAATTGTTGAAAAGATTGTTGAAATAGAAAAGATTGTTGAAGTTGAAAAGACTGTCGAAGTTGAAAAGATAGTTGAAAAGGTAGTTGAAGTCATGAAGCCTTGTGAGAAATGTTCTGAGTCTTGCAAAGTTTGTGAAGATAAAGATAAAAAGATTGCTGATTTAGAGAAGATTAAGGAAGATTTACTGTCTGATGTGAAGTATGTGAAAGAGTCATACGATGTACTGAATAGGACAGTTGATGGGTTGAAAAGAACGAATGCTGAAATTGAGAAAGCAAATGAAAAGATGAGTGGAACGTTAATGACGAAGCAAAGTGTAATCAATGATTATATTGAAGATTGTGCTAATCTGAAGAAAGAAGTGGAACTTGAGAAGATTGAGAGTGAAAGGATTAAACGATTATTGTTGAGTTACACTACTTGTGATTATTTGATTGATCGTGTTTATCCTACTGTTGCAGGTCTTGAAGCGTTCATGGATAAAAAGACTGAAGATACTGATACTGGTAAGAAACCAAGTGTCAAGTATAACAGATGTCCACCCCCGATCCATGAAACTTATTCTCCCAGGAATCCTAATGATGAGTGTCTAAAAAAGGCAGTCAACATCAAGTTAAAGTCTGAAATCATTGATGAATTACCAGACAATATTGATGTTACATTCACAGCGTCTGACACTGATCATGAATCTGAGTTAGTAAAGAAAGTTGTCGATCAGGTGTTAGATACGGATGAAGAGTCAAAGTCGGAGTCTAAATCTGAGAGTTCGAGTTTGTCAGAAAAGAGTCCGAGTTCGTCAGAAAAGAGTCTGAGTTCACCGGTTAACAGGGTTTACAATAGAGAATTCCTGTTATCAAAATCTAATTTGAATGATGGACCAATCAAAGTGGCTTATACTTTGAATGATTCAGACAAATTATATTCTGATGAGGAATTTCCAATAAGAAGTGTTAAAACTGAAATGATCAAACAGGTTTTCAAACTAACAGAAATTAATATTTCTGAAATAAAAGATTTAAATCTTGCTGAAAAACCTAAAAAGTACACTTCAAGAGTTCAACAGAGATTGAACAAGAAAAAAGGTTACAGTTCTGGTTCAGGTTATCGAAAGAAACTGAATCATAACCGTAATTATAAAAAGAATGGATTAGGTTTCACTTCCCAGGAAAACTATAAAAATGAGAAAAATTATAAACCAAAAACAACATTTGTTACAGGTGGAAGTTGTGAAGAGGAACAGAAGAAACCTTTCTGGAAACAGTCAAACCAGGAGTTTCTTGCTGAAGTGAAGAAGAATGTGAGAAGGTTTGCTGAAAGAGTTGACAGAAGAACCTGTTTCAAATGTCAAGAAGTTGGACATATAGCTTGGAATTTCCCCAAGACCAACTATCAAAAACAGGAAGTTTCTTCTAACTTTGGTTTGAGAAAGACTTGTGTTGATAAGAAAGAACAACCTGTGAAAAATGTTAAAAAGTTTGAAAATTCTACTTCTGAGGAAGGAGAAAGTTCAAAACGTTTTTACAAAAGAAAAGGTGATATGAACAAGCAAAAGTGGGTGGTTAAATCTGAGGGTAATTCTGAAAATGAATCTGATTCCATAAAATCAGAGGAGTCTTTGATTGATAAAAAGGTTATGAATTCCGTTCCAGAGGTGAACGATGAGAATTTTCCTCCATTGTCAAAGGAAAATTTGATGAAGAAAGTGGGAAAGGTAGAGATCTCAAATCAATTCTTCGCTGATAAGGGAGAATTTGATGTTGAGAAGGCTTTCAACGGAAAAGTCAAACATATTTTCGGGAAGATGGTTGATGGGAAGGTTAAAAGTGCTAAAGATTTTTACAAATCAAAATGTTGGTGGGACAGATGTTTGCCACCAAAGTCACCCAAGGCTGATCAGGCTTGGGTGGACATAATGTTTGAGTAAAAATCCGGATTTGCCGGAGCTCCCAGGTTGGTAAGAGTGGAGCAGGAATCGGCATCTTTCTTAGCAAATGATTCTACAAGTGGTACAGTTGGTAGAGTACAGGTGGTATATTTAATTTGTTATATTTTGATTTACAAGTGGTCATGGTTGGTGAGTGAACCTGTATGTGGTTGAAGGTTTTCACTGACAAGTGGTTAATCAAGGTCATTAAGTTGAACTTGATTGGACCATAATTACAAGTGGTATTTTGGAGAACAATGTGATGAACCCCTAACCTACAATTGGTAAAATCAAACTTATTTTCCGGAAAAACCATTTGATTAAAACAAACTTAAATGTTTTGAAGTCAATGGGAAAATAGTTTGTTGTGAGGGGGAGTTCTGATTGTTTATGCCGAGTGGATGGCGATTTGAAGTGATTTGATATCAGTTGTCGCTTTCTTGTATAGTTTGTTTTCAAATTTCCTAAAATGTGTTTGCATATTAGGGGGAGTAGAAAATTTCAGAAAATCCAAAAACATTAGAAAATTTGAAAAAAAAAACATGATAAAATCAAAAATGAGTTTTGTTGTATAAAAGAGGAAATGATAGTACATCAGTGGATGATCACGGCATGCTAAAGAAATGAAAAGTTAAATAGTGATAAACGGTCTCACTGATGATGTGCCAGTAGGTTTTTGCACATTTAGTAGATTGAGACGAGATATAAACCTAAATTCAAACTTGCTTGTTCTGTGGGTTAACACAAACTTGGATATATAGGTAACCCCTGAAATCTTGTTTGAAAGGTCCCTTATTCTGAGATACTAGGTCTTTATGCTCAGTGATATCTGGGGTATTATCCCGGGACTTCTGCTGAAAGAAATTTCTGACCTAGTCCCCGGATAATGCTTTTTGCAAATGCTTGAAACATAGCATCGCCCTCAGCAAGCTGATGAAACAATAAAATTGATAGTCGCTGCTGTTGTAATACAAAAGATCCTCCAAAGGGGACACACCAAAAGTCGAAGCCGTCATCTCTCTGCGTATCGAAAGATCGACCTGAGCTCTCACGGCCCTCGCACTATAATTTATTCCCTTACAGATATCATCTGTGGTATACTCACCTGTAAGACTGAATATTGGGATCTGGATACGGGAGTATATTCAAGTAGTGGGACACACGAATAAGTTCAAGAGCTTAAAACATTAACCTCGTATCTCGGATCAATTGAACTTTGTGTGAAAATTTAAGTGGATCAATATACTGACAATCTAGGTGAATTGTTTAGAACTTAAAATGAAATGAAGCTTAACGGTGTTGGTGATTTGTCTCAAGAACTGATATGATCCTCTTACACAAACTCACAAAAATATTGTATGTAAATATTTCTTTGCTGCATTTCATTTCTATTATTTCAAAAATCCCAAAAGATTTTCGGTGTGTTTTAGCATAAAGTTTGAAAAATTCAAAAAGATTTTAGACAACTGATGTTGAAAAGCTGATGTTCAAACTTCCGAGTGCTGAACATGATGAACAGGTTTGGGAAAGTTTGTTTAAAAATGTGTGAAATGGAAATGATATATATTCATGTGGTTCATCAGAAATTGACGTGATAAATGATGTATTCAGGATTGTGTCTTCAAGAGTTTAGTGAAGTTTCTAAATTTGTTATATCTTATCTTTTATGAAACTTATGTTTTGGGTAGAGAATATGCAGGTGAGTCAGGTTACGATACCTGAACCTGTGAAAGTCAGACTATGATCCCAGTACAAGTTGAGGAGGAGTCTGTTAGAGAAAGAGAGTCTGAAGATGCAAGAGCTAAGAGCCAGAGATCCTGAAAGAGAATTGGAGACAGGATAGAGCCAGATAGAGATCCTGAAGGAAGCTCAAAGACTGATAAAGACTAAAGATGCAAAGACTCGACACTGAAGACTCCGTCAACATCCGAGGGGGAGTTTGTTGGTGCATTCGTCTGTCGTCTACGTCTTCAGTCGTATCTCAGTCTCGTTGCGAATCTGAACGAGGATGATGTCACCATCTTTGGTGATGACATCATAATAGTGATGTCATTATCACATCACTATACAAAAGACAAAAGCATTAATGAGGTTAAAGTTGGAGTTCGGTCAACATGTTTATTTCTGATTTCATTCGTAATGTAAATTGTTCTAGGTCCGCTCATGTGTCAAGTGTCAGGTTCGCTTATATGTCAAGATAAGGTCCGCTTATATGTCAATTGTAAAGGTCCGCTTATGTGTCAGTGTATGTAAAAGCGGACCTGCTCTCCGATATAAAGGTCTGATAAGCGAACCTCACACATAGTTCTAGGTGTTGTCTTCCGGTGAGCCACGAAGTGCTGCCGAAGTGTCGACAGGTTGTAAACATCTTCCAGATTAATAATATCGACAGTTAAAAGTGAATACGCGCTGAATTACACCGAAACACTTGTTTCCGCCTTTTATTTCTGTGAAAAACTCTTCTACGCGACTCGTTCGGGTCGAAATTCGATCCTACAGTTCACATAGGCTGTTCTACATGGTCTACCCTCAAAGTCGTGTGTTGGGTTTGTGTACCCATCTTCGATACATATCCACATGCGAGTGTCCTGATATTCAATGAAGGATTGAAAACGATCCTTCCATGTCAAATAATTTTCCACCTTCATCATCTTAGGCGGTTTGTTGGTAGTGTCAACCTCATGCTCCATTCTCAAAAGCTCATTCAAACTTGACATGTTCGACATTTTAACGTAACAGACTGATAAAACCGTACAAAATTTCTCCGAAAACATAGGTTACCAAATTACACCGTTAGAATCATCTGGAAAAGACGAATCCAATGATATATAATGTCAAAAACCCAATTCGGGATTTTCCAGAGTCTGCCTTGTATTTTTTTTTACACAGGACAAATATGTGTATTTTACCCCACATCAAATATCCTCACACTTAACCTTCCGCTCCATTTAACCTTCTATCATTTCCCTTTAGCCGCTTTTGCAATTGTAAATGTTGGGTTGTATTACGGGGTCTGCCTTGTATTTTTTTTTTTCTTAAAAATACAAGGAATTTAACGGTGCAGACGGTTTTTTCAAACGAGCTACGGATCGCTTTCTATTCACGAAAACGTTAATTTTTTCTTACGCTTGCCAGAAAATATTCCACCCCTTTAATTATGATACTAATTTCACTAGCCAGTCAAGATTAATTTCGCTAATCAGTTTAAGTTAACTTCGCTGGTCTAATTCGCTGGTCTAGTTCGCTGAAAGGTCAAATTCGCTGCCAAATTCGCTACTTAATTTCGCTATAACGACGACTGGTAAAGTCGCTGAAACCGTTATAATTTCGCTGTGGACAATTTCACGGTTACCAAAGTTGCCTTTGGATTTATTTCACCGATAAGTATGCTGGTCAGTTAATTTCGCAGGTCCAGATCAGTTATTTAATTTCGCAGGATCTGATCAAATCAAATCTTTTCTGAATTCAGCAGATTTTTTCCTGATTTCGTATCAATTTCCTGCAAAATCGAACAAGCAAATCAGCAAACTTTTGACAAAATTCTGATAAACTTAATGAAGAACACGAAGACAGTCTTCGAATCTTCAAATTTTTCAGCCAAAAATTCTTCCAGAATCAACCAAATCTTTCCTGAAAACCTGCAAAACAACAACCAAACAAAGCAGAAGATCAAAACAGCCAAAAATTTCAAAAATTTTTATCAAACCAACAAAAAATTTCGAAACCCTAATTGTCCGGTTTCAAAAAATTTTGAAAAAACTCCCTGTTTCTGCCAAGCACAATTCTGAACCGAGCCTTCAAAAGCTTAATGCTCTGATACCTATTGTAGGTCCCCTTGTCGTATGGATCTTCACAGAATTGTCAATCCAATCAAGAGTGCGGAATCCTCTTGATCAGAATATCACAGAAACGAGTAGTAATCAGCAATTCACAATCAAACTGGGTTTCTATTGATTATCAATCTCAAGAATTACAATCAATCAAAACCCTAACACACACAATTTTGTCCAAGCTCTAAATGCTCTCACGAAATCCTCACAAACTCTGTTTTTGCTTATTAACCTAAACCCTAAAGCAAAGCCTTGTTTATATAACACAAGGTTGCAACTTTAGGCTAGGTTCCTACATGGGCTAAGGCCCAATTCGTCCCCCATCACCCAATGTGGGTTTTGTTTAGCCCAAACTCTATTATTCCACTAATACAAAGCTAAACCCGCTAACCGTTTATCGTTTTACTAATTACAAGATATCAAAAGACCAAATCTAACCAACAACCTTCTTAGATGTCACCTATTATCATGTATTTACAGTCCGACATGTTACCGGCCAGCAAAGAAGAGGATAGAAAGTTCCAACATAAAGCATTGCACTACCAAATATCAGATGGTATCTTGTATCGACGATCTTATTTAGGGCCCTTGTTACAATGTGTGAACCCTGAAGATGCAAACTACCTCATCAGAGAAATCCATGTTGGCATTTGTGGAATCCATGCGAGACCACGCATGGTAGTGGCAAAGTTGATGAATGCAGGATACTATTAGCATGGGATGCATTTATATGTGGTAAAGATTCCGAGAAAATGTGATGCATGCCAGCACCACACACCAAAGACACTGCGCCCCAAAAACGCCTTGATTCTGGTAACGACTGCCTGGCCATTTCAATAGTGGGGGATTGATATGGTTGGCCAATTCCCTGATGCCCGCGACGCAGTAAAGTTCATAATAATCGCGGTCGATTATATTACCAAGTGGGTGGAAGCCAAAGCCTTGGCCTCCACACCGGCCATGGTGGTGTGAAAACTTATCTAGGAACATATCATTTGCCATTTCGGCCTTCCCTTGCGTATAATCACAGACAATGGCACCAATTTTGCAGCCGAGGATCTTCAAGAATGGTTCAAAGAGGTGAACATAAAAATGTTTTCTCCTCTGTGGCGCATCCAAGGGGATTGGGCAGGTAGAAAGCATCAACAACAGCATCGTCCGAGGGATTAAGGCACGTCTTGGTACACAGAGAAGAGGATGGGTAGATGAGCTCCCGAGCGTCTTGTTAAATTAGTTGAATCTGAAGTTTTTTATGGTCCGGAGAGAAAGTACCAGATGATGAAGAGAAAGATAATGAGGATGATGAAGAAAAATTGGATTTTGGTGATTTTGATGATAACAATGATGATGATAATGCTGCTGATGATGATGATAATCAAGCTGGTGTTGGTATTACTACAATCGAAACAACAACAAATGAACTAGAAGTACCTGAAACTCAAACTAAAGATGATAGAACAGAAGATGTATATGAAATTCAGGGGGACTCAGGTGAAGGTATGAGGGATGCTTGTGAGGATAATACAAGAATCACAGACGCAGTAGCGATCACGTCTGTTCCTGCTAGTCCAATAGCCGAGCAGTTTATGAATGATGATAATGAGACTGAAGAGGGAGAATATGTACACAATTACACTAAAGAAGAACTTTTCAGGCTATGTGAAATTGATGAAAAGGAGTTCGTATTTGATTTTGAAGATGAGTTGATGGATACTGAAAACCATGACAAATATGAAGCTTATGTATTCGAGCCAGTTGTAGATGCTACCGATATGTTTCTTGAGGAAGCTAATGATATAGTGAGGAGGAAAATGGAAGAAAAGGCGAAGTCTGGTGATAATCTAGTGATTGATAAAAGAAATATTGTGACTAGAATACAAAAGTGGTTTTAAAATGTTCCAACAGAAAGAAAATATCGAAGACCGTTATCATTTTTCACGAGAAACAAAGATATATCTCTTGGTGAGTTGAAGGTAATAGCTATTCGTAGAGAATACGACGTGCAATATTTCAGAAACACCAATCATATTAAAAGTCTCCCGTGGTGATACATGACTGAGTTGTGCCTGTTGAGATTGATTAATTACCAGCTGAGTCAATATAATCAACGATTGCTGAGGTTTATTAACAACAAGCGAGAAATCATTTTAAGTGGTGGAAGCTTCAGGAACCGAAACGCATTGTATCAAAGACTGAGATTGATCCTGAAACGGGAAAACCTAAGGTGAGGTTGAACTATAAGAGGAAAAAGACGATAAGAAACATACCACTAGTGGAGATGGAACAAGATTTTCATACTAAATTCAGATGTTGGCATTATGATGAGAAAACTAGTGAAGTAGTGATAGTATTATACAAAGAAGGAAACTCGATCAGATGTGGATAGTTAAGATGTCTGAGAAAGATATCGAGATGTTGTTGTATAACAAGATATATTTTCAAAGGTTGATCACGATCAAGCGTTACAATATCAAAGAGTTGTGAAGGTGTGTTACGCATATGATATACATTCGGGAAGAATGTGGGATACGAAATGGAAAACGATCGAGAAGAAAGAGGATACAAGAGAGAAGAGAAGACTGAAGAGATAGCTGATCCACAACAGAAAGCTGTTATTATAAGATTTCAATATATGAAGAAACTTCTTATTAGAGATCAAACGCCAATTGAAAGATTTGAAAGGCTCATGCAGGATTACAAGAAGAGGTTCTTCGACAGCAAAGGATAAAGATCAACAAGACAAGATTGTGGCATTATCCAAGGGGGAGTTTGTTCATACAGAATGTCCAATGCCTACGTCTTAGTTTGGAAATAATTTTGATGTAAACCAGACTCATACGCACGCATGAGCACATACGTGCGTATGAGACTTGGTACATGCATGCGCATGAGCTCATGCTCATAGTGATGCCTATAAATACCTAGGTCTCATGCGCATATAAGTATCTTTCACACTTTGGAGCTTTGATACGTTTATATCCTTTGTATCGTTGTGATGCCCGCTTATCAATGAAAACTTTGAATTATGAATCAAGTGTCTTACACGATCACAATATGGATTCCACACATGTTATAATTCGTTAGATATCCGTGGCTTTTTGTATTTCTACATATTTATAGCCGTGCAAACCGATCCTACAATGATTGCAAAATAATTTCATATTGAATTCAATTATGATATAATATAATCACAAGGTACAAAGGTACTCCCCTTCAAAAGGTGCACTGTCCCACACTTAGATCTTGTGTCTTTTTGGCTCTAAGTGTTACTGTTACACTGAATACAAAGAACTTATATAGGAGGAGAGAACAGTTGCTGACGTCACCATGAAAGTGACCCCTAACAATTTATTGAATGATCTGACTACCTGTAGTTAGTAAAAATGCTGGATAGTTACATCGTTACATTAAACTACTACTTCTAGTGAAATATAGACAAAACAACTAGATTCCTTGAAACTACTAGTGGGAATCAGCACTTCTAGGAATCCATAACTTTTGGTCTTTCACTTGTTGACTTGATCTTCTAGTCTTCAATTTTGACTTTTGTTGACTTGACTTGTGACTTGTTGACCAACAGTTTGACATTCCAGCACTTGTTCTTCTGTTATCTATTCTTGAAGGCAAAAATTTTGTATTTGTAGTTTTGGCATTTGTTTTGAGAAGCCTTTACGGGTGAAAACTTCGGGATCAAGAATTGTACTTCAACTTATTCAATCATGCAGGGAAGATGAATCCTTTGTGTTTTGGCTTTCATCATCAGCAGATCTTATATAACCTAAAAATTAAAAAATGGTATATCATAAAATCCTTACCTCCTTGACTATACATACATATTTAGAAATACCTTGATAAGAAAATGGTTTAATTCAACTTGCATTGGATAACGAACTAATCTGATTTCAATTTTATAGTTGAAGTTATCTTATTTATATACAACTAGATTAGAATTTTATTATACTGGTTGAATAAATGCAATGTAATATAGTTATCAATAAAAATTAATGTCTTTAAAAATTGTGTATTGCATGAATTTAATAAATACTATGTATTGCATGAGTTTAATAAACTTGTATTTTACATAAGTATAAGTTGAATAAAACATAATCTAATATGTTAGCGCACATTTTTGTAAAGAAATGTTGTTTTTTTAAAAAGGTATTTGGTGTGACAGTTATAAATTTGTTTAAGTTAATTTCTAAACATTTTTTCAAATTGTTTTTTTATGTAATCGATAAATGTTAATTTAATTAAAGTGTTGTTAGGTCTTTAAATATTATTTTGTCATAACTATGCTAATTATAAGTATATAAATATATAAACACATATAGAAAGTTAAGAACTAAAACTTGAGATTTTTATGGTTGGTTGAATATCCTACGCAGGGTCGAAAATTCACGTGTATTAGGGACAACGGAAAGAAACTCAGCAAACTGGACCGTTTTTTAGTCTGCCCAGAATTCTTTAACAAGTGGCCTTCGGCTTGTGTTCGTGTTATGCCTAATAATCATTCGGATCATTGCCCGATTATTTTAGAAGTGGTTGATTTGAAATTCGGGCTTTCCGAATAAATGGTGTTGTTGGATCTTGGGCATTCTCAAGTCGGCTAGTTCTTCTGTTTTTGTGAATGGTGCTCCTACGTACACTTTTAAATGTGAAAAAGGAATGAGACAAGGCGATCCTCTATCTCCGTTCCTTTTCTTGGTTGTGATGGAAGCTTTTTCTTGTATGCTTCTTAGTGCTTCAGAAGCGGGTATCATTAATGGTATTGCTACCCCGAACAACGGGCCGGTTATTTCTCACCTTTTATATGCGGATGACGCTATTGTGATGGGGGTATGGTCTAAACCAGAAATTGTTAACATAGTGAGAATCCTTCGTTGTTTTCACATTTGTTCGGGACTTAAAATCAATATTGACAAGTCTAGTTTATTCGGTATTGGAGTTGGTTTGAACGAGATTGAAGTTATGGCTAACGAAATCGGTTGCAAGCCGGAATGCCCCCCGTTCAAGTATCTTGGCCTTAAGGTTGGTGCTAATATGAACAGGATAGCCAACTGGTAACCGATGATTGATATGTTTCGTGCCCGTCTTGCTAGCTGGAAATCCCACCTTCTGTCGATCGGAGGTAGGGTAGTTCTAATCAAAGCGGTGTTGGAAAGTCTTCCAACTTTCTACTTTTCTCTTTATAGAGCGCCTTAGAAGGTTATCTCGGACTTGGAAGGAATGATCAAAAGATTCCTTTGGTGTGGGTCCATGGAAGAAAGGAAAATGCATTGGGTGGCATGGGATATGGTCTCGAGTCATAAGAAATACGGAGGTCTCGGCTCAGCAAATTGCAAGAAACCAACATTTCTCTTTTATCTAAATGGGGTTGGCGTTATAAATCGGAAAAAGAAAACTTATGGAAGAGAGTTATTGATGCGCTACATTACTCTAGGTCGGGATGGGAGTGCATTCCGTTTAAAAAAGTCTTAATGGAGTATGGAATAACATAGCTAAGATTTTTATTAACACAAAAGTCGGAGGATGCCCGATTAGAAACTGTTTGAAAGGGATCAACGGCAATGGCGAAGAAATCAAATTTTGGTTAGATCCTTGGCTTATTAACGAGCCTTTTAAACTTTGTTTCCCTAGATTTATTCAGATTGGAATTGGAAAAGAGATGCTTTGTGGCGGACAGGATTAAAAGAAATGGGACAGATATGGAGACGGTTTGGTGCCGGATATCGACACTGTCTTATCAGGTGCTGCAGGAGAGTTTCTTGCAACTGCGATCTCTGTTAATTGATGTTCAAGTCTCGGATGTTGCTGATCGGTGGAAGTGGTCATCGAGTCCGGACGGCGTGTTCTCGGTTAAAGCCGTTAAGCGGCACTTGTTCGAAAATGTGGTGCAGGATAACAGGTACATTGTAGAGTGGTGTAGATGGATTCCAGCCAAACGCAATATTAACGTATGGAGATCGGAAGTGGATAAAATCCCAACAGCCGAAGCCCTTATGAGAAGGAATATATCGATCACCGACCCCTCATGTCCTCTTTGTAGCTCGGCTGATGAGTCGACGGATCACATCTTCACCGCGTGTCATGTGGCGTCGATAGTCTGGAACGGTATTTCCGCTTGGTGCAAGATCCCGAACATTTACGCTTTTTCGTTTAAAGATTTGCTTGGTATCCACAAAGAGATTAATGCTTCAGTTAGGAAAAAGGAGGTGATTCAAGGTATCATTATGATCGGGTGTTGGAGTATATGGCGCGCTAGGAATAAAGCTAAATTTTCCAATGTTCCGGTTAGGATTGAAAGCATTGTTAGTGAGGTTAAGGCCTTAGGTTTTCTTTGGTTTTCTAATAGATCTAAACATAAAGGGATAGAGTGGGAGGAGTGGTGCTCTTTTGTAAATATGTAATTGTGTTGTCTTTGGTTTGTCGGCCCGGTTTGGGTCGGCTTGTTCGTTAATGAAAGTTACTTTTCAAAAAAAAAAAAAAAAAAAAACTAAATATATCCATAATACAAATTTATTTTCTAAAATTGATAAATGAAGTTAGAGATTATAAGTATCTATAATTAATTTCATATTAAACTTATCTGCTTAATTATATAATAATTAATTACCCAGAATTAAATATCTTTATTAGTATTACTTGATATGAGAGAGAGTCTGAAAACACAAGGAGGCCTAGTATCAAGACATATGTCTAGAAATTAAATATGTGCGTAGCATATTTGATTTCTTGTGCGTCCTGCATAGTAATTAAATATGTGCGTAGCATGTATGTATATGCGTATATACACAAACAACCAATCATATATAGTATACAACCATAAAAACTTAAATTTTAAAATTCGGTTTTGATGATACAATTTGTTTGTTTGTCTAATAACACTTCACTTTACTAATATAATAAATGGACCTACTTGTCAGGTTAAAGGCATATTTTACTTATAGATTTCGAAAGGCCTATTTTACTTATACATTTGGAATGGGCCCGTATCCATAAGCACAAAATGGTAAAAGTGCATAATCCAATATGGAAAGGGATTTCTCTAGCCACCAATCCTCATTTTCATCATTATACTTGAGTGTACAGAGAAAGAGAGAAAGTCACCAAAACACTATGGTTGGACACACTTTTTGCAAGGGGAAGCTCGGGTTGTTTTTCCAAGCTAAGAAACAAGAGCATCAAGTTGTTTAAGCTTGGTTCCATTTAAAATATGTTTCAAGTTAAGTTTTGATATAAAGTTGGAGTTTTCGTGAACCTCTACGCACGGGATCATGTTAGGATTGTATTTAGAGGCATATAGATCCTTAAAGCAAGAATCTTGATTAATTTTAAGTCTGCAACGTAAGGAGTGGAATATTAGTGAATAGTAATATTTGCAATTAGTATTATTTTTGAATAGTATAGCTTAGTGAATATTATTGTTTGCAAATAGTATTGTTATGCAAAAAGTATAGTCTAGAAAAATGTCCCGTATGGAACGAAGACGCTGTTCATGAGAAAAGTTGATGGTTGTGTCACCACTGATCATGTTAACTTAGTGTCCATGGTCAAGACCCTGTAGCAAGAATAGTTTATGCCTATTCTTGTAGAACTATTTGAAAAGTTATGCCTATTGAATCTTTAATGTCAGAAAATGGTAATGCTTAGGCTATCGGGGGCACCCTCGGTGACTCCCTTCGGGGACCAAAGTTGCCGAGCGGTGATGTGCTGCCAACCAAGAGGGGAGGGAAATCGGGGGGCCAAATCGGTGGGGAGTCACCGAAGAAAGGAAGGAGAGAGGGAACTGATGGACCAATGAAAAATTTTTTTTTTTTTTTTTTTTTTTTGAATAAAAAAACAAGTCACCTAATAGGGGAGTGCCGCCATCAAATTGGGGTGTTAGGGGAGTTTAAGAGGGGAGTTGACGTGGCACACGAGGATTGGTTATGCGTAAGAGAGGGGACTCCCCTCTTAGGGGAGTGCCCCGGATACCCTTAATGTTTTGAACAGAAAGAATAGTTCTCTTGGGATGTGAAATAAAGAACACTTTTCTTAAAATGTGAACGGTAATGAATTAAAAGGTATAGAACTATTTGCAAGGAAGATAATGTCCTTCACTTACATGTAGGAAAGGTCAAATCCTATACCTTGGGAAGGTAGGGATGGTAAAGACTTGTATAGTGTTGTTAGGTGTAGCACGGGTTATGGCTCAACACCGTCTTCGTAGTGTAATTTTTTTTATTATTTTTTTTTCTATTTTATATAAAGGATACCCCTGAATAAATACGAGGACATCCCTGAAAAAAATAGGATACATGAGTTTATTACAATCCCTAATTTTTTTAAATCCCAAACGTTTTATAACCACATACTTGTATAATTAATTAGCTCAAATGATAAAGTTAGTCCAAATTAAGAATAGTTTAATTGAAAGGAGGCCCATTTGATAAAATTAACCCAAGCCCTAAAGTCCAAACCAATAAAATATCCATTTTTGATTAAGGGTGACAATCGAATGCGCCGGTAAATCCGGTAATATTTGAACAGTGGTCGAAAAAAAAGTTAAAGACGACGATTTGATGGAACGATTTCAACCGATGAAAACAAGAAGAGGACAAATACATTAGATATTTGTTTTACTTTATTTATTTTCTTTTTTTATTATTGTATGATTGCATATTAATTTTATTTTTGGATACCCCTAAATTAATGGGCTAGTTCCGCCACTAACTTGTATTGTTTTCTGGAGGGAATCGCAAAAGGTAACAGTTATGGGTTAGGGTTATCGTATGAGATGGGGTTATGTTTTTGAAAGTGTAATGGAAATATTAAAGTGTTACGCCTTTTACCTTATTACTAGATCTCACTAAGAAAAGCTGACTTTTTAGCTTGTATGTTAGGTTAAACCAGGTATAGAGCGATGCTAAGGCTAGACGGTATGGACCCGTCTTCACCCCGTCCTTTAGCGGCGACGGACCGGCACACCATCCCCCCCCCCCCCCATCTTGATCCAGTCATCGTCCTCTCCGTCGGAATTTCGACGTCCAGGACGGAGCAAAACATGTGGCCCCCCCTCTTTCTTCTCGGCGCTGCTCCGTCACCCCATCCCGCCACCCCCGTCTTCTTTCTTCCCTCCGTCACCATACCGTTCAGCCTAAGATGGTTAGCTCCCCGACACAGTCTTGAAGTTACCTAATATCTCATGAACTAGCATCCCTAGTAGTGTAGTTATTTTTCAATATTTGGTGTTGTATTATATATTGTAGGCTCTATATTGTCAATGTTGAATGTTTCCGCTGCTATGGATATTGAAACTTTTAGTTTAAGAACTATGTATGCTATGATTCACCTCCTGAATTTGGAGCCTTACACATTCTCTTCAGGTTTTAGATTTTTTAATTCTTCCTTAGCTAACGTAATTTATGTTGAGGTCACTACAACATAATTGTGGATATGTTACTCCCAAATAACCGATTTAGATCTAAACTAAATGGATTCTAAAGACGAATTATACAACATAATAGTGGATATGTTGATCCCAAATAACCGATTTAGATCAAAAGTAAATGGATTCTAAAGACGAATTATGCCATCCTTAATAAAATACAACTAAGTTTTTTTAAACACCACTCTCAATTTTTCCCATGAAAAAAGTTGCGCTTAAGTTTTTTAACACTTGATTTCTACTAGCTGCTCTAAATTGCACACAACTACTAGAAATCAAGTCTAAATTAAGCTTTATTGTTCTTTTGTTTGAATAATGATGAACATATTCATGACAAGTAAACCATTATATTAAATTGTATTTAATCCGTGCATGCTTTTCTATTTTTAATTAAAAACTTACTTGGAAAAAAGAAAAACATGTTATGAAAATAAAAAAAATATATATATATATATATATAGTGTGAGTTTCATTGGGGAACACTAAAAAAGTGGGGAACCGGGGAACACTCTTAAAAATTTAACTTAACATGTTAAAAATTAATTTTTTAAACATCTTTTTCGGCGCTTCTCCTTATATATACTTGTAGAAGCATTTTTAATAAAAAAAATCAAAAACTAAAAATATTAAAAAAAAAATTAAAAAAAGGCTAAAAAAAATTTTTTTAGAAAAAATATTTTTTTACCCGACTAGATTCTCCTCCTTTTTATAAAGAAAAGCGCTGAAAAAAAATTTAAAAAAAATTATTTTTAACATGTTAAGTTAATTCTATAAGATATAACTGTTTTTTAAACATTTTTTTTATATTTTTAGTTTTTGATTTTTTTTATCAAAAATGTTTCTACTTGTATTTATAAGAAAAAACGCCGAAAAAAAATTAGAAAAATATTTTTTTTAACATGTTAAGTATAATTTTTAAAAGTGTTCCCCTGTTCCCCACTTTTTTAGTGTTCCCCAATGAACCCTCCCCTATATATATATATATATATATATATATATATTTTTAAATATTTTTAAAAACCCTAACTATTTAACAGTTATCTAGTGTATGGATTTAACTATAATTCAGGTTATATTAGGTAAATAGGAGTACGTACTTGAAAGTTGAAATTACTATCTTAATTTTCAGATAGCATTCGTCCTTTAATAGTTATGAAACGTGTTGGATAGATGAACCAGATTCCGTTTACTTTTTACTTACCGCTTTATGTATGAAATAGGTTAAGGCAACCCGTAGCGGGGCTCCATATCACCAGAAAAAGAGGCATCGCGCCATATAGCGTCGCCGCACACCATTATGTTTGGCGCCCCATAGCCCCGCCTCACACCACTACGGCTGGTGCTCTGGGCTGATGATTTCAGAATCTCGCGAAGGTGATAACGGTGTGACCCATTCTTCCCAACTCATACACACATATATATACATACATATGTATGTATAATTGAAGGGGTTTTATAACCCCTTATACCACAAAACCCTTTTATGATATAAAGATACATAAAGCCCACGTCTGTCTTACGCATTTCGCCATTTGTTGTATAACGCCCACTACGAAGCTTTATGACTACACATGGGCTAACTAAGCGAGGACTTTTACAAATCACTTCTGTTTCTTCATGTTATAAATGCATTAATAGAGGGTAGGTTTTTTCAAACTAATTTCAAGATTATAGTAAATGTTGAAAGACTAAAAAATTTTGAGGGAGAGAAACGTTTTCATGAGTACTCCGTTTTCATCCTCCCTATTCTTTTTCCCTCCAGAACACGATTAGGATTTACCGTCTATTTACTAATTTTAATAGAATTATTAGATAGGATGAAATTTCAAACAAACAAGATGACTAGCATTAATTATAAGATGCTAAACCAACCATATTAAAGTTTAAAATTTTGAACTGAATGGATGGGGTTGCGTAAATGTAAAGCCATTAAAGTTAAGATGTTGTTCCGCTTGAGATAAAGAGTTCAAGCTCCGTCAAAAACGGATCCGCTTGAGATAAAGAGTTCGAGCTCCGCTAAAGACGGATTGATGGAAAAACTTGTTAAAAAATTGCACTGAATCATTTAATAAAAGTTAATATACGATATATAACAATTTACTTTATGTTTAAAATAAATTCACATTTAAGTAACGTTATAATAATAAATAAAGGATGTTTTTACTTGGTACTTAACGTTAATGTTTAATAGACTTTTTTTGTTATTTCAAGTACAGATGCACACATGAATAGTTGTATATAGACTGAATTATGGATATGTATGATAGGACTGAAAATAGTATGTACGTGCCTGTAGGGGAAAAAAATTGTTTTCCTGTGAAGGTAGGACTTCATCAATGGTTTCCTTGAGCCTATTTCTTTTTGCGGTTGTTTTGGATGAGTTATCAAAGTCGATTAAAGAGATAGTCCCGTAGTGCATGCTATTTGTTGATAATATTGTGCTAGTTGCAGAGAATAAGCAAAGTCCAAATGCAAGGGTTGAGGAGTGGTGAGCAGCTTTAGAGGGAAATGGTTTAAGAATTAGTCACGCTAAGACTGAGTACATGTACTATGATCTCAGTAATGCAAGCGATGGCGACGGCACTCAAATCACCGTTTAGGATCATTTGTTTCAAAGTGATGGGGGGGGGGGGGGGTAGACAGAGGCGTTGCCCACTGCATCCAAGGTGGCTGGTGTAAGTGGATAGCAGCCACTGGAGTTTTGTGTGACATGTTGTTTCCCATTAAGTTTAAGGGGGGATTCTATAGGGTTGCAGTTGGACTTGTTATGTTATACGCGACAAAATGTTGGGCCATCAAGAACACACAAGCACGCAAGATGGATGTGCAGCGATAAGGATGCCGAGGTGGATGTGTTGGTACACGTGGTTAGTCCGAATAAGAAACGAGGCATGTAGAGAAATGTTAGGAGTGGCTAGTATTGTAGATAAAATAAAGGATGAGAAATTCAGATGGTTTGGCATGTGAGGAAAAGACAGACGAGAGTGATAGTTAGAGTAGTGGAAACCCTCGTTAAGGAGGAGAAAAGGAGTAAATGTAGCCCCAAATTGATTTGGGATGAACAAATTAGGTACGATATCGTAGATTTGCACCTCTCTAAGGACATGATCCAAGATAGGGGTTCATGGAAGTGTACCATTAAGGTTAAAGACTTTTGGCAGATGATATTTATGTGTGTTAGACTTGGTTTAAGGACTTGAATGATCTTACACTTTTGGTAGGTATTACATATGACTTTCCTCGTTTTGTGTTTTGCTAGACTTTTCATCTCTATATCTTACATATCATGTTACATGAACTCCAATTCTTAGTACGGTACTCCTCAACCACACCTTTTATTATTGGTATCTTCTTATTTTTATATATTTAGTTTTGTGTGTTTGTCTGTGTTATCCAGGAAACAACCGCTCTATTCTCAAGGATAAATGTAATGGTTGTCTATATCTCACTTATCTCAGACATTATCAATAATTTTGCTATTTGTAGGATTTATTGGATATAGTTGTTGTTTACTACAAATATTTGTATATATTTCATTTTACTTCACACAGTTAATGCATAACCACATCTCTCTATCTACAAGTTTTAAAAATATCTTTTACCTTAATTTACTTAAAATATTTGATTCAATATGACATCAAATTTTTATTAATGACGATTATTTGGTTATGTATAATGTGACGTCACAAGGTATAAAACACACCTAAACCAAAAGGGTGTATAGTCCTACATCAAATTTAGGGATGAGACCACTACCCCTTATCACCGTAACCTGATTAATCCTGTAATGCCACATCATTTACAAAATTTATTACTCTTAACTAATTATTTTCCGCACGCGCGTTGCGGCGGGACCCAATGACTACAAAAGGCGTGTCAGTAATGGCAAACAGATACCGAATATCAAAACATAAATAAAATGACGTGGTAAGGATAATCACTCCGTCATAAAAAAAACGATTTTAAATAACCTAATATATAATAATAGGACCCACACGTCCTACACGTTGGAAATTCGGTTGTTTTCAGTTCAGTTATTACGGTGCTAACACGTTAAAATATGGATGAGCTCGGTACCAGTAACGGCAACGAAAGTACCGACCCGGAAAATCATCGAAATTAGGTACCGGCACCGAAAATGCTCGGTACAATACGGTATGGTATTTGAAGGTAAAAATCAATAAATACAGGTATGGTGCTAGACCGGTGTCGAACCGAAAGTAACGATTCTGAAAACACCAAAAGGTGGGTACCAAATTGGTAACGAAAATGATTTGGTATAGTAAATTTGGTACCGATACGATACCTGTTCGTTTATAGGATTTGATACGATTTGCTCATCAATATTCTAAATATCCAAGTTAATTTTACATGCTACAAGTCATTCATTACAGAAAAAGACAAAAAAGAAAGCAAAATAAGTTGTTGTAGACCAGATTACTTGCATTGCTGTGTTGCTACAGGATTTGATGAGCTCGTTACCAACCGGTACCGAAAATACCGTTACCGAAATCCCCAAAAGTGGGTACCGGTACCGAATATACCTAGTATGGTACGGTTCGGTACCGATCGGTACTGGTACGACACCGGTATTTGAGGGTAAAAACCGGTGAATACCTGTGCATAATCGGTAACGAAAATACACCGGTTTGATAAATTTGAGACCGGTACCTACACCCGATACCATTTGCTCATTTCATTCTATTCTATTCTAATTTTAATTTAAAGAATAAATAATAAATCACATTAATGTTCATTCAGTTTCAATTTTATTATATATTATATATAGATTATCTAATTTGAGGGCTTCACTATCCTCTACTATCCTCATCTTTTTTTTGTTCAAAAACAAAATTAAGTTTTCAAACACTCAATTCTAATGGCATCTTCGGGGTGGGATAAGACTTTGTGACCAATAGGTCTTGGATTCGATTCCCACAAGGGGGGTTTTCCCATATTTATTAGGTTTCCTCCTGAATTGGTGTATAGGCATTATGCCTAGTGGAGATGGATATGATCGGGTGGTTCCGCTGGTGGCACGACGATACTCCAGTGGTCCGTCAGTGATCCAAATTTGCCGTTCAAAAAAAAATTAAATTTGTAAATAATAAAAGATAAAATTAACACATAAATAAAAATTAAACATTAAACACATAATTAAATTAATACATGCCAAAAATTAAAAATAACACGTAAATAATTATACATTAAAACATATAATTACAAAAATTATATTTTAAACATTTAAACACACAATTATATAAATTAATAACCATAGAGGGAATCGGGCAACGAGCCGTCATGCTTATTATTAGGCACGACCACCCTCTTCTCTCGTTATTGATAACCAAATCTTTCAGAGGATATATAAATCATTTCCTTATCCGACCTTGGTTTGTAATCCACCCTGAGGTTAGTTTTGTCACCTTTGGCCTAAGTTAGGACTTCTTGTGTTGGATTAGGGTTTATTAGTGTAGGAATTTTTGCACTGGAGGATGAGACCCCTCCCAAATTCCTATCCTGTTAATTGTAGTTGACTAAAGTTACTCTTCAATAGTCGAATCATTAGGATGTTGTGGACTACAGAATTCAAAAGTGGATGTGGTGGTTTTTATGATGGTGGGTTTGAAGGTTGAGGGTTAGCACGACGACCACGACAGAATGACCGTGACGTCACTAGGTACAAAACTCTTCTAAATCAAAAGGGTTGGCCTGCATCAAATTTAGGGGGTGAGACCACTACCCCTTGTCACCCTAACCCTCATTAATTTTGTAGTGCCACGTCACTCACTCCATCCACTACCCTAAACTATCCATTTTGATGGCACCAATATGGTAAAAAACGCTCATCTTTTTCTTATTTAAAAATAAATTATGTTTTCAAACACGCAATTATAATTTAAATAAGTAACTAATAAAACATAAAATTAAAACATAAATAAAATTATACATTCAACACACAATTACATTAATACATACCGAAAAATAAAAATATTACATAAATAATTAAACATTAAAACACACAATTACATAAATTGAATTTTAAACGTTTAAACACATAATTATTGTTTTGGTAAAAAATTACCGAATCAATTAAGTGATCAAATTAGTTAAGTGAGGTAGTGTGCTAAGAATGTGTATCGAAAAATGCTAATTTAGTTGTTTGTAAAAAACAGTTTTCAGGATACGGCTAAGGATATCGAGCTGTATCTACAATCAAACAATGAGCAAAAAAGGTAAAGGGTGACACGGGATGTACGAGGAAAGCCCTTGATCAATCTAGATCGCCGGCACAAAACCTCGGGAGCTGACAATCGCAGCTGCCTTGTTCTTCTTATTACTTCAAATACCAGGATACAATGCAGGATATGATGCAGATCAACTAAGTGTTACAATGCGATTTGAATACAAGTGTAAGTGTGTTGTGAGTGTTTGCAGCTAGAGAGCAAGAGAGTTCGAGAGATTGTGTGTGTCCTTATCTGATCCGATCAATCCTATTTATAGTAAAACGAAACTAACTAACTAGCCTATAAATCCGGGATATAACGAATATTCCCTTTGTGAACATTATAGTCCACGTCTTCCGGCTTCAACGTCCATATTCCAACAGATTTGCCCGAGTCTTTGGGAGACGAAGTCCACTTGATCGTTACAGACTTGCACCATTAATCTGCACGTGAATTAATTAGTAATCACCAGGATACTGTATCAGGATGCTACCAATATCCTGATCCGGTATCCTGATCACAATAAAAGAAACATAGTCAGAATATTATTCAGGATATATGAGTAGAAAACCACCCATAACAATTGTCCCCAAAATATATTTGTTGGTATACCAATTCCAACGGATATATTTTAAAGCTTATCTCGAAAATCAAGGTTATTAAGTTGAAACGACGGTTGAAGTGACACGCTCCAACTCCCCATGCGATATTTACTCAATACCCCCTACATTCAGCCTATATTTAGCCGGACTATTCTGCATTATGATCATCACATTTCAAGCAATTCTTCAGGTACTCTCCATCTTTCTCTTCTCTGTTTTTCTTCATTTAAATCTTAATTGAAATCTTCCATGGCCTCACGAACAAGATCACGTACAAACGAGTCAACCCCAACCCTTGAAAGTCAGAATCTTCTTCGAGAGCCCGAAAAGGAGATTTGATCTTTTAACAATGCCGACATCGCCGCCTTAAAAGATTCTGGTGCCTTTCCGGCCGGAGTGATCATTCGTCCCTTAAACCGAGCGGTCCGTTCAGACGCAGTATCAAATGAGTGGGTTTGTTTCTTAGCCTATCTTTTCTCCTTGGGACTCCGGTACCATTTTCCGGCCTTCATTTCCCGCTTTTTTGAACTCACTGGACTCAGTTATGCTCAGACCATGCCAATGGTTTGGAGAGTTTTAATGGTGTTAGACCAAATTAAATCTCGTCATATCCCCGATCTTTGTGTCGAAGATCTCCATATGGCAAATCGTCTAAGGTCACATGGTAATAGCCGTTTTCACCTATTCTCTACTTCTAAGAATCCCTTGATCCTCAAGGCCACTAAGAACGAAGATCAATGGCAAAGAAAGTTCTTTTTTCGTAAGGAGGCATTCCATTGATAAGGGTTTTGACCTTCCAGTAGAGTGGTTTACTTCGGGTAGGATTTAGGGTTTTAGGATTATCCACAAATATATCCTGAAACTATATGCTAAACTGATACTCTTATGTTTTTATGCAGCAAACTTCAAGGAATTGGCCCCTCCAAGTGCAGAATCGGAGCTCAGGATCAAAGACATCTATCGAATTCCTGATAGTGAAAGGACCTTCTCCCTGTCTCTCATAAGTTCGAGTCAAAAATCAAGTTCAGAAATGTCTGGTAAGTATGTTATTAGACTAATTACAGGATATGAGTATTAAGAGTTAAGTATTTCTCCCTTTTTTATAGTGTCAATTATCAATCTTGAAGGCTTCCAGCTTGATGAGTTGGACAGTTATTCTGGCATTATGCCTGTTAAGCAAGAAACCAACCCTAAGCCAGCAGTCACGTCAAAGCCTACCGGTTCAAAAACCGCTACTGCACCCAAAGCTCCCCCAGCATCCAAGTCTCGAGCCTCCAGCTCACGTAAGAGGAAGGAAGCAGATCCTCCAGCCTCATCCGACGTGTTCCCTTTTGAGAATCACGGGTTTACCGAGTCCAGCAAATTCATGACCCGCTTCCTTAATCAGGTTAGTATTCTTATCCTATATCCTGCACACACACATATTCAATATACATATCTATATATTGATACCTATCCTTTGATCGTAGGGTCTAGTACGCCTAGTGTTCCTCTATGAAGATGCATGTGGTTTAAACTCGATGCTAGAGAGCAAGTTGAAAAAGGTTGAAGCTACCATTGCGGACCAAGCAGCGATTGCCACTGGCAAATCAGAGCACTACGAAGCGAGGTACAAGGCAATGACCCAAGAGCATCAGTCTGCCATCAAGAAGATCACCCACGAGGCCCAAGCCAAGTCCGATGTTGCCCAAGTTCAACACGAGCAGGATATGGCTTCATACCGGGAAGGCCTCAAGAACTCTGTCATCATCTCCCTCCTCTAGGCTAGATTGAAAATGGCCTATGAGACTAAGGCCCTGGACTTCGAATGCCCTTCATGGAACGTTGAGGCTTGGGAGGTGAAGTTGAAAGATATTGGTGGTAACCCTGTGGAACCTCCTGTGAAGTTTGCTGCGGAGGAGCCTGCTAAGGTGGCCGAGAAGGTGGATGATGTTGATGCTTCAAAGGATGCTGGTGACGATGCTGGGATGGATGCTGGAAAGGATGCTGCTGATGAAGCCATGGTGGAAGAGGGTGCTGCCCCTTGAAAGCAGCAAAATGGGCGATGGTGGATGTTGATGCCGAGGCCGGAGCCCATTTTTTAAATTTGATGGTTGTACCTGTTTGAACAATTTCGTTTCTTGTCCTTTAAACAATTTACTTTCCTGCACTTAAACCAATATGATAGCCAAAGGTGGAGGGATCCTGAGTTTCAGGACGAAGCGCTTGGTCATCAGTTAGTATGGTTTGTTTTGAACAATATAACAGTTGGAGGTGGATGGGTCTCGGTTTGAGACGAAACCTTTAACTGTTAAGTAAATATGGTTAGAAACTAATTGTGCTTTTGGTGAATGGATTTCAGTTTGAGATGAAACCAAAAACACAACTTTTGCTATGTTAATAATATAACCTTCTTTTGACCTTATTTATTGTTGTTCAATTTTTAGAAAGCTTGTTTTGATAACAGTTGTTTGACATGAATACAGTTTTAATTTTTAACCCAAGTATCATGTCCTAAACATTCCAACTAAATATCCTTAAGCATATTCTGAAAATATATTTTGAGAATATATCCTGAGAACATATCCTAATCAGGATATTCATAAATGTTATAATCAAGCTTTTGTCAAACATAGTTTAAAAAATTTAATGATTTAGATAAGGTTTTTAAAGGAATGATCATACCAGAAGTAGAGTGCAACCATACTCTCAAACTTCAATCCTTTTGCAATCTTTCCAACGGAGATGTCCCCAGTCTGGGACAATTAGCGTACTCGGTCAAAGCTTGATCCTTTGAGCTTTGCACAATTGCCTCAACAGGAATGTCCCCTGTGCATTATGTCTTTGAACACTTAGGAATTTTCTGGACATCAATCGCAACCGTTTGTATAATATTTGTATTACAGGGGATAAACCCTAAAATATCCTGGAGATAAATCCTTAGTGTTCTGGGGATAAACCCGTAGGTATTCTGGGGAAAATCCCAAGTTTTCATGCGCTACAGGCGGGAGTGTATAAACTCTAGGACATAGAAAGCTGAAAACCTTTAAACCTTAGAGAGTATGAAAATGCCCTTTCGTGAGAGAGGGTGATAAATCCTCATATACCTTTAGGATCCAGGATATACCCAACAATAACGAAATTGTCAGCCAGTTTTACATGGACTGGTCCCACTATCTTGAACTATCCCTGGACAACTTGCGCTCCAGGCGGGGTGTTTAAACCCAATTCGAGAGAAAGGTGAATACCTTTAAACCTATGAAGGGATCAGGATCCCTTAAACGTAAGAGAGGGGGCCAATCCTCTAATCTTTCGAATTATCCTGAGTGTATATTCTGGAGCTATATCCCAAAGCATATTCTGCAAAACAACTGTAAACTAAGGTGGGTGTTATCCTGGCTAACACCCATCTGATGCTTAAGTCAGTATTGGGTTCAAATAAAATAGAATTATATTTAAAAGAGATAGAATTCATACCATCTTGAGTTAAAAATTAAATTCTAAACTCACTTGAAAATAGGCTTTGAGTTGTATAGCATTCCAGGATCTTGGTAGTATATCCCCCTCCATATTCTTAAGCCGGTATGCTCCTTTCCCAGATTCCGACTAAATCTCATAAGGTCCTTCCCACTTTGGAGCTAATTTTCCATCAGCAGGATTAGTAGTATTCTGAAAAGCCTTCCTTAATACCCAATCTCCAACTTGAAACCTTCTAGTCCTTAGGTTCTTGTTGTATGCTCTGGATATCCTCTGTTGGTATGCTGCCATTCTCAACTTTGCTGCATTCTTTGTCTCATCGATAGTTTCCAATTCTTGGCATAGGGCTTCAGGATTCTTCTCAGAATCCCGGAGGTTGGATCTTGCTGTAGGTATCACCATCATTGTCGGGATTACTGCTTCTGCTCCAAATACTAAGGAAAATGGGGTTTGTCCAGTTGCACTTTTCACTGTCGTCCTATCAGCCCATAAAACAAAGAGTAATTCTTCGGCCCATCTTCCTTTCTTAGCTCCAAGTCTTTTCTTCAAATTATTGGCAATTATCTTGTTCAAGGATTCTGCTTGTCCACTTGCTTGAGGATGTACTGGTGTGGATGTAATCATTTTAATTCCCCAACTCTTGCAAAAGTCAGTAGTCCTCTTACTTATAAACTGAGAACCATTGTCACAAATTATCTCAGTTGGTACTCCAAATCTAGTCAGGATACTCCTTTTTATGAAGGATACTACTTCAAGGTCTCTGACTTGAAAAAATGCTTCGGCTTCAGCCCATTTAGAGAAATAATCAGTCATTGCCAGCATGAAGACTTTTCCTCTTGGAGCTTTTGGCAATTTTCCCACTATGTCCATTCCCCACTTCATGAATGGCCAAGGAGAAGCAATAGGGTAAAGTGGCACAGCAGGTTGATGTAATACATTACTGTTCCTTTGACATGCATCACATCTTCGAGCATATTCTGCAGCATCCTTCCTCATTGTCGGCCAATAGTATCCTGTTCTTAATACCTTTGAGAATAATGACCTGCCCCCAGTATGGTTACCACAATCCCATTCGTGTATATCCTGAAGCACTTCTTTAGTTTCAGGATCCTCCAAGCACCTCAGATATGGTCCTGCAAGAGATTTCTTATACAAAACATCATTTATAATAATGAATCGTGATACCTTCATTCTAAAGGCCTTAGGATTCTCATCCTTTGGGATGTGTCCTTCCTTGAGATATCTCATGATTGGAGCCGTCCAGGACTTAGAATCCTCCTCGGGATACTCATCATCAGGATCCTGGATACTTACTACTTCCTTATCCTGAGATTTGAGAAGATCCGTCGCAGGATACAGGATATGTAATATTGGTATTTGGGTTCCCTCCGGTATCCTGACCGATGATCCTAGATTTACCAAGGCATCTTCTTAGCATTATCCTCTTTTGGTACATGTTCAAGTATAAAAACATCGAAATATCCTGCTAATTTTTTGAGAATTTCGAGATACTCGATCAACTTCTCACCTTTAACTGCATAGGTCCCATTAAAGTGATTAGTAATTAACAAGGAATCAACAAATACTTGTAAATTTTTAACGTTCATATTCCTGGCTAACTCTAATCCTGCACTCAAAGCTTCATATTCTGCTTCATTATTAGTGGCAGGAAATTCACACCTAATAGCCTGGGGTAATATGTCCCCATGTGGCGATTTTAGTAGTATACCAAATCCTACTCCTCTCACATTAGATGCACCATCAGTATATAATGTCCAGAATTCTAAATTTTCTCCTAGCTGTTGTACTTCTAGGTCTACTTCATTTTGAATATCACTACTGAAATCAGCCACAAAGTCAGCTAGAGCCTGAGACTTAATGGCATTTCTAGGTTCATATACTAGATCATAGGCACTTAATTTTACTGACCACTTAGCCATCCTGCCAGACATCTCGGGTTTTCTAAGCACGTTTTTAATAGGATAATTAGTTTTAACATGAATCCTATGTGTCTCAAAATAGTGTCTAAGCTTTGTCGATGCCATAACTAAGGCCAATATTAATTTCTCTAAATGAGAATATTGCTAACATAATAGACCGGATATTGCTGACCTTCGTGATCCTTTACCAGGACAGCACTTACTACATTCCCTGATACTGCAAGATACAGGGATAATGGTTCACCATACTCGGGCTTCATCAATAGAGGTGCAGTTGAGAGATACTGCTTTAATTCCTGCAAGGCTGCTTCATGCTTCTCTCCCCACTCGAATTTCTTATTCTTCTTCAGGATATCGTAGAATTCCTTGCATCTTTCCAAGGATCTTGATATAAACTTGTTTAGTGCTGCTACTCGCCTTGTTAATCTTTGTACATCTTTCATGTTTGAAGGTGACATGATATCCATCATACCTTTAATCTGTTCCGGGCTTGCTTCGATCCCCCTTTTAGTCACCATGTATCCTAGAAACTTTCCTGCCCCCACTCCAAAGGGGCATTTGGCAGGATTTAGTTTCATGTTGTATTGGTCCAGGATATCGAACGCTCCTTCAATATTCCGGAGATGATCCTCAGCCTTCTTGGATTTTACTACCATATCATCAATGTATACCTCCATTGTGTCCCCCAGTTTGTCTTTGAACATCATGTTCACCAATCTCTGGTATGTTGCACCTGCATTTTTCAAACCAAAAAGCATAGCAGTGTAACAATAAATACCTGTTGGTGTCATGAAAGCAGTATCCTCCTGGTCCGAAGGTTCCATTTGGATCCGCTGGAATCCTGAGGATGCATCCATGAAGGTTAACATCTCATGTCCGGCAGTAGCATCTACCATTGAGTCGATATGAGGCAAGGGAAATGGGTCTTTAGGACACGCTTTGTTCAAGTCTGTGTAATCTACACAAACTCTCCATTTCCCATTTTTATTTTGCACCACAACTACATTTGCTAGCTACCTTGGGAATTTGACCTCCCTGATCATCTTGGATTTCAACAATCTTTCAACTTCTTCCTGAATGATTACGTTCCGTTCTGGAGCAAACTTCCTTCGTTTCTGTTGGACAGGCTTGAAAGACCTATCAATTCCGAGCTTGTGAGTTATAATATCCTCGGAAATAACTGTCATATCCTCATGTTTCCATGTGAATGTTGACATCCTGCATTTCAAAAAGTTAGTTAACTGATTCTCAATATCCTGAGGGATATTGGTTCCTACGAGCACCGAGACATCTAGATTATCTTGGTCCAGGATAATTTTCTTAACATCCTGTTCTGAAGCCTCCACGATATCCTGGGCTCGCATCTTTAATTGCTATGCCGCATTAGGCTTGGTTGAGGATTTCATCGAGGATGAGTAACACTCCTTTGCCTCCTGTTGATCACTATCCACCTTGACAACCCCCAAGGAGTAGGGATCTTGATGCATTGATGACAGGTAGATGGCACAGCTTTCATATCATGGATCCATGGCCTACCCAATATAATATTGTAACAGGATAAGGAGTACATGACACAAAAGCGTTGCATTGAGTTGACCCCTTCAACATACACAGACTACTTTATTTCTCCCACGGTATTACTGGCTTCTCCACTGAACCCAACGAGCACAGTGGATTTCGAAGTAATATCCATCGGGGATACATTCATCCTCTTCATTGTCTCCAGCTGAATTATGTTGACGGAGCTGCCATTGTCCACCAGTATCCTGCGCACAAAATGATTAGCAACATATAAAGTTATTACCAAAGCATCGTGGTGAGGATCCTGGACAGTATCCCTGTCATCACTGTCGAACGTGATCACTTTATCAGTTGTGAGGATTGACATCCTGGTTGGCTTATCTCCCCTTTCTGCCTTAGCCTCCTTCGCTTGCCTTTTTGCCGCAGAATATGATGTTCCGCAAATGTCGGATCCTCCTGAAATGAAGTTAATTATCTTGGCATCCGCAGGAGGTGATGCTGCTCGTTCAGGATCCTTCTCAGTATCCTGACCCTTATTCTTCTTTCTTCCCAGTAGATCCTTCAGATATCCTTTGCTCAGGAGATAGCTTATTTCTTTCCTCAGAGCAATGCAATCCTCAGTAACATGTCCGAAATCCTCATGGAAGGCACACCATTTGCACTTATCCTTCCAATCAGCTTTTTGTTGATTCTTCCGGGGCCACCTTGCTTTGTCTCCTAAACCCTGCATAGCATACATCAGTTCAGGTATATTAACAGAAAAACAATATTCTGACAACTCTGGATACTCCTCAGGATCCTCGTCTTCAACAGCATTCACTTTCTTGCTGTCATTCCTGCCAAATAGCTTAGAGCGATATGGTTTGTACGAGGATTCTGATTTCCTGTTGGTTGACTCATAGGTTGTGGATGAATTCATCCTCTCTTGCATCTTTTTGTCATCCTCCAGTCGAATATATCTTAAAGCCCTGTTTCGAGCTTCATCCAGGTTCCTGCAGGGATTCATTACAAGATCCTGGTAAAATTGAGAATCTTTTTGCAATCCCATCTTGAAAGCCTGCACAGCTGTTGCAACATCAAGATGTGGGATATCTAAGGATTCCAGGCTAAACTTGTTCACATAATCTCTCAAGGATTCCTAAGGTCCTTGAGTTATCCTGTAGAGATCACTGGTTAGTTTTTCAAAACTTCGACTGCAAGAAAATTGACTATTAAATAAATTGACTAAGTGAGCAAACGATGTAATCGAGTGAGGAGAAACGTTTAAGAGCCATTTTAAGGATGATCCTGTTAAGGTAGAACCAAATCCCTTGCAGAGGCAAGCTTCCTTGAGATCCGGAGGGATAGGGTTAATTTCCATCCTTTCCCTATACTGAGCAATATGCTCTTCAGGATCCGTGGTCCCGTCATAGAGCTTCATGTTGGGGGTTTGAAATCTCTTTGGGATTTCAGCATCACATATAGGATATGCAAACCGAGATATCTTAGGGCTATCCTGGGATACTTCTGGGATCGACTAGACTACTCTAGGTACACTGGATATCATGTCCTTTAACTTCTGAAGCTCTCTGGAAAGTGCTGATGTTATAACTGCATCCTACAAAGATCCAATACCATTAGTAGCAAGAGTATTATTATTATTAGATACGTTACCAGTCTAAGGATTCTGGCCATATCCCGAAGCATATCCGGAGCTTCTCACAGTTGACACCCTAACCGAATAAGGTATCTCAGGAGTATGATTCTGAGAGTGGCTAGGCACAATATTCCCCCTGTTATCCTCAGCATATACTGTAGAACTAAAGTTCAAAGCTCTGGGCTGCAAGGGAGTGACAGTATCCTTAGCGGGCCTGCTTGAGCTGGATTTCAAGAGTTGTATCTCTCTTATCAACATTTGGTTGGTCTCCTGCTGTTGCCTCATCTGTTCCTGTACACTACCAAATAAAGCTAGAAATTCATCATTAGAGGCCAAAACAGGAGCAGATCCCTGAAGCTTTGAGCAGTCATGCATATTATGAGGCATGTCCATCCTCTTATGTAGATATTGATAACCGAAGCTTTCGAATGATGGATAAACCATTTCCTCATCTAACATTGATATGTATTCTGCTCCCGGTTAAGTTTCGTAGTCTTCGGCCCAAATTTGGACTTCTTGTGTTGAATTGTGGTTTATTATTGTAGGAATGTTCGCCATTGGATGACAAGACCCCTCCCTAATTCTTATTCCCACTAATCATAATTGACTAAAGGTATAATTATACACCCAATTCAACTCTTTGAAAGTCAAATCGTTAGGATGTTGGGGACTATAGAATTCAAAAAGTGGAGGCGGTGGATTTGAAGATGGTGGGTTTGAAGGTTGAGGGTTAGCACAATGACTGGATGATCAAAGTGGGTTTAAAGGATGTGAGTTTGAAGGAGGAGGGTTTACATGACGAGGTGTTGATCGTCGGTGGTTTGAAGGTTCCATCAATTAAATTGGAAATGGATACCCTCCCCTATGATGATCAAATGTAGTGAAATTAAAAAAAAATGAGATTGGGAAATAAAAGTAATAAAACGCTAGAGGTTATGAATTGGTATGAAAGTGAATTGGTTTAAATAGGACGTCACAATTTCAAACACCCACCCCCTTCGGCTTCCATTACCCTTGCAACCTACCCGCACAACCGGCACCAATGTTGCCTGTGACATCCTGGAAAATCAGGTATCTTTCTTGATTCAGTTCCCATCATGTTTTATAATTTAGTTTATTTTATAAAATACAATTAATAAGTGTAACTATGTGTTTACGTATATCTAAGCTAACCACATCTACGTACGAGAGGAAACTCTAACGAATCCCGAAACCCAAACGATGTCCTCACTCCCTCTCCCTCGTTCTTGGCCCACTCGAAACAAACCCATTGCGTGATCTATTAACCTCGGCCCAAGCAAATTAAACCCAACCCACCCCCTTTACACCTGCGACCCACTAACCACCAGCCCACTCCCATATATATAAATATATATATATATATATATGAGGGAGAGAGAGAGAGACTTGTCTACGTGTGTTATTTTTTATTGTTTCTCATATATGTGTGTAATGCTTTGATCTTTATTGTAACTAGTGTTTGTAAATGACGCGCGTTGCGCGAAAGGCATTGGTGTTTTCGACCGTGGGGTATGGCGGGGCGGGGGTTTGGGGCATGGGTTGACACGTGGACTTCGAGCCCCTCGCTGGTAAGTGACGTGTTGGGTCGGTATGGCGGGGCGTGGCTAGCCCGCGTGGGTTGGCCAGTTTTATAAAAATTTTAAAAAAAACCTAAAATTAAAAAATACACACAGAATTTAAAAAAAAAAGCCTAAAATTATTATTAAAAGTTCCTAAAAATTACAAAATTCTACAAAAAAAAGGATTACAAAATTAAAAAAAAAAAGCCTAAAGCGTTAGGTAGATTTCGAACAGGGCGAGCTTGTCAAACGGCTTCCGCTCCTTCCCCCAGAACTCTGGATGTTGGCCACCACCACCCGGTCTTCGTGACCTATATCACCGCCCGGGACGCTACGGTCGAGATTCGGTCGTACTCCGGAGGTTGTTTTGAATTTTATTTTTTTACTAGGTTTATCACCGTCGCCGTGTTTCGGCGAACTTCTTTTATTATTTAGTCTGTGTTTACATGTGTTTTGAAATCACTACGAGCTCGTTGCGCACGTAACCGTTGACAAGATAAAAAGAAAATGTAGAAAAAACACTAAAAGATAACCGAAAGAAAATCAATAAATAAGTTGTATGGTAATGATGTTGTTCGTATGAAATCCGTGGTCAAAGATAAGCAAATGGTACCGAATTTCCCGAACCGAAAGATGTTAAGTACCAATTCGGTACCGACTTTTGGTGTTCCTGGTACCGATTTTTACTTTCATATACCGGTACCGTAACCGGTGTTTTTGGTAACAGTATCAATTTGGTATCGGTTAGCACCGAGCTCATCCTTACCCTTAAAAAAAAGAAATAATTAAAAGTTGAAGAAAATCTACGGCACCCGTGACTGAGGATGAGCCAATAGTACCGGGTAGCAGTACCGAAATTCCCGAACTAAAAGATTTTCAATATCAATTCGGTACCGACTATTGGCGTTTTCTATACCCGAACTAAAAGTTTTTTAATATCAATTCGGTACCGACTATTGGCGTTTTCTATACCAGGCTGATACCGGTTTTTATCTTCTTGTACCAATACCGAACATATTAAAAGTAGTATTAATTAATAATAATAATAATAATAATAATAATAATAATAATAATATATAACAACTGTTCATTCAATTGTTATTTTATCATATATGAATTTTACTAGTTAATAAGTTTTTGGGTACCATTTGATGTTTTAAATATGTGGTACTACTTGGAAGGTTTAATAACATTTATAATTCGTATGAAATTTGCTTTGTCAAAGGTGGCAGTAACATTGCCTACAAACAAAATGAATTAGCTTTTATGCTTTTCAGATTTTTCTATTTTTCTCTGTCTACACTCGGCATGGATTAAAACTGAATTGAAGTTGTTGGGCAATGAAGATGATTTTAAGGGGGTTTTATTTCTTTCTTTTTTTTTTAATAATAACGAGGACGTGGAGATTGTGCTATCAAAGAGTAAGAAAAGCGAACAAGATAGTTCTATAAATTTCATTGAATAACTTACAAGTAACTCTATCAACAATCATATTGATGGGCATGAGAAGGTAGACTACAATTTTGGAAAAATAGGCCTTGGTGATTTTATTTTGAGCATTCAACTAGTGTTTAACCCCTCAGTTGCGAGGCGTAGGTCGTAAGACCGTGCTAAGTAGTAAGCAAACAACAACTAAAATCGGAAAATGTTGTAAAGCAAAAACGCACCGCCACGTGACGTAAAACATGGGCAAAGACAAACATGAACTTATATCGCGACCTGCTGTAAAACGTAGACAAACTCGAATTTATACTAATACGGTAGATTATACGGCAGATCATAAATATAGTTATACAAATGATAAATACCCATATAAAGTGATAAATACCACTTATTTAATGAACTCCTATGATCTTTTCTAGAAATGTAAAAATTATTTGATATTGAGTGTTTCATGATACCATGGAACCCCACCGTCCCTCGCTCTGTAAAAGTCACATATCACCACCGCCAATTAAATCATCATCATCATCATCATACTCAGTAAATCCCACCAATAGCAATGCTAAGGTAGGGTCTGAGGAGGGTAGATGTAGACAGCCTTACCTCTACCCCGTAGAAATAGAGAGGCTGCTTCCAGTGAGACCCCCGGCTCGATTGTAGTTTTGTATCAAGCCTTGGACCTAAGACACATAACACTCAAACAATCGGGACAGAGACTGATTGGTGCATGATTAACCATCCGCCACTTTTAACGTTATTTTCACGAAATTAGTAAAATAACGTTATTTGGGTTATACCTTATATATATTAAACTTTTCACTTTAATTCAAACAAGCCGAACAAGCGACCCAATGAGCCATCTAACAAGCGAGCTTACCTTGGCTTGGGCTTGGCTCACTTACAAACAAGCCGATTTCAAGCGAGCCGCAAGCTTTTAAGCGGTCCTAATAGTAAGTGAGTTTACATTCATCTCAACAAGCAGTTTAAATGGAAAGTAAAAAAGGCCAGTTTTGTAATTAAGTTTTAAATGAGATGTAAATTGTGTATTGTAGCTAACACCATACTCCAATTGTTATATAGAATAATAATTATGGCCATACTCGTGTCAAGGAGTAGCAAGTGAAAGACCATATAATGTTTTGTTAGAATTCACCATAGAAATCTCAAAATCTATTTGATTTTCAGATACCTCTTTGATCTTTGACCCTTTCCGAAAACCACAAGCTTGAACCCCTACATGATTCTTTACATCACTATTTACTTTTTAAACAAGTGTAATTGCTTTTCAATTGCATTTAAATAAACTTTCTACAAAGTTTTACATGTTTTCTTAAGTTTTTAATAATACTGTAAGAACATATAATGACAGACGTAAATTGTGACCTAAATGTGGAGATGGTCGATACAAATTGACAAAAATGCTTTTAGCTGACCTGTTATTGAAAATTCATTTTTTTAACCCATTACTCAACCTGTTTGAATCATCTTTAGTCTCTCTACCAGATAACCTACCAGTTAACCAAGGTTATAAATTTTCTTTAGCAAAAGGTTTTGTTATCTTAATCTGATTTAAAATCTAAAAAGTTAATCCATGTGGAACCAATAAGTTTAATATCCATGTCCCACTTCCTTGACCTGGTTAATCATATGTATTTTGTTGCACGTATTTGTTACCCTTCAAATTAGTTTTTCCGACTATAAAAGGACACCCCTTTTGTGTTTCTCATCACCAAACTAAGTGATATAATTCACAAGTTACATATCGTGTTTTCAAGATAACAAGTTCAAAAAATGGGCTTCATGACTAGAGCTTTTATCTTGATCGCTATGGTTGCATGTCTTACATCAGTTGCTCATGCCATTGCTGGCCAAGCAACCTTCTACACTCCTCCCTACGTTCGTAAGTATAGGGACATAAATGAAACATGGACTATATTCTTATAACTTGTTTTGATCTTTTTTTTTCCTTTCTGTGTATGTGTAGCATCGTCATGTTATGGCTTCGAAAACCGCGGTGTTATGATTCTAGCGGCAAATCGTGGTTTGTTTAACAACCGAGCTGCGTGTGGGACTAGGTACCGTGTCAGGTGCACCAGCGGAACCAACGCAGGTGTTCCGCAACCTTGCACAGGTAGGAGCGTTGATGTTACAGTTGTTGATCTTTGTCCCGGATGTGCTGGAAATCAAGTTGATCTTTCCCAAGAGGCATTCGCAGTGATTGCTAATCCTAATGCCGGGAGAATTAACATTGAGTATACCCGGTAATGACACATTAAAACCAAATTTTATATGTGAAACTAGTACAGTCTTTGTTGAAGTTCTGACTAATTTTTTTACTTCTTTGTGATATTCTTATTTTCAGGATCTAACTGAAATGTGCATGCGAGATGCCAATAACAAACTCCCTTTAAGAGTTTAATAGGAAATAAAAGACTCAAGGGCATTGTAGCCATGTTTCTATGTGTCTCTCAGAGCAATTTATCTACATGAATAAAATTCTGAGTTCAGAACGACTTTGAAATATTGTGCCTCGACCTGTTTAATTCCCTCTTATTGCTACTTCTATTTCGGAAAGCTTCTTCTTTTATGGTTGTTTGCTTGACACATGCAACTACGAAACATCGAATAAATAATTCTAACACATTTTCATTTTCAACATATACATTTAGCATGGCGGGGAATAGTTCTTCCTTGACATTGGTCGAAATGGGCGGTCGCCCCTCTTTTATTGGAGCAACCATTTTAATATTGTATATCCACTTTAAATTTACGGTTTTGCCCCCAGTTTAAAATTACGCTTTTCTTCCAACTAAAAAATATAATAACCCTTTTGCCAGCAGCTCAAAATTACGATTTTGCCCTCGGTTCAAAAATTACGATTTTACCCTCAGCTTTTTATTTTATACCCATTTTTAAATTACGGTTTTGCCCCCAGTTTAAAATTACGTCTTCTCCCCAGTTCAAAATAAAATTATGTTTTTGCCTCCAGCTCAAAATTACGATTTTTCGCTCGGTGCAAAATTACGATTTCACACTCAGTTTAAATTTGCTTTTATGCCCCCAACTCGAAATTACGATTTTCCCTCGGTGCAAAATTACGATTTCATCCTCAGTTTAAATTTGCTTTTATGCCCCCAGCTAAAAATAAAATTATGGTTTTCCCCTACCTCAAAATTACGATTTTACCCTCGGTTCAAAATTATGATTTTCCCCCAGTTAAAATAAAAATATGACTTTACACCCAGCTAAACCGAAAATACGATATCTCCCTCGGTAAAAAATATTACGCTTTTACCTTCAGTCAAAATTACGTTTTCGCCCCAGTTCAAAATAAAATTTTGTTTTTCCTTCGGCTCAAAATTACGATTTTACACCAGTTTATTATTTTTATATCCACTTTAAAATTACGTTTTCGCCCCAGTTAAAAATAAAATTTTGTTTTCCGCCCGGCTCAAAATTACGATTTTTCACCAGTTTAAAATTACGTCTTTGCCCCCAGTTCAAAATAAAATTATGCTTTTGCACACAGCTAAAATTTACGATTTTCCACTCGGTTCAAAATTACGATATCACCCTCAATTCAAACTTACGTTTTTTTGCCCCCGGTGCAAAATAAAAATATGTTTTTCCCCTAGCTAAAAATTAGGATTTTACCTTCCGGAAAAAAAATTGATTTTCCCCCAAGTAAAAATAAAAATATGACTTTGCTCCCAGCTAAAATCGTGTCAAAGAGCTGCCTAACACTCTTTTTACTTTTTCTTTCTAGCAAAACTGTGGTACTGTTTTTTTAATTGATTGAGAATTATTCGGCTATCGCCCCGCAACATGGGCGGGGCAACACCTAGTTATTATATATATTGATTTCGAGGGAAGATGAATAGTAACTTTATTTTTATAATAATATATAGTTTTTTATTATTTTATTTTTTATTATTTAATATATTATAATAGTTTATTATTATATTTACTTTTAACTAGAATTGCGACCCGTTGCAATGCGGCGGGGATTCTTTAGTTGTAACTAACTCGATCTAGGACCCGAACGTAATGTTAAACCTGTCAAATGGGAAAAAAATAGACGATGTAAAAACATTCACCCACACACGCACGTTGCATCGTGTTAACTCGCAAAATTTAGAACGAAATGTAAAAACATTAAAACAAAGACGCACGTTGCGATTTGTTAAGTCACAAAATTTAGAACCAAGCATAAAGCGAAAAAATTACGGAAAATGAAAACTATAAAGGACCAAAGTTGAAAGTAAAAAAAGTTGCGAGGATAGATTGCAAAAGATAAAAAGTTTTGGGTTAAAAGTAAAAAAACAAATAGTTTTGTGTTAAAAGTAATTTATGAAATACTTTTGGGTGAAATGTAAAAAAAATCATTTGTTTTTTGGAAAACCCCCAAAGCCAAGGTTACAACAACCATATGCATAACCATTTTTTCTTTGAGAAACCCACAAAGTACACCCCGTGTTGCGGCGGGGAGTGAAACAGTGTCAAATAGTACTAATGCCACACAACCATCATCGACCACCAACACTGACTCGACCTAGGATCTGGGTGTTGTGACGAACCTGTCAAACATGGAAAAATAGAAGTAAAAACGTTGAACCACACATGCACGATGTGCGGTGTTAACTTTCACAATTTGAAACAAAACATAAAAAAGTTGAACCACAGTCATACGATGCGTCGTATTAACTCGAAAAATTTAGAACTATACGTAAAACGAAAATTTGCGAAAGATGAAAAGTATAAGTAACAAAAGTTGTGAAGTTAAATTGCAAATAATGAAAAGTTTTGGGTTAAAGTTAAAAAACAATTATGTAGAGTTAAAATTGCAAAAGGTAAAAACCTTTGGATTAAAAGTAAAAAATCAAGTTTTTTCTTTGAAAAAATCCCAAAGTACAAGGTACAAGTTGTATTGCATATTTTTGTTGCTTATTTATAGTAATAAAATAACATTTATATATATATATATATAATATTGATTTCGAGGGACGATGAATAATAACTTTATTTTTATAATAATATATAATAATAGTTTATTATTATATTTACTTTTATAACATATTTTTCTTTTTTTTAAACATCTATTTCCTTTACCTTTTTTTTAATAATTGTTTTTTTTTCTTATTCTAACATATATTAATTTATCGATTAACTTGATACTTTTTAATAATTTACGGTTATAACTTTTTTTCTAAAAACTTAAGTACGTAGTTCTGTTTGACTTCTTTCCCTAACATTTCGTTATAAGTTTTGTTAAAACGAGGTTATACTCAAAATAAAGTATTTATTTGGTATCATAAAATGGTACAATGATAAACTCGTTCTAATGGTTTGACTTTCTAAACAACATGCTTTATTTTCAAATCACTTTTGTTTTACATAATTATTTGCTCGGTTTCGCCGCAAAGCGCGATATAAAAAAACTAGTTTGAATTAATTATCTATACTATATTATTATTATTATTATTATTATTATTATAAGGTTAAAAAAAGTAATTTTACATTTGAATTGATTATCTACGCATGCAACTTTAAAAGATATATACTATTATTTGCTCGGTTTCGTCGCAACGCGCGATATAAAAAAACTAGGTTGAATTAATTATCTTTACTATATTATTATTATTATTATTATTATTATTATTATTATTATTATTATTATTATTATAAGGTTAAAAAAAGTAATTTTACATTTGAATTGATTATCTATGCATGCAACTTTAAAAGATATATACTATTGACTTTCAAATCAATTACTTCCACGATTTTCTGACAGACATAACTTTTATAACTTATAAATAGCTTTTTAAAAAAAATAAAACATAAAACTAGTATTTTTTTAATTTAAGTTTTGTTGAAATTGATAATCAGAGGAAACTGTATTGCATATATTTTTGAATGAATTTACAATGAAACAAGAAGCAATAATTTATAGGCTTTACAAGGAAAATATACAAGAAAAGAAGAGGCTGTTAGTGAGCTGTAAATGAGGAGGAATCATCGTAAATTGACCCATGATTTTTGGAGATGAAGACAATCATTGACTGATCCCACAAATTTCTCTATTGTATTTTTTTCTATTTTTAACACTCTCCCTCAAGATGAATTGTAGGATCTCCGAAATTCAACTTGACCAAACAATCGTTAAATATTTTTCCATTAACGGCTTTTGTCAGTATGTCGGCCAGCTGGTCTTCTGATCGAACAAATGGTAATTCAATAATATTTGTTTCCAATTTTTCCTTAATGAACACTACAAGAAAAGTGGCCATTAGAGACTAAACTATTAGGGACTGATATATCAGTCTCTAATACGTAATATCTAAGACTGATTTATCAGTCACTAATAATATTGGGGACTGATTTCTACGCGACATATATTAGTTACTAAAAATTAGTCTCTAATATTTTGACACGTTATTTGAGACTAAATTTCATTCGCAGATATGTTTGCGCCATATAGATTTATGGAGGGACACTTATTGGCTACTGAATTTCAGTCTCAAATATGTTCCCTTTATAATGAAAAATGGCGTATACGTGTTGGTGACTAATCTTTAGTCTCTAATGTAGATGGAATATATTAGAGACTGAATATCAGTTCTTTATATTTTAAAGACAGACAAAATTAGGGACTAATATTCAGTTTTGAACGCCTTTTGGTATAGAAAACGATTGGTGACTAATTTTCGGTGTCCAATTATGTTATGCATATTCTACCATCTATTGGGAAGCATCAGGGACTGGGACTGGGACTGGGACTGTGACATCAAGCTTAAAGATCTTTCCGAAACCTTATTAGGAACTAATATTTAGTCTCCAATGATTTTTTATAGACGGGACAAATAATTAGTCTCTAATAATAGACACAAATTTTGGTGTTTCAAATAAAAATATTACAAACTAAAAATTAGTCCTCATTGTTATTGTGACAGACCATAATGGGGACTTATATTTAGTTTCAAAACCACGATTTTTTCTTTATAAATCAGCCGGAGCTTTGTTTATTGAGGTTGTGAGGCTTAATGAGTATGATATTTATGTAATGTTTATTTAATACAAATGAATATATGTTTATGAATAATTATTATCATAATATAATACTTCAATACAATAAGTATTTTATATACATATTATGTTATATATAAAAAAATTATAAGTTAAAAATTATATAAAAACTTATAAATATAATTAAACTATTTAATAAATAGTAAATGCGTGAAAGCGAAGCTTGAAAAACCTACTTACTAGTCAGGCTCAAGCCTAGTCGAGTTCGGGCGTGTCTTGCAAATGGGCCAAGTCGAGCCCGTGCTCCGCTTGTTGGTAGTTCTTCAAGCTCGAGTTCGGCTCGTTTAGCATCTATTAATTAATATATCGAATAAAATAATATAAATAATAGACTCGTTTAGGCTCGCGAGCTCGATAAGTGAAGCTCGAGCTCGAGATCGTCTACTAAACAAGCTTATTTTTTGGTTCGCGTTTGGCTCATAAACAAGTATAAATAAGCTCGACTCGGCTCGTTTATTAGACAACTTAAACTAAGGGTTTATTGTTATTAAATATTAAAAAAAACTAATATTACACTGAAGCTCGATACGGCTCGACAAGCCTGACGAGCTTCACATGACAGACTCGAGTTCAGGGTCCATAAATAAACAAACTTTAACTTAGGCTCAAGCTCGGCTCATTTTGAGCTTTTTCTTAAGCTGATACCAAGCAGCTCGTGAGCCGCTCGATGCACCCGTTATAGCGGTGCACCGTGGTCAAATATAGTGATACATCGTCAACCATGAGCGTACATGACCCATTTTAACAAATATCCATTATATATTATATATATACATATTCCTAAAACGAATTCATTTTTGCGCTTTCCTTACCACCCCCAAAAATCATCTGTCCCATGTCCCAAATCACAAGCTAGGGTAAAAATAAAGAGGAGGCATAACGACTTTACAAGAATAGAGTCGGTTTTCAACACTGAGAGGTCACGTAACTCCGTCACCGTTCCGTCCATAGAGTTTTAAATATCGATAGTTAGGTTTCTTGAATCGCCAAAATAATTAAAGTTTTTGATTTAGAAAGATAAATGAAGTAGTTGATGATGCCCTTGATCCGTGTTTTGGCAGCTTAGATGAGAGTCTGGCCCTTGATCAACAAAATGATCCAATGGTTGGTGTTACATCTTGATATATCTCCCCTAACATCAACAAAAACCTTAAGCGGTCTTTACTTCCCACTTTCCCCCAAATTGCTTCCCACTTTCCCCCCAAATTGCTTCCCGCTTTACCCCCAAATCGCACAAGCCTGAGAAGACCAGCACCGATGCCTGCGTTTGAGATGACCACAACCACCTGAGATGGGCACCACCACCGGAGCACTAGGCACCCACCACTAAACCCCCAAATCTGCTGGATTCGCATCCGGAGGTTTTATCTAGGGTTAGAGAAGAAGTCGGAGTGGACGATCATTCGATGTGAAAGACGTTCTACACCTCGATTTATTCAGGTTTTATATGTTCGTTTTTTAGTTTGATTATTTCTTGCTTATCATTCAGATTTGGTTTGCTAATGATGAAAAAAATCATCTGCAACCAATTCTCAGTTACGTTGGCAAAGGAAAAAAATGTTTAAACTAATGAAGAAATAAGAATTGTATGCGATTGTTTTATATTGGAATAGATCATATATCCAGCTGGTTTGTTTAATTTGAACAAATTCAATCACCATAACATGTTTTTTTATTGGTATTATAATATGACAAGATTCTTCTTTATCTTTAATTTAATTTGAACACTTATAACCTGTTTTGATTTCCAGCGGTGGAATTAACCGAGAGCAAATTGGTTTGTGTTTACTCATGTTCAAACAATTACAGTATCCTTATTAAAATTTTAAATAACTGGTAATTAACCAATTAAAATTTTAAGTGGTAATCAAATGGTAAGAGGAATCTCTAACTTTTTTATGGCATGACATGAGTGATTTAATAGGAAGAGGGTGTCTCACCTTATATTGTGAAATGGTATACAAAGGGGAGACCGGAGAGTTTGGGAAATATTCTTATGAGAATCGGATGATTAAAATGAATTTCTGGATGCCTATTTATAGGTACTTATGCTTCAACGTCTCCAAATTTACACATGTACATGTCTGGTTCTTTTATTCAAGCTGTTCGGAGTCTTATTCTAAAATTGTACATTGCGTTGTGACCCGATGGTAATCAACATCCCGCCGCAACGCGCGGGCTGACGTCAACTTGTTATAAACAATTTGTTGGAAGCTACATAATTAGAGTTTAACAATCGGGTCAAAAGGTTTCAGTAAATGAATAAACGGGTCACGCCTTGTTGCATTTTTCTCTACCGGGTCAAGTCGTGTTCATTTTGTTTACCAATTTATAATCTCTGGTGGGTCCATTTTGTTTAGTCTACTGCCCAATATTCCAAGTTACCAAGATATGAATATAAAGTCCCCATTTGTGGAAGTATCAAGTTACAGTTCAGTTGTAAAGCTTCTTAATTATTTTGAAATGGTCCTTGGTTGGTTTAGTTAACTAATATAGTTATTAAAAAAATATTATTATTATGGGTACAATTCCAGATTTAGTTAACTATCTCTATTCTTCTCTTTTCTTAGGTTTATCTTTTCTTTGTATTTTGTTATTATTCATGTAGGCTTGTGATCATTTGAACATTTTATATTTAAATTAAAGCGTAAAAGTGCTTTGCTAATAGTTAATTTTGAAGGTCATTATGTTTGAAGAAGATTACGTGCTTGATCTATACCTTTGACAATGTGTGGATGAGAAGAATAATATGGTTGAAGTGCAGATTAAGTTCGAGTGGCTATATCTTTAAAGGTATGATACACAAGTCCATATCAATGTTACAAGCATCTATTTACTGTTATATAAGTTATAGAAATATTATTTATAAATTTATATATGACATAATATATATACATATATTTATATGTCATTTGTTTATTTTTTCATATATAAATGACAGGCTTGTTTAGGCTCGCGAGCTAGCTCAAGCTTGATAAGTGAAGCTTGGGCTCGTTTACTAAACAAGCTTATTTTTAGGCTCAGGCTTGGGCGAAAACTCGTTTAAACTCGACTCGTTTCGAGCCGATCTCGACTAGCGCAGCTCGTTTACACCCCTAATTGTTTCTATATGCTTTTTGTACTTCCAAGTTAAGAGTTTTGTTTACGTAGAACTCCCATATTTAAAAGCTTAGGTACATATGATACAAGATGTGAGTTAAAACAATGCAATTGGCCAATGGAAAATTAGTATTAAAGTTTCATTTTAGTTGTGCTCTTGATATTGTATGTATCTGATTTCATATCTCAGTCTATGATTGAATTTTGCAAAAGTGTTGCTGGCTTTTGACTTGCCTTTTGTGTTCTGGCAGTTCACATTAGCACTCGAGAATCTTCAAAGGTGTTTCATATTCTGTGAAGGATTTAATAAAGCAAACTATTTTGACGATGTTAGAGTTGCTTCCGCCGGATTAGTTCTCCGTTATGGTCAGAGTTTTGAAACATCCTCTCGATTGATTACTGTCCTCTTCGTTAATCACGGGTAAATTGCAATCAGCCGTAGTTTTATGTCTTTCGAATACTTATTGTTGTTTATTGATCTATTCTGTTGATTACTGTGCTTGATTTGTTTTAAGATTGGATTGATGCTTGTTGTTTAGGTATACTTTGTTAATCATTGGGTAAATTATAATTATCTGTAGTTTTGTATATCTTAAAGTTAACATTTGATTACATAAATTTCTAGTTATATACTGATGATTTTTTTTCGTATTATGCTTTGAATCAGATGGCCACATGTATGTTGTGCAGTTGATTGTTAAGGTTTATAAGGTATTGGGTTGAAAAATGGTAAACCAAACAATCAAGAAGCAATCAAGTGTTCTTGTGCAATTGCAGAGGAGGCTAAATGGAAAGATGCCTTGAAAACTTATTGCTCTTTGGGGAAACAGAAAAAGGTCACAAGTTAAATGAATAGAGACGTTTTCATTTGTATATATTTTGAATTCATTTGTATTTGAAATTATTTATCTATGATATTATAGATACATTTGGTTTCATTTGTTTGGAATGGATACCTTTTTTTGTATTATCTTCGAGAACAACAAATGTTATCATAGACTGATTTCAGACTTTTGGGACTACAATTAAAATGTATTTGAGATTTATTTTCAAGAACTAAAATGGCTTGATAATTAGAGACGGATTCCCAGTCTCGGAAACATCTTATTAAGGACTGAATCGATATGGAATTATGAACATAATGAAATGTATTAAAAACAATATATACACAATTTAAACAACTGATTTTCAGTCGCTAAAGTTATGTTTTGGGGACTGAAATATCATAGTATTTGAGACTAATTTGCAGTCACCAAAGACATGTATCGGGGACTGAAATGACGTAGTAACGGGGGACAAATTGAGGACTGAATTTTTATGTATCAGAGACTAACCGTTAGTCACTGTTGGTGTCATACAATCGAGACCGATTTTCAGTTACTAAAAACACTATCTAGTACTAGGTATCTGGGACTGGCTGGGGACTGGCAAATCAGTCCTTGATAAACATTAGGGACTGATTTTTATGTATCAAATACTGATTTTTTAGTCTCTAATACTCATTTTTTTTGTAGTGGAAGTACCTATCCACTTCAACGTGTTTTGTTCGATCATGCTGTACTGGATTTTCTGATATTTGGATGGCTGCCTTATTATCGCACATAATCTTGCTAGTTTCTTTCGGAGGAAAACCAATCTCAGTTAAGAGCGTACTTATCCACAAAATCTCTGTTAATCCTTGTGTTATCCCTCTGAATTCTGCTTCAGCACTTGAAAGAGCAACCACCTTTTGTTTTTTTCTTCTCCATGTAACAAGATTTCCACCCACTAAAGTGAAGTAACCGGATGTCCCCTTGAGATATCTAATAATTCTCCATACTGCTTCCATATGAGTTACTTGGGGCTGATGCATGAATTGACTTACGATCCCTACAGCATAGGCAATATCTGGGCGAGTGTGTGAGAGATATATCAATTTTTCAACAATTCCTTGGTATCTTTCTTTGTTTGCTAATTGTGCCCCTTCTTCTATATGAAGTTTCTGATTTACGACCATGGGGGTGAGAGTATCTGAAGGCTTACAATCAATCATCCCTGTTTCTGCCAACAGGTCAAGAACATATTTTTTCTGGCAAATAAAAATACCTTGTTTCGATCTTAGTACTTCAATTCCAAGGAAGTACTTGAGATTCCAAGGAAGTACTTGAGTCTGCCCAAGTCTTTCCTCTCAAATTCTGAGAATAGACTTGCTTTCAACTCTGTCATTTCTTTTTCATCATTCCCGGTGATGATCATATCATCAACATAGATGATTAAGCAGGTTATAAGTTTGCCTCTTTGTTTAAGAAACAAAGTATGATCTGAGTTGCTCTGTTTAAACCCATACTTCTTCATGGCTAGAGTGAACCTCCCGAACCAAGCTCGAGGGGATTGCTTTAATCCATAGAGAGACTTCTTGAGACGACAAACTTCTCCAGTTTGAATTTTTTTTGTGAATCCAGGTGGAGCTTCCATATAAACTTCTTCCTTTAGCTCTCCATGTAGGAAGTATTTTTAACGTCAAACTGATGAAGTGGCCATCCCTCATTTGCAGCTATTGAGAAGAGAACCCTGATCGTGTCAATTTTGGCAACTGGGGAAAAGGTCTCGGAGTAATCAATCCCATACGTCTGAGTGTACCCTTTGGCTACTAATCGGGCCTTGTGTCTTTCAATTGTTCCATCCGGTTTGTGTTTTATAGTAAAAACCCAGCGACATCCCACGGGTTTTTTTCCAACCAGGAGAGTACATTTTTCTCATGTATCGTTCCTTTTAAGAGCATCCATCTATGTTTCCATTGCTTCCCTCCAGTTCTTTGACTCTAGAGCTTGCTTGGCTGTGGTTGGAATTTCTTCAGAATATAGTCAGAAAACAAATGCTTTGGCTTCCTTTGACAAGTTCCCTTCCGCTATGTTTGCCATAGGATATTTTGAACTTCGAACCTATTTTTCAGGTGAGTATCTTTTCGGAGGGACTCCCCTGTTTGCTCTTGGAGGAAGCATATATCTTCCATCTTGTATTGGATTGTCTTGTTGTTCTTGTAACACCCCAAAAATAACCGTTAGACATACGATCTAAATTTATTAAAGGTTTAACCTAGTAAATGTAAATGTTTCAAATACTAGTAAGATGAATGAGAAAGCCTAAAATTTAATAACAATACAAACTAGAGGGGGCCACATGTGAAAATAACAAAAGAAGGGGATTGAAAGAAGTAAAAACCCAAATCACACACTCCTGGTGTGCGTGGCTGGGATCGATCGAACAGGGGGAGCAAGGTGAAAACCCTTGTTCTTGCTAACTCACTCAATTGATCAAGGAATTCAAGTCTAATCTGTTGCATGTCTCAAGTTCTTCGATTATCTAACCCTAATTAGTGAAGTGGTAAGTTTAATTTTCTGAATTTGATGATTTGTAGAATGAGGGGTTTAACCCAATCTCGAATTCGGTGTCTAAATGTGAGAAATCTGAGTTAGGGTTACCTTCTAGAACAAGAATCATGTTTGATTCTAGGTTATTTGAAAGATTCTAGTGAAAACCCACTATATGAAATTGAGATGTGAATTAGGATGATTTGTAGTGTCATGCATGTGAATCGTTGATGAATAATTCTGTTAATGATGCTTAAACACTAGATGAATTGATATGGAATGAGGTTTGCTTGATTATTGTTAAATAATTAAAAGAACTAGATTAGATACATGTTTTAGTTAGTTGAGTAAATGTCCCAAAAATGCGAAACCCGCCAAGTGTTTGATGAAATGCTTGAAAGAATAAAAATGTGAAATTTGGAAAATAATGGAATGAGATTGGTTGTACTAAATGAATGAATGAATGTGTTAATATAGGCGTGAAGGAAGAAGGTTCAAGTATTAGGAAATCGGAAGGCACACAAGATCGAGGTACGTTAGTGTACACCTTATGTTTTTATTATGTTGTCATATGAATAATAATCTCTAGTGTATTGAATTGTTATGTTGGAACTGTGAATGTTGAAGATATCCGATTGTTGAAAGTAAAGTTAGATCCGTCATAAACGGATGTTGAGGAATGATTAAAGATACGAAAGTTAACACATCATATCCGGTACTTTTAGTCGAACCGGGTATGGGAAGTTATGTATGTAATGGACGAAAGCCTACTCGATCCGTTTTTCCTCGGATCGAGGTATGATGTAAGAATGTAATGACTATGATTGTTCATTATGAACAAATCGAATGAAAGCGATGTAATGATGCTAGTATCCGTTCCTAACGGGTATGTTAAGTAAAGTATGCTTAGCCTCTATTTGAGGTAAGCATGTAATGAACCGTTTAACGGTTAGCAAAGTGATTAAATGATGATAATCCGAGAATGAAACGAATGGGTTTATTATCTAGAATTGTTAGTGGCGAATTACTAATCTATTTATTATGTTGAATGTAGGTAAATCCTCAATTTAGGCGACTTGGCAATTTGGAGCGAGCATATGCACACTTTATGGTTATCAAGCGCTTCCCCTATTACGTATTAATGTTTTGGGTCAAATGCTCGTTTTTTGTATAACGTTGTTAGTAGTTACACTTTTTGACACTTGATGTATGGTTCTTAGTCGTGTCTAGTTGAACGGGTTGTAGATACATATAAATAAGCGGATCGATCCGGCACCCGGATAACTGACTTATGCATTGAAGGCGAGGTTAGTAAAATGTTTAATTCTTGATTAATGATTAAGAATCCGTAGACTTATTTGTAAATTTGAACAAAATGAATGGTAGAATAATTATGGTATAGTATACAATGATTGACCTGTAATGGTCAGCGTGAGAAGGTATGAATGTCATTAAGAGGAAGATTTAAAGGACTTAAATGAAAGTTGAGCTGAATTGGTTAAACGCTCGTATGGTGCTCGTACACAACATACCTAGTTGTTATCATAAGTAGTTCATGCAAGGAGCTAATAATAAAGTGTGCGAAGGATTAAATTTGAGGCTAAACTCAAACTTGTAATTAGTTCAAGTGACGGTAGTAACCGTAGAATGATGCTTTATACTTGTATTAAGTATGAAAAAGTAATTAGGAAGTGGGTAGCTTTGTATTAGCACCACTAAGTCATTAAATGTTTATAGTATACGTATAATGTTATGCTAAGCCCTCATATGAACAAGAAAGTAATTAGAAGAACGTTAGTAATGGGATAATGGGGTTTGTTAATCATGACTACAATAATGAATTATATCGTGCATGATTCGTGTGCGGAATGAAATAAATCGATTTATTTATATTAGTAAATGTATGAATATGTTACGCTTATTTAGAAAGATAGAAACAAGCCGTAAGCATAAGCTTGTACGACTAATAGTATGCATTTGGAATAAATTTCAATGAACAAACCGCTAGTGATGATGTATGCTAGGAACTAGCATTATAAAGTGAAAACGACACTAATAAGAACTCTGGATCAGATTCTGATTTATATGTGATTATGAAGGTAATTTGCTTGATTTAAGAACGGAGGGTCAATGCGTACAAATACGTTTACATGAATGAAACTCTTGCCAAGATCCTGAATGCATCAATGTTGTATTAAGCATTGTGAATGAATAGATGAAAAAGTAGGAGTAGAAGTGGTTTAGTTGGAATGGGAAAGGTTTCCGGGACGAAACCTCCTTTAAGGGGGGTAGACTTGTAACACCCCAAAAATAACCGTTAGACATACGATCTAAATTTATTAAAGGTTTAACCTAGTAAATGTAAATATTTCAAATACTAGTAAGATGAATGAGAAAGCCTAAAATTTAATAACAATACAAACTAGAGGGGGCCACATGTGAAAATAACAAAAGAAGGGGATTGAAAGAAGTAAAAACCCAAATCACACACTCCTGGTGTGCGTGGCTGGGATCAATCGAACAGGGGGAGCAAGGTGAAAACCCTTGTTCTTGCCAACTCACTTAATTGATCAAAGAATTCAAGTCTAATCTGTTGCATGTCTCAAGTTCTTCGATTATCTAACCCTAATTAGTGAAGTGGTAAGTTTAATTTTCTGAATTTGATGATTTGTAGAATGAGGGGTTTAACCTAATCTCGAATTCGGTGTCTAAATGTGAGAAATCTGAGTTAGGGTTACCTTCTAGAACAAGAATCATGTTTGATTCTAGGTTATTTGAAAGATTCTAGTGAAAACCCACTATATGAAATTGAGATGTGAATTAGGATGATTTGTAGTGTCATGCATGTGAATCGTTGATGAATAATTCTGTTAATGATGCTTAAACACTAGATGAATTGATATGGAATGAGGTTTGCTTGATTATTGTTGAATAATTAAAACAACTAGATTAGATACATGTTTTAGTTAGTTGAGTAAATGTCCTAAAAATGCGAAACCCGCCAAGTGTTTGATGAAATGCTTGAAAGAATAAAAATGTGAAATTTGGAAAATAATGGAATGAGATTGGTTGTACTAAATGAATGAATGAATGTGTTAATATAGGCATGAAGGAAGAAGGTTCAAGTATTAGGAAATCGGAAGGCACACAAGATCGAGGTACGTTAGTGTACACCTTATGTTTTTATGATGTTGTCATATGAATAATAATCTCTAGTGTATTGAATTGTTATGTTGGAACCGTGAATGTTGAAGATATCCGATTGTTGAAAGTAAAGTTAGATCCGTCATAAACGGATGTTGAGGAATGATTAAAAATACGAAAGTTAACACATCATATCCGGTACTTTTAGTCGAACCGGGTATGGGAAGTTATGTATGTAATGGATGAAAGCCTACTCGATCCGTTTTTCCTCGGATCGAGGTATGATGTAAGAATGTAATGACTATGATTGTTCATTATGAACAAATCGAATGAAAGCGATGTAATGATGCTAGTATCCGTTCCTAACGGGTATGTTAAGTAAAGTATGCTTAGCCTCTATTTGAGGTAAGCATGTAATGAACCGTTTAACGGTTAGCAAAGTGATTAAATGATGATAATCCGAGAATGAAACGAATGGGTTTATTATCTAGAATTGTTAGTGGCGAATTACTAATCTATTTATTATGTTGAATGTAGGTAAATCCTCAATTTAGGCGACTTGGCAATTTGGAGCGAGCATATGCACACTTTATGGTTATCAAGCGCTTCCGCTATTACGTATTAATGTTTTGGGTCAAATGCTCATTTTTTGTATAACGTTGTTAGTGGTTACACTTTTTGACACTTGATGTATGGTTCTTAGTCGTGTCTAGTTGAACGGGTTGTAGACTTGTTTGTTTTGTTGATGGTTAAAACAGGGATATACTCGTCTTATGGACGGGTCATGCCCAAATTTTGTTAAAAATCATGAATTAATGACTTAGCGTTTTTACCTTTTAAATTGCGAAAGATTTGTCCATGTTAAAAGTTGTGTTTCTTGCGTCTTTTGGATGGCATTCCTATTAGATGTAAATACGGGCCTTACAAGTTGGTATCAGAGCCTAGGTTTGAGGGATTCGAGCAAGAGTAATAGTGATTGAACTCAAACCGACGGCTCGTGCAAAAGTGTGCTCGCTCCGAGATCGCCAATGAGGTAAAATTTTAAGTTTTTGCTTAATACAAGTATGTATAGCGTGTTTATGATCAATATTTAAGTTAAGTATGTGGAGTAGTAATAATGGGAGTTAAACATTAGGTTATATCAGACCTGGCGCCGCACACAGTTGTGTCGTTAAGTGACACAGCTGTGTGGACCATTGATGCATGTTGCTGAGATCAGGGTGTGTGGCAAGGCTGACACAGCTGTGTGACATTGTACTCAGATAATCAACACAGCTGTGTCTGGGCAAAATTTCCACAAACTTCATATTTTTCTTGAGTTTTCCGCAACGAATCACCAACAAGCTTTCCAAAACAAGGTTTTTCAGTATTTCAGCAAAGGAAGGGCCGTCGCCGACGCCCTCATACTTGCCGACGGCCTAACTGTCTGCCTACGGACATTGTGGGCGACGCCCATTTACGAAGCCCGTCGCCGACGGGGTGTAAGGCCGTCGCCGACGGCCAGCGGAATCTCAATCCGCTGAAAATTTTTATTTTTGTATTATTTTCGCGTTTCGAGTTCCCGAGTTGTCTGAAAGCCTGTCTAATGATTATGTAGGGTTCATGTAAGGCCTAATAAGACATATGTAATCACAAATGATGGTTACGAAGGAAAGAAATTTGTAAAGGTCGAAGGTAATGTGTCGAATGACACGAATGAACGCTGAAAGTTTAAAAATTAAGTAAAGTTTAAAATATAAGAATGCGAATGAAGTAATTACGGACTAATGAATTATGATGTATTGATACTTGTGAATTATGATTTAAGTTCCCATACTTCTCAGAAATGCCCGTTTTATGTTCCAGTCAAGGTATTAGAAGATATAATAAGTTATGTAAAGTTATGTAGATCGTCAGCGATAAAGTAAATTTTATAAAAGTCGAATGTAACGTATGGAATGGCGTGAAATGAATGATGAATGTATAAAGTGGAGTTGGAAACGTATGATAATGAATAATGAAGGAAGTAAATATAGACTAAAGTACTTGGATATGTGAAGGAACCGGAATTGTTAATAAATAAATATAAAAATGATGAGATTAGTGGTGAAAATAATTTGAAGAATGTGAGTTAGATGGAATTCGTATGAAAATTCGGATGAATGTATGCTTTGTTAGAATTCTGCATTAGAGGTTTGTACCTTGTACATGAATGGTGTGATGCTTATGTGTATTTAATGATTTGCTTTAGTATGATTAAGAGGCGAATATGTGCTAAATGTGAATCATACGAGCTAATTAGTAAAGGATATGTTGAAATTATGCTATATAGTTGCTTCGAATGAAATTTGCTAATTGTAAAATCATGGAGCATTAGCATGTGAAAGTACGTGTATGTGAATGTATATGTGTATTGTTTAGTGGATCACGTAAATTGTACATCTTGCACAATACGAGTATGAAATACGTAGGATATTATTATTATGACCTACCATATTTAGATGAATACATGTTCAAAGGTTTGAAGTGTGTAAACGAGACAGTTGACTTTCTGAAAGTCAACAGTATAGGGATATCATGGGATGGCCATTAGACACAATTGTTTAAGTAAAGAGTTAATGTGTTACGTACTAGATGAATTACGTGTTATGATTGATGATAGTTTAGTTGTGTGGAATTGAAATTAAGTGGAACGTATAAATAAATGAGAACATGGTAATGTTAATGAAAGGTATGGAAAGGATAATAGTTCAGATGTTAGCTAAAGACGTTTTGTAAGTGTGTTCGAATTGAAAGTAAGAACAACCCGTACTACAATACTTATATACAAAGGTACTGGGTGGTGGTTGACCTTAAAAGGTTATATTGTAGAAGTCAGTGAATAATAATTATTTACAAATGCTGGAAGTATTACGTATGAAATACGTGTAAAGTAGAATACTCATTAGTAAAAGACATGTTAGAGAACGTAGGTGAATTAACACCTAATACGGTGAACAAATAAATGGAAATGGTATATTAAGGGATGGTCATGTATTGACCGAAGCTCGAGAAAAACATGAGAATCATCTCACTTATGTCCGGTCAAGCTAGCAAAAAGGGGTCTAACGATTCTTAAAGGAACGGATCTATATAAGAAAGAAAGAAAGATAAGAATGAAAAGTATAAGCCTACGATTGAATGTAAGACAAACTTAAGAAAGAAGGGTGGGAACACCACTAGAAATAGGATGTAGAGTGTCGCGTTGAGACGCGCTACATGAATTAGGACATGGAATTAAGTGCTAGGACCCAACACTTGATGTTGAATGTAGAAGATTAATACGAAAGCATATAATAAGAAATGACATGGTAAATGATACGACAGAAGAACGAAGGGTACAGATGAAAATGTTTGAATCTGAGAAATGGATTCAACCATGTAAGGAACGAAAGGTTGGATCCGTAAGCAAGCACGGGTCAAACCAGTAAGAATGAAAGGTAATAAATTAAAAGTTCGAATCCGTAAATGAAGATGGATTAAACAAAGAAGAATAAAAACTAAAAACGAAACTCAAATGAGTCATACGGGTCAAATGGCGATCGCCATTTGAACCCGGTATTTAATGTTCGAGTTGTCAAGTTTATTACTTATAGGTGAGCATAATGTATGGGCACGCATTGTCACAGTTTGGAAAGTATTAACCGTCGCAAAGTATGAATAGCGAGTCAAGGGATTTGACCCGCGCCAGGTATGTATAAAAAGATTATATATTTAATAGGAGCTTAGGGCTCGACTAGAGAATGATGTGTCAGAGTAGGATAACTGATACCCATATGTAAGAATGTATTTACAATTAGATTTCCGAAAAGTCAAACGAAGTAAATGAAGTCCTTGCAATTATGCGAGTATAAGGTACGAACGTGTACCTCGATGCGACCACAATAAGTAAGGGGGTGTTAGTCTGACCGTGAAAGGTCAAACTGCGAAAGTTGACGAAATAATCAATAAAATGAAAGGATAGTATGTAAGAAATGAAATGTATGATATGTTTTAGCATTTACTTAAGAAAATTATGAAAGAGACAATCGGCGAACAAACACCCTGTAGGACGCAAATATGAAGGGTTATGTGCTAACTATTATTTATAGAAAAATATGATGCAATTCTTAGTGAGATGATAAGTAATGAAGTTAGTGGAAGGATGCTCACGAGTGGGAGCATATTTCATGAATGAATGAGACCAATTCTGGTAAGGAAGATACATATAAATAAGCGGATCGATCCGGCACCCGGATAACTGACTTATGCATTGAAGGCGAGGTTAGTAAAATGTTTAATTCTTGATTAATGATTAAGAATCCGTAGACTTATTTGTAAATTTGAACAAAATGAATGGTAGAATAATTATGGTATAGTATACAATGATTGACCTGTAATGGTCAGCGTGAGAAGGTATGAATGTCATTAAGAGGAAGATTTAAAGGACTTAAATGAAAGTTGAGCTGAATTGGTTAAACGCTCGTATGGTGCTCGTACACAACATACCTAGTTGTTATCATAAGTAGTTCATGCAAGGAGCTAATAATAAAGTGTGCGAAGGATTAAATTTGAGGCTAAACTCAAACTTGTAATTAGTTCAAGTGACGGTAGTAACCGTAGAATGATGCTTTATACTTGTATTAAGTATGAAAAAGTAATTAGGAAGTGGGTAGCTTTGTATTAGCACCACTAAGTCATTAAATGTTTATAGTATACGTATAATGTTATGCTAAGCCCTCATATGAACAAGAAAGTAATTAGAAGAACGTTAGTAATGGGATAATGGGGTTTGTTAATCATGACTACAATAATGAATTATATCGTGCATGATTCGTGTGCGGAATGAAATAAATCGATTTATTTATATTAGTAAATGTATGAATATGTTACGCTTATTTAGAAAGATAGAAACAAGCCGTAAGCATAAGCTTGTACGACTAATAGTATGCATTTGGAATAAATTTTAATGAACAAACCGCTAGTGATGATGTATGCTAGGAACTAGCATTATAAAGTGAAAACGACACTAATAAGAACTCTGGATCAGATTCTGATTTATATGTGATTATGAAGGTAATTTGCTTGATTTAAGAACGGAGGGTCAATGCGTACAAATACGTTTACATGAATGAAACTCTTGCCAAGATCCTGAATGCATCAATGTTGTATTAAGCATTGTGAATGAATAGATGAAAAAGTAGGAGTAGAAGTGGTTTAGTTGGAATGGGAAAGGTTTCCGGGACGAAACCTCCTTTAAGGGGGGTAGACTTGTAACACCCCAAAAATAACCGTTAGACATACGATCTAAATTTATTAAAGGTTTAACCTAGTAAATGTAAATATTTCAAATACTAGTAAGATGAATGAGAAAGCCTAAAATTTAATAACAATACAAACTAGAGGGGGCCACATGTGAAAATAACAAAAGAAGGGGATTGAAAGAAGTAAAAACCCAAATCACACACTCCTGGTGTGCGTGGCTGGGATCAATCGAACAGGGGGAGCAAGGTGAAAACCCTTGTTCTTGCCAACTCACTTAATTGATCAAAGAATTCAAGTCTAATCTGTTGCATGTCTCAAGTTCTTCGATTATCTAACCCTAATTAGTGAAGTGGTAAGTTTAATTTTCTGAATTTGATGATTTGTAGAATGAGGGGTTTAACCTAATCTCGAATTCGGTGTCTAAATGTGAGAAATCTGAGTTAGGGTTACCTTCTAGAACAAGAATCATGTTTGATTCTAGGTTATTTGAAAGATTCTAGTGAAAACCCACTATATGAAATTGAGATGTGAATTAGGATGATTTGTAGTGTCATGCATGTGAATCGTTGATGAATAATTCTGTTAATGATGCTTAAACACTAGATGAATTGATATGGAATGAGGTTTGCTTGATTATTGTTGAATAATTAAAACAACTAGATTAGATACATGTTTTAGTTAGTTGAGTAAATGTCCTAAAAATGCGAAACCCGCCAAGTGTTTGATGAAATGCTTGAAAGAATAAAAATGTGAAATTTGGAAAATAATGGAATGAGATTGGTTGTACTAAATGAATGAATGAATGTGTTAATATAGGCATGAAGGAAGAAGGTTCAAGTATTAGGAAATCGGAAGGCACACAAGATCGAGGTACGTTAGTGTACACCTTATGTTTTTATGATGTTGTCATATGAATAATAATCTCTAGTGTATTGAATTGTTATGTTGGAACCGTGAATGTTGAAGATATCCGATTGTTGAAAGTAAAGTTAGATCCGTCATAAACGGATGTTGAGGAATGATTAAAAATACGAAAGTTAACACATCATATCCGGTACTTTTAGTCGAACCGGGTATGGGAAGTTATGTATGTAATGGATGAAAGCCTACTCGATCCGTTTTTCCTCGGATCGAGGTATGATGTAAGAATGTAATGACTATGATTGTTCATTATGAACAAATCGAATGAAAGCGATGTAATGATGCTAGTATCCGTTCCTAACGGGTATGTTAAGTAAAGTATGCTTAGCCTCTATTTGAGGTAAGCATGTAATGAACCGTTTAACGGTTAGCAAAGTGATTAAATGATGATAATCCGAGAATGAAACGAATGGGTTTATTATCTAGAATTGTTAGTGGCGAATTACTAATCTATTTATTATGTTGAATGTAGGTAAATCCTCAATTTAGGCGACTTGGCAATTTGGAGCGAGCATATGCACACTTTATGGTTATCAAGCGCTTCCGCTATTACGTATTAATGTTTTGGGTCAAATGCTCATTTTTTGTATAACGTTGTTAGTGGTTACACTTTTTGACACTTGATGTATGGTTCTTAGTTGTGTCTAGTTGAACGGGTTGTAGACTTGTTTGTTTTGTTGATGGTTAAAACAGGGATATACTCGTCTTATGGACGGGTCATGCCCAAATTTTGTTAAAAATCATGAATTAATGACTTAGCGTTTTTACCTTTTAAATTGCGAAAGATTTGTCCATGTTAAAAGTTGTGTTTCTTGCGTCTTTTGGATGGCATTCCTATTAGATGTAAATACGGGCCTTACAAGTTGGTATCAGAGCCTAGGTTTGAGGGATTCGAGCAAGAGTAATAGTGATTGAACTCAAACCGACGGCTCGTGCAAAAGTGTGCTCGCTCCGAGATCGCCAATGAGGTAAAATTTTAAGTTTTTGCTTAATACAAGTATGTATAGCGTGTTTATGATCAATATTTAAGTTAAGTATGTGGAGTAGTAATAATGGGAGTTAAACATTAGGTTATATCAGACCTGGCGCCGCACACAGTTGTGTCGTTAAGTGACACAGCTGTGTGGACCATTGATGCATGTTGCTGAGATCAGGGTGTGTGGCAAGGCTGACACAGCTGTGTGACATTGTACTCAGATAATCAACACAGCTATGTCTGGGAAAAATTTCCACAAACTTCATATTTTTCTTGAGTTTTCCGCAACGAATCACCAACAAGCTTTCCAAAACAAGGTTTTTCAGTATTTCAGCAAAGGAAGGGCCGTCGTCGACGCCCTCATACTTGCCGGCGGCCTAACTGTCTGCCTACGGACATTGTGGGCGACGCCCATTTACGAAGCTCGTCGCCGACGGGGTGTAAGGCCGTCGCCGACGGCCAGCGGAATCTCAATCCGCTGAAAATTTTTATTTTTGTATTATTTTCGCGTTTCGAATTCCCGAGTTGTCTGAAAGCCTGTCTAATGATTATGTAGGGTTCACGTAAGGCCTAATAAGACATATGTAATCACAAATGATGGTTACGAAGGAAAGAAATTTGTAAAGGTCGAAGGATGGCATTCCTATTAGATGTAAATACGGGCCTTACAGTTCTGTTCCAACTTCACTTACAGAAGAGTTAATATTCTCAGGAGAGTCGTCATTATTCTCATGGGTTTGAGAATTATCACTACTCTCATGGATTTAAGAATTAGAAGAAGAAGAAGATGCAGAGTCAACAACATTTTTATGGGTTTGAGAGTTACTTACCTCGTACGTCAGGTTAGGAAGATCATGTTCGTTAGCACTGATTATTGGAACCTTGGATTGTGTGGATTGTGAAGATGACTCGGTTTCGGTACTATGATTAGACTATTCTGATGATGGCATCCAACTCAATGTGTCATTATACTCCTTCTCCCCCTGACCATTGTGTTGGGTGTTGTAAAAATATTCTATTTCAAGAAATTCACAGTCCATGGTAGTAAACATGTGACGTCTACTTGGACTATAACACCGGTATCCTATTTGGTTGACTCCTTAACCAACAAAGACACATTTCTCAGCACATTGTTCAAGTTTATCCCGTTTTGTTTTGGGTATATGGACAAAGGCAGAGCACCTGAAGACACGGGGTTCGAGGGTTAGGGCAGGAGGGAGTTTAGTGAATTCAGATAGGGTTTGAAGATGAGTTTTTAGGTCAAGGGCTTTGGTTGGAAGACGATTTATAAGGTATGTGGCCGTTGTAAGAGCTTCTGGCCAAAAGGATTTCGGGACTTGAGATTCAATTAAGAGGTATCGAGTTATTTCTAAAAGGATACGGTTTTTCCGCTCGGCAACCCCATTTTGTTGGGGGTATGGGCGCAAGAGGTTTGATGAACTATTCCTTTTGTTTGGCAAAACTGTTTCATGGAGGTGTTCACAAAATCACCTCCATTATCGGAACGCATAATTTGTATGTTACTTTTGAATTGGTTTTGGATCATGGTATAAAAAATGCGAATTTTTCAAAAACCTCTGATTTGCGTGTCAAAAAATACATACAAGTCATGCTTGTGCAATCATCAATAAAAAGTAAAAAATATCAAAAATTTTGTCCACCAGTGACTTTTGCTGGTCCCCACACGTCTGAATGAATTAATGAAAAAGGACAGTTCACCCTGGTATTACTTGGTTTAAAGGAATGTTTGTGACTTTTGGCCAAAATACAAGTCTCACAACTTAAAACTTTATTTGAAGGAAACAATTGAGGAAATAAAAGATGGAGATAACCAGTAGATGGGTGCCCCAACCTCCTGTGCCATAGCCAAGCTTCTCTATTAATAGATCCATGAGCAAGCATTACAGTACCGTGTCGAGTCACTTCATCCACATAGTACAATCCTTGACGTTCAGTGCCACGCCCAATAATCATTCCCGTCCTGATGTGACAACCCTCACAATTACAGGTATCCGTACAATTAATTAATTTTAATTATGTGCTTAATAACTGTGCTTGATTACAACTGACAACTTTAACTGCTTTATGATTTTTGTATCATACATACATATGCATCACATTTCATAGCGTCACTCCATTTATTACATACAAACATTAGTGACATACTTGATGCACAAAGCACAGTTAGCACACTGAACGGATAATTCAGAAACATGCTGACAATGCCAGCACATAGACAGGCAATGTTTTGAGGCTAGTATGGGCCAGGGACAAGGTACTACACTAGTATGGAGTGTAGGGAAGTGAGGACCATAAAACTGCGTCACTAGGTGATAGTTAAAGTGCCGGGAAGTGCCTAAAACACACTTTAAGTGCAGAATTCTGCATTTTCTACAAAAATTCAGCATTAACATGCTAGTAAGATGTCAAAAATATGGCAGAATGGTCCTGTATGCTTTCCTAAGTGCCGGGAATTAATTGCGTTACAAAAATATATATAAAGGACACTTTACGGACTAATTAAACACTTTAACGAAACGGTATCTAACCGGATAACCGGACATTACCCGGGACATCAAATTTTTGTCAAATACATTGTTTAATCATTTTTGAGCAAGTCATGGTTGTAACTTATTTTGGGTTGATGATTTAAGACAATTATGTTATGGTATTTTCTAACTATATTAATGGATAAGCATCTTGTGTTTTTATCATATAGCATTGTTATGATTGTTGCTATGGTATTAAGAAGTCACACCAAATAAACCCACGCTTCCGCAAAAGCCAGGGTGTGACAGCTTGGTATCAGAGCCTCGATTATAACGAACTAGGATTCATTCTCGAGTCTAGACTATGATCACTAGGGCTCTCACAAAAATGTTTTCAAACATTTTTACACTGCATACACTAAAAGTCCAGATCCGGGGCACAAACATTTTACAAACAAAAGACACAAATACATCGTTCAAAAATTCATATTTCAGCCTTAGAGGCTGGGGAGGTTCAGTCTTAGAGACTGAGGGAGGTTTAGTCTTAGAGACTGAGGGAAATTTAGTCTTGAAGACTGGGAGGTTGGTCTTAGAGACCAGGGATTTAGTCTTAGGGACTGGGAAGGTTGGTGTTAGAGACCAGGGAGTTGGTCTTAGAGACCAGGGAATATAGTCTGGGGAAGACTAGGACGATTACTTGCTTACATTGTTGTGACTTACATGCTTATTTGATTATATGTTGATATATGTGCAATTGTCGTGATTGTTTTATTACAGACATCATGTCTTCCTCGAGTGGAGTTTCTGACCCCGTGGAAGTAGATTCAGATGACCTGATGCACACATATCCGGAGGTCTTTACATCTGATACGGACAGTAGTGACGACGATGATTTCCAGCCTTTCGCGTTGCCGGATTTCGATGACGACGTTCAGCTCGCTGATGGTATTCCTGATGGAGATCTACCCCTCGTTCTGATTCCTGCTCCTGTTCCACTTGCCGCATTTCCCGTAGAGGATTTGCCACTCGATGTTGTGTCTGATGACGACATCGACCTTTTCGTCGAGGGTCCCCCTGAGGACGACCATGAGGGTGGGGCCCCGATTGCTGATGATGTCGCCATTCCTTTGGTTGAGGCTCCGGTTGCGGATGCTGTTGTGTTACCACCTGTTGAGGCTCTCGCTGAGGAGATTTTATCTGATCAGTTCGGTACTGATTCTTTTGAGTCAGTATCATCTTCCACTTTGCACGATGTCGGATTGCGTCGATATCCTACTGACTCCGACTCCGATACAGCTATGTCAGCTGTACCTGGTTCACCCCACGAGTTTGAGTTTGATCCAGTTTTTCCTCCTGATTTTGATCCCGATCATGAGATCGAGTTTATTCCTGATGACCAGCCCTTGGAAGCACCAGCGGTTCCTATTGGTCAGCTTCTTGATCTACCTGCCAACTTTGATATGGCCTTTGCTGACCCTGAGCCTGTCATGGCACCAGAGCCTGTTGTTGCTCATGACCCTGTACCTGTGCACGACCATGTTCTTGATGATGCTCCAGTCGTTGCACCGCCTGTTGTGGATGCACCAGCCATTGCACCACCCATTGTTGATATTCCCGTTATTGCACCGATATTACCTGATTCGGCCCCTGTGTACGCTGACCACGCACCTTTTGCCACTCACATCGACCCTCGTTATCCTGACACCCGTTATGGGTGGATCGAGGATGATGATGACTACCCTCCGTTTGTGCAACTAGTCACTCCTCCTGTGGCACCTGTTTCCGCACCTGTTGATGTTCCATTGTTCCACCCACACATCTCTGATGTCCATCGCACCGACCTTCTTATCACTTTTCTCCAGGACATTCCTCCACCTCGTCCTGGGGAGGGTTCGTCGAGATAGCAGCCTGCTTTTGTACCACCTGTATCATCAGCTGTTCCATTCATGTCTCAGTTTCCTCACACTACACCATCTTTTGTACCTTCGGGCGAGCCGTTTCTATGGTCTTCGCCCCATGGTATGCCGTTATCAGACCCGTATCACCCTTTTCATGTAGGGTACACGACGGACGATATACTCATCTCCCTACAGTTACAGCAGGAGGAACTGAGCCGGAGAGTTCATGAGTTGGAGAGGATTCCACGTCCTCCCCCGTGCCATTGTCAGTCTCCTTTTGCTACACCACCAGCTCCTCTTCCATTACCCCCTGACTCTGATGTTCGCTTCCTTACACCGGAGCAGTAGATTGCCTATCTGCTGCGAGTTGTCCACGCACTTGAGGAGGATTGGGTGCTTATGCGCCGTTTTCTTTTCTCTTTTCCTCCTCCTCCTCCGCCATCAGCGTAGCTATATTTTTGGTTTGATGCAGGTAGATTGTTTTGGTGAGAAAGTCGCAATTGGGCCAACATATGAAGACTTTTAGAAGACCACGTTTTTGTATATGTTTTGTGTAGACTAACTTATATTTTGGGGTGATGTAACCTAATGATCTTATTTTGATGTATGATGTACTGTGAAACAGGTAAAACTATGTTGTGGTCACGATTAAATGAAAGCTCAATGGCAACGTTCTCACTACATACATTGTTGAATTATTTGTTTTATATTATAACATGGGATATTATGTGTTATGAGGATGATGGATGTTATTACATACGCATATTACTTGTTTACTACACTCACTATGACCTGACCAATATGACCTTCTTTTAGAAGATGCCTCCACGACGAGAACCACGTTTGCCTACTACTGAGGCGGAATTACAGGAACGTATTTCAAAAGCAATAGCTGATTATGAGGCCTCGCACGCCGAAACAAGCAGGAATAACTCAAACAACAACAACAACAATCCACCCAATGGTAATATTCAAGTCGATTGAGACACACTACGTTACATTCGGATATTCCTTGCATATCCGCTAATGCTTCCTGTAAATGTTACTGCCTGTATAGGCTGTACCTACAAACAATTCATGGATTGTAAGCCCCTGAACTACGATGGCATTGGAGGTGCTGTTGCCTTTGTCAGATGGACCGAAAAGACGGATTCGGTAATAAGGATGAGCAAGTGTGCTCCTAAAAACCAAGTTACTTACGTCTCAGGACTCTTTCTTGATGGTGCCTTATCCTGGTGGAACCTGCAAGTTCAAACCTTAGGAGAGGTGGCGGCATATGCACTGACATGGGCTGAGCTGAAAGAGCTCATGAGGAAGAAGTATTGTTCAGGGGCAGAAATACAGAAGCTGGAGACGGAATTTTGGAACCTAAAAATGGATGGACCAAAAATTGCTGAATATGTCCAGAGGTTCCACGACTTGTCACACGTAGTGCCATATATGGTTGATCCTGAATTTAAACACATTGAGCGTTTCATCTGGGGATTGGCACCCCAGATCATGAGCATGGTGACAACTTCGAAGCCCCCAACGATTACTGAAGCCATCGATCTCAGTGTGGCACTTACGGAAGAAGCCATCAGATTGGACAAGTTTTCCATTTCTGAGTCGAAAAAGAAAGAAACTCATGTTGAATCTTCAGGGGAGAACAAGAGGAAGTTCTCCAACGTTAAAACGAGTACCGGCAGTGCCAACAAGAGGAAGGATATGAACCGACCAGCTGAAAATAAGCGTGGTGCTGAAGCCAAAGGGAGAGGATACATGGGCACTTTGCCCAAATGCGAATTATGCCAACATCATCATGCTGGCCGGTGCAGACTTAGCAAATGTGAATCCTGTGGAAGGATGGGTCACTTAAAAGACACTTGTTGGGTTGGTACTGGCCGTGGTGGCCAAAGGGGATTTGGTAACAACAACCGGGGAGGTAACGGGAATGGGAACCGCAACGGCGGAAATGGTAATCGCGGTAACTTCGGGAATCAAGCAGGAAATGGTAACCGCAATCAAAACAACAATCAAGGCGGTAATGAAGATGGTAATGGTCGAGGACCGGGATGTTTTAACTGCGGAGACGTCGGGCACTTCAAGCATGAATGCCCAAAACTCAATCAAGCTCGTGGAAGAGTATTCAACATTGGAGCAAGGGAAGCACGCTAGGACCCGAATGTTGTCACTGGTACGTTCCCTATAAATCAACACTTTGCATCTGTACTATTTGACACTGGAGCCGACTATAGCTTTGTATCGCTAGAATTTAAGAATATGCTTGGGTTAACTGCTAATAAATTAGATATTCCTTACTCAATTGAACTGGCTAATGGAAAGCTAGTAGAAACGAACGAAGTCATCAGAGGATGCGTAATAGAGTTGGGAGAGCACGAATTTGCATTGGATCTACTACCAGTCGAGTTGGGAAGCTTCGACGTGGTAGTAGGGATGAATTGGTTGTCAAGCAACAAAGCCGAAATTATATGTCCCGAGAAAACCATTCGCATTCCAATGGCGAATGGAGAAACGATTGTGGTGCACGGAGAAAGGCGTGATACGCCCCTGCGGATCATTAGTTGCTTGAAGGCTAGGAAATGTCTGAAGAAGGGATGTATTGCCTTCTTGGCACACATCGTAGATAAGGAAGCCGCTGAGCTGAAACTAAAAGATATTCCAGTCGTAAGGGAATATCCTGAAGTCTTTCCAGAAGACTTGCCGGGATTTCCGCCACAAAGACAAGTCGAGTTCCATACTGACTTAGTTCCAGGCGCCGCGCCTGTGGCTAAGGCACCTTATAGACTTGCACCTTCGGAAATGCAGGAGTTGTCAACGCAACTTCAAGAGTTATTAGACAAGGGATTCATCAGGCCAGGCTTCTCGCCTTGGGGAGCTCTAGTTTTGTTTGTCAAGAAGAAGAATGGTAGTTTCCGAAAGTGTATTGACTACCGGGAGCTGAACAACTTGACAATTAAGAACAGATATCCTTTGCCAAGGATTGACGACCTGTTCGATCAGTTACAAGGTTCAAGTTTTTACTCAAAGATCGATCTACGATCAGGTTATCATCAGTTGAGGATTCAATAAGAAAGTATTCCAAAGACGGCCTTTAGGACTCGATATGGGCATTACGAGTTCCTGGTTATGCCGTTCAGGTTTACAAACGCACCCGCGGTATTCATGGATTTAATGAACAGAGTCTGCAAGCCCTACCTTGATAAGTTTGTGATCGTGTTCATTGACGACATCCTAATCTACTCAAAAACAAAAGAAGAACATGAGCATCATCTAAGAGCCATTTTGGAGCTGCTTAAAAAGGTGAAGTTGTACGCAAAGTTCTCGAAGTGCGAGTTCTGGTTACGGGAAGTTCAGTTTCTTGGTCATGTGGTTAATGGAAACGGAAGTCATGTGGATCCCACAAAGATCGAGGCGATCAAGAATTGGGAGACTCCGAAAATGCCAACTGAGATTAGACAATTCTTGGGTTTGGCTGGGTATTATCGCAGATTCATTGAGGATTTATCGAAAATCGCTCAACCTTTGACCTCCCTTACGCAGAAAGACAAGAAGTTTGATTGGGGAGACAAACAAGAAGAAGCATTTCAGTTGTTGAAGAACAAACTTTGTGACGCACCAATCTTATCTCTACCCGAAGGCACGGACGACTTCGTGGTATATTGCGACGCTTCGCGTCAAGGTTTAAGCTGCGTGCTGATGCAGCGACAAAAAGTTATAGCATATGCCTCACGCCAGTTAAAGGTCCACGAGAAGAATTATACCACGCATGATTTGGAATTAGGCGCGGTGGTATTTGCTTTGAAAATCTGGCGACATTACTTGTATGGCACACGATGCACAATATTTACTGATCACAAAAGCCTGCAGCACATTTTTGATCAAAAAGAGCTTAACATGAGACATAGACGTTGGGTTGAATTGTTGAACGACTACGATTGTGAGATCAAGCATCACCCGGGGAAGGCGAATGTAGTCGCCGATGCTTTAAGTCGGAAGGAAAGGATTAAGCCCATAAGGGTTAGGCTTTGGAAATGATTGTTCAAACAGACCTCACATTGCGCATTCGTGCGGCGTAAAGGGAAGCTCTTAAAAGGGAAAATCTTGAGAACGAGTATCTCCGGGGAATGGAGAAGCAATTGGTACCAAAGGAGGATGGAACATTGTGTTTCTTGGGAAGAATTTGGGTTCCTCTCTTTGGGGGTCTGAGAGATGTTATTTTTGATGAAGCTCACAAGTCACGGTACTCGATCCACCCTGGATCGGACAAAATGTACCAAGATCTAAAGGATTTTTATTGGTGGCCGAGGATGAAAGGCGACGTTGCAATATATGTCAGCAAATGTTTGACTTGCACCAACACTACAAAAAAAATGTCATTTAGTGGCACACACTTTTAGTGGCATTTAACTTTTGTACCACTAATTTAGACTTTTAATGGCACTTTGAATCACATTTAGTGACATATAACTATTAAACCAATATTTTAGAATTTAGTGGCACTTTATATATGCCACTTAAAAATTCCCTCCTTAAAACCCTTTAAAATTTCTAGTTTCCCTCCTACAGTGCTAATTATTTTCACCCCTAAAATTTTTTCCCACCATATCTTTATTCTAATCCCTAACCTATCCTTCTCTCCTTTCAAATCCCACACCACCAAATCCAATCGTTTTGCTTCTCACGTTGCCTCTCTCTCAATTTCAATAGATTTCAAGACCTTCTCTCATGCTGATTCTAAACCCTACCCGTCCTTCTACTAATTTAACAATCTTATTTGGTGCCCTAATTTTTAAAGTTTCACTTCCTGTGTAGGTTAGAGGACATTTGAAATTAATCTCTATTTTGTCCATGGCTTCCATCTTTGAATCTTCTTATACGGTACAATCATCTCTCTTTTCCATCTATATACTATTTGGGTCTAAGGTAAAATTACATGCAATTTCTAACCTTCTGATTCATGGTAGTTTTGGGGTCAGTTTACTATTTGTGTTAATTTCAGAATAAAAAAATAATTAATTAGAGTGTAAAACGAATTAATAATTTCATTTAGTTACAAAATTTACTCAATTTATCAATGTAGTTGTTTTAGTTCGGAAAAGTACTAGGTTTAAATTCACAGAAAATAGAAATCTACTTGCATTTAGTGGAATTTACATACTTGAGATAAACATCTTTTATAGCTCTCGTTGACCAAAAATAATAAGTCTATGAGGATTTATTATTCTTGGTATATTTAAATTCTCAATTGATATGAACTGCAAATGGTGGTGATTATTAGGGTTCTTGATATGCTTAAGTGTTGTGTAGTCATAGATAATATTTATATAGCCATAAATCAAATCTGGATGGAAGTAGCCACTTCATGCTACTAAGGTCATGTGTAGTGGGGGTTATGTATTTATGGGTTATACGACACGTGGCAATCGTGTAAGAAAATGGGGTTAGAGGGGGTTATATAACTTGACTGTGTAGAGGGGAGTTATATAGATGTGGGGTTATATATGTATGTATATATATGTGTGCGTGCGAGGTTTTCTTGTTTGGCGCCTTGATTATTTTCGCGAGGATTCAAAATATTGTTCAATGGCGCCATGGGGGGCAGTGTTCAAAGGCGCCATTGGGGTGCCATTTTCTCTTTGGCGGTATACCACCTTCCCACTGCGGAAGGTATAAAAGCTTTATTTCATTCCTATGATACGAACAACTGGTACATAATACAAAGTTTTTGTTGTTATTGGTTAGGGATTGTGTAATATGTTTGACTCAGTTGTGGATTGCTGACAATTGTTGAGTAACATGTGAGGGTGTAACCACCATCACTTCTCTGGTCACCACCTCCTCTCCGCGGTCTACATCTACTTGAAACTTTAATTTACGGTTAGTTTTAGATGTATGTATTGAAACTTGAACCAATGGTACTTTGAGGTTTATGTTGGCTCATGACAAGAGATTAGGTTCTAAGTTAATCATGTTTGCCTGCAAATTACAAACCTATTGCTTAAGAGTTGTGACTGTTATGTTTTATTCACATGTTAGGATTCTTGATCTGTATACATATAAGACTATGGGGTATGGGGCGTGTGTTGGGTACAAACGCCCAAGTCACCACCCCTGGTGGGCTTGGGTTTTGGCGTGGCCCCTTTGGCGTGGGATTCAGCCCGGGCGTTGGGCGGGGCTACCCACATGACATGGCGGAACCTCATTGGCCAAGAGCACTAGCCATGGCGGAACCTCATTATGATGTGGCTTGGCCACGCCACCCCAGCCACGCCCCACCATACTCCTTTGAAATTGGCTTTTGGTCTTGGGTGCCCCATACTCCACGTGTTGCACCATGCCCCCAACCCACGCCCCACCATACCCCACGGTCTAATGGCTTTCCTTTTTCTATATAACAGATTGTGCTGATTTAACTGCCATAAATTAGATGCATATATATCAAGTAATGAGTATGCATAGGTCATGAGTTCTCAAGTCAGAGACATATAAAGTGACTATGGAATATATTGAATCCAATACATGTTTCTTGGTCAATCTTAAAAAGATTCCTTGTTGTGCGATGATTTTATTAAGTTTAATTCTTAAGTAGCATTTGTCCTTAACCACAAGGCAACTTATATTGTATTAATCTTGTTTATATTTTAACTGTTTAATTATGCATTCTAGGTCTTGATTTATTCACCAGCACGCACTGCAACTCAACAAGGCTCTGGAAAAGTAGGGAAGTGGAATATCGACTTTTTTTCCACACATAAGTATGTATTTAGAATACGCCTAATTCTCATACTCTTTTAAGTTAATACTATGAACTTATGTTCAGATATATATTTTTTGTCCACATTACATATTTTTCGCTGCAATAGCTAAAGTTAATCTTTCATATTTTAAGATAATATTACCGAATATGAAGATAGGTGATAAGTGGGAGATTAAAATCTTGGGATTTTAGGGATACATGGTGCTATAAAACCTTATAGACTTGCTGGCTTCTTTATGTTAGAAATGTTAAAACAGATCTACACACAAGGCTAGTCCTTCGAAAAGGGAATGATAAAGAGATGTGTGGTCCAAGTAATGATTAGTGGACATTTTCAAAAAGTTGATTGTACATTAAAAAGACATTCCATGTAATGATAAGAGGAACTCATGATAGGACAGTAAATTTTATAATGTGACTTAACGAATATGATCGCAAAGATAATAGTACTTGCATCTTTTCAAACCTTGGATTATATACCAGCTTACGGAACCAAAATTCCTAGGTCGTTGGAGTATTACTATACCTAGATTAGATTTGTACAGTGCTTGTGTTTTCTGCCTTGTTCTGTATCTAAAAAAAATCAAAAAATATGATGACCCCCACCTGTGTAGTCAAAGGCATCCAGGCGAGCTAAGATGCAGCAAAACCGCCTTGGGTTTACGGCTGCAAACGCAGCTGCAAACGCAGCTGCAAACGGTTGCAATTTTGCAGGCGTTTGCAGCTGCGTTTTCCGCCGTTTAAAGGCCCGTATACGGCTGCAAGTGCGCTGTTAAACGGCTGCGATTTCGAAGACGTTTAATGGCGCATTTGCAGCTGTAAACAGACCGTTAAACGACTGCAAACGCGCCGTTAAATGGCTGCAAAATCGCTGCCGTTTGTGGCTGCGTTTGCAGCCGTTTAAAGGTCAGTTTACGGCTGCAAACGGTTGCAATTTCGCTAAAGGTTCTCGTTTCCTGTAGTGTAAGTTTTTTTCTTTGTTCTTACTTATGTTTTATTTACGGTTTTTCTACGGCTTAAATTAATATTTAAATCATTATTTTGACGTTATCAGATGTATTGATGTTAACGGTGCAAAGAGTTCTCAGAAGACTGAAAAGAATATTAGCTTAACATCAATTGGTTTGCTTTGGATTTCGACTGACTTTATCACCAAGGGTCCGCTGGAAGGTCCTATACAGGATAAGGGAAAAGGTAAGGAATTCAGATGTGCGGACACTCTTTCAACTCTAGCAAGCCATGGCCAAAAGCTTTCAAAGAGCATGTAGGTGGATTGTCTCTGTAATTATGTTTTCACAACTTTAGATCGTGCTTCTCACATGGTAAGGTAGAGTATATATATAAAATTCTTAGAAATGGGTTTATTCCGGGTCATACTTTGCCTATTGGGATGGGTCAAATGGGTTGAAAGTGACCAAATTTCATTAAATGCTTACCTTATAAATTGCTCTGTTTAAAAGATTAGATTAGTTTCAAATAGTATCCTTTTCGTAATCATATTGTGTACATTTTCTTTGTAATCTTCATTAGAAAAGGGTCACAACATATACTAGCTTTTGTTTTAACAAATCAAAAGCTCTTAATTTTCAGGATGGGAATCTTTGCTTCGGTTTGTAAAGAACAACATTGCAAATGGTAGTAAAGAACTTGCTCTTGCTACACCAGGTTGTTTGCAGTAAACAATCCTCTCTTATTCACCCAAGGTAAGTCTACTTTTCTTGGGTCATATTTCTAGATCTTTTTTTGGGTAAATTTTGCAAAGGGGTTTATTATGATTGTTAGAATACAATTAAATGGTTTTCATTTATTTAATCAGTTTGTTTGTGTGCAGGCTAGTACATGCCATCTCGACCACCAACAAATGATCTCACAAACCGAGTCTACATCCATCTACATATCGAATGCCCAGGTTCCTCATCCATCCTTATCATGGTGCTCCTCAGCCTTACCTTATACCAACCATGGAGTGCATGGACCTATTGGTGGTGTTTCTCAGCGTGGTAGTCATGGTTTCACTGCTGGTCAGGGGAATGCAATTGACAACAACAATCATTTAACTAGCATGAAGATTGTGAAAGAGGTTCATAAGCGCAATGAAGTTTTGAGTTTTTATTCAAACGTTTGTTAGTTATTTGTTTTAAATTTTTGATATTTAGACTTAGGTTGAGACTTATTTGACATTTGTTTGAAACATTTGCATTGTGTGGAAGATGATCAAACTTTTAATTGAAGTGATTATATTATGATTTCTATATGTTAAAGTTTTATTCTTATTTTTATGTAAATAAATAATTATTATTATTAAATAAAACTAATGTAACAAACGCCAATTTTTGTGGCAATAATTATGTGCCACTAAACGCCTAAGAGTTTGTAGTGGCAAACAAAAAAGTGCCACTAAAGGGCTTTAGTGGCACTGCTTCTAGTGGCACTTTTTTTGTGTGCCACTCATTCTTAAAAGGGTCTTTAGTGGCACTTTTTGGGTTTTTAGTGGCACATTTTGCATGCCACTAAATGACCTTTTTTTTGTAGTGCAAGTTTAAGGCCAAATACCAGAAGCCTTCAGGTCTCTTGCAACAACCTGAAATACCTCAGTGGAAATGGGAACAGATTTCCATGGATTTTATAATAAAATTGCCAAGAACACCCAGAGGTCATGATACGATCTGGGTAATTGTAGACCGCTTAACGAAATCAGCACACTTTTTGCCGATCAAGGAAAAAGACAACACGAGCAAACTTGCTGAGGTATACCTGAGAGAGATTGTTGCACGTCATGGAGTGCCTCTCTCAATTATCTCCGATAGAGATGGAAGATTCGTATCAAGGATTTGGCAATCCTTTCAAGAAGCTTTTGGTTCTCAGTTGAATCTGAGTACTGCTTTTCATCTGCAGACAGATGGGCAGAGCGAATGGACAATTCAAACGTTAGAAGACATGTTGCAAGCTTGCGTAATGGATTTAGGTGGAAGTTGGGACACTCACCTACCATTGGTCGAATTTTCATACAATAATAGCTATCATGCAAGCAGTCAAGCCGCACCGTTCGAAGCTCTCTATGGGCGTAAGTGTCGATCACCCCTATGCTGGGCAGACGCAGGTAATAGATAACTAGTTGGTCCGGAATTGGTCCAGGAAACAACAGACAAAATTTTCCAGATCCGAGAACGCATCAAAGCGGCTCGTGATCGACAAAAGTGTTATGCGGACCGCAGAAGAAAACCTCTGGAATTTGAGGTGGGAGATATGGTATTGTTAAAGGTTTCACCCTGGAAGGGTGTGACACGATTTGGGAAGCGCGGGAATTTGAATCCCAGATACATTGGTCCATTCAGAATCCTGGAACGGATTGGTCTCGTAGCATACAAGTTGGATGTACCTGCAGAGCTAAATGGCGTTCATGATACATTCCATGTATCAAATTTGAAAAAGAGTCCAACTCAAGAAACCGTGGTCATTCCTACCGACGAGATCCATGTTGACGACACACTCCACTTTATTTAAGAACCGGTTGAGGTCACGGATTGGAAGGTTAACAAAACACGCAGGAGTAGTGTCAAGCTCGTCATGGTTCGTTGGAATGCTCGGCATGGCCCAGAATTCACATTGGAACGTGAGGATAGTATGAAGGCCAAGTACCCACATTTATTCCCCAAGACCACTGCAACTAGAAGCAGAACCTAAAATTTCGAGATGAAATTTTCTTAACGGGGGGGAGAATGTGACAACCCTCACAATTACAGGTATCCATACAATTAATTAATTTTCATTATGTGCTTAATGACTGTGCTTGATTACAACTGAAAACTTAAACTGCTTTATGATTTTTGTATCATACATACATATGCATCACATTTCATACCGTCACTCCATTTATTACATACAAACATTAGTGACATACTTGATGCACAAAGCACAGTTAGCACACTGAACGGATAATTTAGAAACATCCTGACAATGCCAGCACATAGACAGACAATGTTTTGAGGCCAGTATGGGCCAGGGACAAGGTACTACACTAGTGTGGAGTGTAGGGAAGTGAGGACCATAAAACTGCTTCACTAGGTGATAGTTAAAGTGCCGGGAAGTGCCTAAAACACACTTTAAGTGCAGAATTCTGCATTTTCAGCAAAAATTCAGCATTAACATGCTAGTAAGATGTCAAAAATATGGCAGAATGGTCCTGTATGCTTTCCTAAGTGCCGGGAATTAATTACGTTACAAAAATATATATAAAAGAAACTTTACGGACTAATTAAACACTTTAACGAAACGGTATCTAACCGGATAACCGAACATTACCCGGGACACCAAATTTTTGTCAAATACATTGTTTAATTATTTTTGAGCAACTCATGGTTGTAACTTATTTTGGGTTGATGATTTAAGACAATTATGTTATGGTATTTTCTAACTATATTAATGGATGAGCATCTTGTGTTTTTTATCATATAGCATTGTTATGATTGTTGCTATGGTATTAAGAAGTCACACCAAATAAACCCACGCTTCCGCAAAAGCCAGAAGTCACACCAAATAAACCCACGCTTCCGCAAAAGCCAGGGTGTGACACCTGATGTCCTGTAAGATACAAAAAGTAGGATGCATTAGAACGATGCAGTTCAACTCTTTTGTGACATGGCTGATTGACAGCAACTTATGTGACAAGGATGGTACATATAGGCAAATTGATAATTTCAGTGTCGGTGATATTTCAATTGTTCCCCCTCCTTTTACTTGAACAATTCCCCCATCTGCAATATGGATTTGAGTTTTTTTCGGTTTTGACATTGAACACATATCCGAAAGTTCAAATGTCATGGTGTCTGTGGCACCACAATCAAATATCCATGGTTTATTATTATTATTATTATTATTATTATTATTATTATTATTATTATTACTACTATTGTTGTTGTTGTTGTTGTTGTTGTTGTTGTTGTTGTCGTCGTTGTTGTTGTTGTTGTTGTTGTTGTTGTTATTTTTCCTATAATCTGTTGCCATATTAGCCACCCCAACAGTAATTTGTTCAGTTTTTTGCATAACGGAAACTTCAGGGGGTTTTTTAGACAAGTCAGAATCTTGTTGTTTATTAAACAAATCAAAAACTTTTGGATCAAAAAAGCTGGGGTTTAAAATTGAGGATGAAGAAGTAGGAGGGCTTGAGATAAAGTTCTCAAACCCTATACCTGGTTCACCCTTTCCATCTTTTCCAGTTGTCGTCGCTATACGTCCAAACCCCTCTCCTTTGCTGGTGGTGTTAAGTTGGGTGCTACCGCTGTCGGTGACCTCAAGGCTGCCCACGGCTGCTGCCGCCTTGCCATCTTTGCCCCTTTTATGGCCATCGTTTCACCAATCGGGAAATCCCACATATTTGAAGCATTTTTCTTTTGTATGCCTCATCATTCCACAGTGGCCGCATTTTAGTTTCGACTTGTCGACCCGAGATGATGACCCCGCTGATCGGTCTGATCGGCGTTGCCCTTTTGACATGAATCCAGAGCCTTCGGTTTCACCTGACCCAGTGACTGCCAGTCCGGTTGCCACGTCCTGTGACGAAATGTCTGCTGATGCCGCCCCAAGAATATGTTGGTGAGCAGTTTCCTTTCTCACAGCTGCGTAGGCTTCTTCGGCTGAGGGCAAGGGATCCCATCGTAAGATTTCTCTCTTGATGGGGTTGTATTTGTGATCAAGAGCATTCAGAAATTGAAATAATTTTTGTTCAGATCTTATCTTGTTGTAGGCAGAAATATTGACAGCGCATTTCATCGGGTTTGGGTCTCTTCTTTCGATCTCTCCCCATATTCCCTGCATCATGATCCACAAATCTTCGAGGGACATACCAGTTTGTTTGATTTCATTAGCCTTGATATGAAGATCAAATGTTTGTAATTTGTCTTTGCCACCGCTATAGGTTGTAACCAGGGCATCCCACAATGATTTTGCGGTGGGAAACTCGGTTAGATTGCTAGCAATGGTGGGTTCGATGTTATGTATAAGCCAGGAGAAAACAACCAGGTCATCTTCTTCCCATTGCTCATATTCTTCATTGGTTGTGTCTGGGGGATTTGTGGATAGATGGCTTAGCAACTTCTTTGATTTTCCTCCGATTGCAACCTTGATCATACGTGCCCACAAGGCATAGTTTTGACTGTTGAGGTTGAGGTTAATTTTGAGGTTGTCAGAGAGGTTTTGTTTTGGGTTTTGGGGCTCGGAGTTGAGGCCATTCCTGATGAGATTGGCGATTTGGATTGTTAAATCATCATTGCTGATATGGGCTGAGCTATCGTCATTCGACATGATAGCTTGGTAAGAAAGAGTTGGTGGGTAATTGGTAAATGATGAGCAGAACCGTGTTGTTTAATCCAAGGATCATTCAACACAGCTCTGATACCATGTTAAAATTGATAATCAGAGGAAATTGTATTGCATATATTTTTGAATGAATTTACAATGAAACAAGAAGCAATAATTTATAGGCTTTACAAGGAAAATATACAAGGAAAAAAGAGGCTGTTAGTGAGCTGTAAATGAGGAGGAATCATCGTAAAATGACCCATGATTTTTGGAGATGAAGACAATCATTGACTGATCCCACAAATTTCTCGATTGTATTTTTTTCTATTTTTAACGTTTAATATTTGCCCGTTTGTTTGCTATTCTCATGTAATTTTCATTTTATAATAATGAAATCAAAATTTTATAAAAAAATAGTATGTTGCGTAATTAGCAACAAGAAAGCACTTATACATAATTACACTTTTAAAAGATAATACAATCCATTAAGACATTATTGACTTTCAAATTAATAATCCTCATAATTTTTAACTATTTCATAAGTTAATTAAAAAAATTACACTTTATAAACATGCATTTTATTTTATTTTAGTTGAGTATAATATTACAATATTTTTTTGTTTTTAAATTAATATATTACATGCGTTTGTTTTACGTGCCACATCGTGTAGACACACATGTAATCATTATTAATAAATATATCATTGATATTGTTATTGTTATTTTATATATCTATACTTTCTATAAAAGGGTAAATGAGCATGACATAAGAAAAGTTGAGGTGTCAATCATAGAGGCTGTCAAACAATGTCTTTCTTATGTCATTATTGCATCATAAATCTTAATATAAAATCACTTTTCCTGACATTTAAAAGGGAAAATGCCACAGAAATGTAACAAACTTTACTAATTGTTTCAATTAAGTCATTCAAACTTTTTTTGTCTTCCTAAAATAAGTAAATTTTATTATAGTGTTCTAATACAATGTAATTACCAGGTCATCAGGTTACCATTATTTTCTTTTTATTTTTTATCATATCAAAATATATTTTAAAATACCTTTCAGTTATCTATTCATCTTGTATCACTAGTTCAACTTTTCAATTCTCTTGAAACACCAGTTCCTTCGACTATGCGCATCATGTTCGCCGACTTTTCAGATCTTTCATGAAGAGCCTACCTTCGACAACGAGCCCAACCATGGTTTCAGATCCTTCCTTTAACAACGAACCCACCTTCAACGACAAACCCAACCATGGCCGACGTTTCAGATCCGTCGAAGAGGCGTGTGAGCTTATGAATAGAGCTGACGTTTCAATAGGCTAGGGATCTGATATTGTTGCTGCTTAAATGAAAAAAAAAACTTTTTTATTTAAAAAAACAGAAACACCCACATGATTCTTCTTCACAAACCTCCATGGATCCTCACCTGTAAAACCTATTTGAAAATTGGACCCAGAGAATGGAATCCATGCTCGAAACAATGAATGCAAGTCCCATGAATAGCAGGTTTCTGTATCAAACAAATGAATCGTGACTGGGAATGAAGGTATGAATATGACATGAAGCTGTGAAGCAAATATGGAACGTGCAAATGATGGATCAATATTCTCAATCCTTAATCTAAATCACAATTTTTTTAAATTTAGTTTTTAAATAAAAAATGTAGCTATATATTTTCCATTAAAAATAGAAGGTAATGAAACCTGACAAGTCATCAAGTGTAACCTGCTAACCTGATAATTACGCAAGAATGAAACACCATATAAAAGTTTAGTGATTTTAAGGAGACAAAAAAACATTGAGTGACTTAATTAGAACAATTGTTAAACTTGGTTACATTTTTATAAAGTTACCCCCATTTAAAATACATTTTCAGCAGAGGTTGCATCATAATCTATTTTCAGCAGAGGTTGCATCATAATCTATATATATATACAAAATCAGTTTCGTATGTCATTATTATCAGCAGAGGTTGAAGGTTGATACAATGCCCTCACAGCAGTGGTTGATTGCCGGCAATTTCAAATTCAAAATGCATGGGAATACGTAATTTGCAATTAATGCATGCCACTCACTCACTCCTGTCAATCATCTTCTTATATAAGGCTTTTCTTGTCATATCCCTCCTTATATTTCATCACACTCTCGTCTTCTCTAATTTTCGATTTTGAAATTTGAATTGATTTCGAATTCCGAATTAGAACCATGTCAACATCAGTTGAGAGCAACAATCTTAGTTTTCTTAACGATTTGAATCCTGCAAAAGATATGTGGCACATGAAGGCGAGGATCATCCGAAAATGGAATCAAGGTTATAAAATGGATCTCATCTTCATTGATAAAAAGGTAATGTGTATTTGTGTTTTTTCGTTCGTGTATAAATGATTCCATGGATGTATATGTCTGATTTCCTATTTCTAGGCTTTATAGGTTTGTATCATAAAACCTTGATTGTTCAAATGCTCCTGAGTTTTGTACGGTAGTTTATTGAGGATGTATATTGTTTGATTTTTCTTTCTATCAGAGTCTGTAGGTTTGTATGATTAAAAATACTTTGTTTAAATGTTCTTCAGGGTGTTAAGATTCAAGGTGGTACTAAAAGTAATTTGATACCTGTTTTAGATGGACAACTTCAAGAAGACGATGTTGTTATTCTGTCGAAATTTGGTGTGGGTGAAAATAAAGATTTATATAAAGTTGTAGCGCTTTACTATAAAATCAACTTTTATCGATGCACAACTGTTACACCTGTGAGAAATTGGCAAGGTGTTGAGTATGGTTTCAATTTTAGAGCTTATAAAGATATTCTTCAAGGAGAGGCAGTAAAATCTTTGAGTGTTGGTAGCGTCTATTTTTGTAGTCATGTCTTCTCTATACAAAATTAGAAACTTTTACTTACTCTGTTGTATAATGTGATCATATAGATGTTGTTGGATCTGTGGTTTGGTGTGGAGATCTTGAATTCTTTGGCCGACCTCCTAAAGAAACTAAGAGGATGAATTTCGATATTCAAGACTTGGAGTAAGTGGTCATTTACATGTTCAGCCATGTACAAATTATGGTTTGTATTTAATGTGTAATGATGTTAATAAATAAGATCAAGAATGTTGGTATTTAATGTGGAATCATGGTAATCAATGAGATCAACAGTGTTTGTACCTAATGTGGAATCATGGTAATAAATGAGATCAACAATTTATTCTTCAAGTGAATATGTTTGCTAATTTGTGGCTCATTTACTACTTTAATAAATGGTCATAAATTTCCTTTCATTTTATGTTGTTCTTCATTCAATTTAGTTTTGATTTTATAGATTGTAAAAAAAATGGTCATAAATTAGTCTTTAGTTTATGGTCATACGAATATTGTTTTTATGTAGGGGTACAGTTTTGCGATGTACTGTGTGGAATGATTATGATCTATAGTTTAACGACTTCATCTCTAAAACCCTAGCTCATGAGCTTGTGATGGCTGTTATAAAGCATGAAAAGTGTAAGGAATGGAAAGGTAATTTTTTTCACTTTCTGCAAATCATAACTATACTCTTTATTTCTGGCAATATAATAACAGGTTTACTAAATATTTATATACTTTTGCATGTAGATCAATTACAGTTCAAAGTGATAAGTTTGCAACTTGGCTGTTTCTGAATGAAGAACTCGATGAAGTTAATCAGCTAAGGAGGAAGTTATTCAATTTACAGTTCTGTATTTCCATTTTCGTATTCCTGACCAACCAGTCAGTTAACTAAGTTAACTGATTCATGCTTTGGTGAACTATAATGAGGTTGAAACCTCCATGGATGACTTCTATGAGACTTATGAATATTCTGGACTACTAAAATACTATTATTATAATTAAGTAACTTAACAGAAATCACGGACGTAACTGTCTAATAGTTAAAACGTTCAAAACGAGAATCTGTCTACCAATAGTCCCTTTCGTACGAATGGCACATTCGTCTCAGACCCTCTCATATGAACTGTTCGTATTTTCATTCCCGTTATTCTGATTTCTGTGTTCCTTGTCACTGATTCTGTCGGGCAAGCTTAGACCCGTAAAACCACAGAACAGTCAGTGTCGGGACAGGTGCACAAACAGAATATACTTTCTGTTTATTTTTATCTAATACTTTCGTATTATACTAAGTACCTTAAATCCTATAACTTAATCCTCCAACTCCGACGCACGCCTTCGTTTGCCCTGTAGGATGACCTTGGTGTTCCTGTACTAAATCCATCATAACCTTGGCGTTCCTGTACTACGCCTAGCTACTCATACCAAAACTACGCTCACAGGAATTCTACTGAAGATATAGCAAAACCGTGAGTATACTCGAACACCCTCTTTTCCGTTTTACACTTTGGGTGCAATATGTTTATCTATAAACCTACACAGTTACACTTAGACTTTATCAAAATGTACAAACAATCCAATACATGCATGCATGCATACGTTATACTTGATACTTTAAATATGGGTTTGTACGTTTTGTGTTGAACTTGTCATTAACTTCTTACGAGCCTACCCTTAACATGTATAGCGCTACAGGAGTAACGTACCGCCTGTGAACGTTGGGTCATGTTAAGTCTTTTACTTGCGTTAAACTTTGGGATGGCTTGTTTCTTCACATGCCAGTTTAACGTTGATCTTGAATAACTAGCTTGCCATGTGGATTCGTTTAAACTTACTTACTCATACTATATAAAAACTTCTATACTCGCCAATACGTTGTATTGAACCACGTATTTTTAACATATTGTAGGTTGATGATAATATTAAAATGGGCGTAGCGTTGATGCTTTAGATACATATCTAGAATTAATTAGGTTATTTTGTTGTATCGAATTTTGTACTATGTTGTATATGTTTCGTTGTTGTATTTGAATTTCTGTTGTATATGAAATTCCAAGAATTGTAATGTGACAAGCTATTATGAAATGAAATCAGTTTATCTTAATTCTATTGTCACTTTTAGTGTTGTGTGTAATGAGCCTGTTGGTGTTGAGAAAAAGAAGTCTGATGTTGTGAATCAGAAATCAACCAAGGTTGAATCTAAACAAACTTGGAAGCCGAAAATGTCAGAGGTTGAATCACAACAATCTTGGAAATCAGTGACACCCAGATTTAGGACAACACAAAGTTAGAAAACAATGGTTAATGCAACAAAACCAAACCAGTTTTGGAAACCAAAAATTGTTGTTCAAAACCAAAACATTCAAAATGAATCAAAATTTTATAAAAGGAATGTTTCAAAAGGTCAAATTTGGGTGGCTAACAAACAAATGATTTCTGTGAGTGATAATGGAAATGAAGATGTTTTTGAGAAAAAATGAACAAAACTATCTAGTTTTACCTGGAAAGATTCATGTTCAGTTACCTGAGTCAAAACAGGCTTGGGTTGCATTGTTCAAATGATCAAATTAGTTGAATGTGCAGGTGCTCCCGAAGACAACTGAATGTCAACAAGAGGAGTATTTGAGCAGCCTGGCATAAGAGGAGGAGGCTGCTGATCCCTACGACTGAATACAAGGAGTTTGTTCATTTCTATATATAAATAAACCATGTTTCAATAACCCTAAAAATAGAAAATTTTCAAACCAAAAATATTTTTTTATTCTGTCAAAAATTGAAAAATGAAAAAATATGTTTGTTTTTAAATTTTGTCAAAAATTCAAAAATTTGAAAAATGTTGATTGAATATCAATGTGTTGTAAATCATGGGGGTATTTTCTACAAAACAGAGCATGTGAAGCAGAAAATGGATGGCGAGACAAAGCTATCTACATCGGTTATCAAATTTTCTCAAATGTTTTGAATTTTAGGGGGAGTAAGAAAAATTTCAGAAAATACAAAAACATTTGAAAATTTGAAAAAGCCAAAAACAATAGAAAATGCAAAAAGAGTTTGTGTGTAATAAGATGAAATGATAGTACATCAGTAGACAATCACAGTACGCTAAAGAAATGGAAAGTCAAATGTGATAAACGGTCTCACTGATGATATGCCAGTAGGTTTTTACACGCTTAGTAGATTGATCTCGGGATATAAACCTAAATATCAATACTTTCTTATCTCCTGGGGAACATCTCTCGGATATATGGGTAACCCCCGAAATCTTGTTTGAGAAATTGCCAGATTCTGAGATACTAGGTTTTTATACTGTTTGATATCTGGGGTATTATACCTGATCTTCTGATATTGCAGAAGCAATGGCCTAGACCTCGTATAATACTTTATGCGCTTTAAAATATTACCCTCTGCATAAAAATTGAGAAAATATCAAAAGATATATATCAAGTGTAGTTGTAAAGAAGATCCCTAAGTGGGACACACCTAAAGTCGAGCCTTCATCTCTTTGACTGAATGGTAGTTCATACCTGAGCTCTCAAGGTCTCGCACTAACCCAGAGTACAGATATCAATATAGTATATTCACCTGTAAGACTGAATCTAGGGAATCTTGCTACGGGAGTACATTCTGAGGTGGGACACACGGATAAGTTAAATGCTACACTAATCTCGTATCTCGACTCAGTTGAACTCTGTGTGAAAATTTAAGTGGATCAGTATACTAACAATCTAAATGAATCATTTTGAACTTAAAGTGTTTATAGCTCAATGGTGCTAGTGATTTGTCATAAACTGATATGAACCTCTGACCCAACTCAAACAAAAATATTGTCTGTAAATATTTCTTTATTGCTGTAACACCCCGTGTTTTCACGAGTGAAAGTCAAAGTCAAGGTCAAAGTCAACGACCGATTTTGCGCGACTTGACTCGTAGAAATGTTTTTATTTTATTTATATTATGTGGAGTAAGTGTCGTTCATTACAATAATCGAATCGTGTTAACCATATTTCAATCGACCTACGACTGTGAATGATAGGAAGTAACAATGCGATAAAGTTAATCAAGCTATGCTAATCTAATCGACATCGAACCGCAACTCGAACTGTGTATTTTACTTGTGTTTATACGTGTGTGTGTGTGCCTTACGTGTTACCTGTGCATGTTTATTTTATGTTACGTTGTGATAATCAAGCGAACTCAATTGAACTCGAAGTCTAACTCGAATGTAAGCGAACCCGAACCCGAATTCCGAGTCGAACCATATAAGAAGTAGTTGGGACTGAAAGTAATTTGACTAGGAAACCCTATCGAATCGCTCACAAATCGAAACCGAAGCAACAGCGCACCGAACGCACCAAATCAGGCGACATCCGCACGGATGGTCAATCCGCACGGATTGCCAATCCGCACGGATTGCCAATCAGCACGGATGACCAATCCGAGCGGATAGCCTATCCGGGTTACGTGTCATCCGCACGGCTCACCCTTTCCCCTTTTAGCATCCTATAAATACACGGGTCACTCTCCAACTTTTCCACTTTTGGCAAGTGACGTCTGAACCGCACGCATTCTTCACATTTTCTCAGATTTCTCTCAATCCAGGTAAGATCTTGCGCTAATTCTTGTACATTCTTGATCACTACACAATTCTACACCTTTCCATCTTTCAAATCTCCACTTTTAACCATGAAATCTTCAAGATTTGAGGTATTCTCGAGTGACGTCATCATGAAGTTCTTATGAACTTCAAGCTTGACTTCATTCCACCAAGAATAACTCAGATCTAAACGATTTCCACAAGATTTCCCAACAACTTCACCTAAATCTAAACTTTTCTAAGAATAAAAGAGTTGAAAGAAATAAACCTAAGTTCTCTCCTTCTTTTACCCTTAAAATCAGTAGGAATCTGATCGGTTCTAGTGTTCTACTCGTTAATAGTGAAGCACTAGTCCTAGATCTGGATTCTACTGCGAGACACCTGGTTTCGAGGTGAACCGGAACGACCGTTCTGAATCGCCGACAAGTCGAGTCAGGGTGGTTCCTGGCCGGCTTAGTCATTCGAGTAAGAACACGATTCCGAGTGGTTGCCACGTAATCAGAACGCCTCGATAAACGACAACGGAAACCAAGAGTAGACTAACGGAACAATCAGACCAGAGACTGTCCGCACGGACCAGTTGTCCGCACGGACAAGCTGTGCGCACGGACTAGATGTCCGCACGTACAGGCCATACGGACGGGTTGTCACCCGGACGAGCTACCCTTGTGACCCACTTTCCAAACAAGGTTTGAGTATCGACGAATGAGCAATCCGGACGGACGACCTCTGAATGGATTACTCTTCGGATCATGAGATACTAAGGCCTTAAAATAAATTCAAACAGTGTTCATCCGCACGGCCAAGACGTCCGCACGGACAGGCTATCCGGACGGATTGTCTCCGCCCGCGCGCACAGACTGCCCGCACGGATTACCATTGTCCGCACGGATTACCATCCGGACGGATTGTTGTCCGCGCGACCGGCCTGAAAGGTAGAAACACTTAAATTTTTTCTAAATGCTACAACGAAAACTCCAAAGCACAAGCCATCTTACACAAACACATCCTTCGGAAGAAACAATCCACTTGAACGTTTATCCGCACAAACAACTTGTCCGTACGGATAAGCAATCCGCACGCACGACTAATCCGCACGGATTACCATCCGCACGGACAGCTCGCACGCACGGATAGGTTATCCGGATGGGTCGCCATCCGCACGGATTACCATCCGTACGGATAGTTCACGCGCACGGATGACTTCCTCTCACGGATAGCTGCCCCGCACGATCAGCCATCCTAACCCCTCACACTTTGTACTGTTTTACGCGCCACTTATCATTCCGTTATCGAATCTATTCAGGCTAATCGTACTCGCTGAAAAGCGCTCCCTTCAATCCATAATCGCTGTGAGTATACTCGAACCCTTTTTGCTTTAGCACTTTTGGGTGTTACATACGTTACGAATATTCAAACTACAACTATCACACTACTGAAGCTATTTTAACGCTAAACCATTTACGCATGTTATACGTGGCTTATGAATGCTTGTTTGTTATGTTTACACATGGAATGCTGTCTACCTGCCTTAGCAACGATAGTACTATAGTTTGGACTCAGCACCTGTTCACACGGGGGTTGTTAAGGATCTTTTACTTGCATGGATTACGGTGGTAATCATGTATTGCGAACTGCCTCGGGCAGTCAACCCGCAGTCATTGGTATCGATGGATCTATGTCGATAACTAACGTGCTTCATTTCACTATGTGTACGTGTTGGTTATGCGTAAACGAATTCGAACTCTATATACTATTATCAAACTTGTATGCTCACCTTTACATTTTATGTATTGACTTTATTTTAACGTATGTGACAGGTGCTTAGGTTGTTTCTGTGCTTAACTTGCTGGTGATGAAATTGAGGCTAGGGAAGGAGTCCTAGAAACCAACGAATAAATTGCTATGTTTAAATCTGAGTTGTCGGAACAGAATATTTGTTTTGGATGTTATCTGTAATAACTTGTTTGACTATTTAAGATACGGTATGGGACGTATAGCTTTAAATTGAATGGTAATGATAGTTGTTATGGAAACTTCTGGACAATCTGTTTCGCTCAGTGCCATGCCCCGATGATTCCGCCATCGGTTGGGGTGTGACAGATTGGTATCAGAGCCATAACTATAGGGAATTAGGCAAGACTCGACCTAGTCCGGGTCGAAGTCTTAGAGACCTAGTCTATAGTTAAGAACCAACAGACCAACTCACGCGTATGCGTAAACTCGCCACTATCACTCGCTCTTTTCTATCACTGCACTCGAATTTTCAAGTTATGAACAGGTAATGAGGTCGAGAATAGGTGTGGAAACCGCGAACTCTCGACTAAAGTTGCCTAATCAGCTTGCGTTTTAGCTACAAACGAGGAGAATCATACCAAATTAGGAGTGAAATCCATATTTTAATGAATAATCTCCTCAAAGTTTATCAAAAACAGGGACAGAGGTTGCAAGATACGGGTGAAACCCTAACCTTGACGACTCGTCCTGCTTTTATACAAAAACTTCCACCAAAGTTTCGATGGACTCCAACGATCTAAAGACACAATATAACCAATGGGAATTGCGCCAACGCCCAAGAATCGAGGCAAAGGCATAGTCTTGGAGGTAATTGTGCACACAGGATCCTTGCGAATAGTCGAGCCATTTTGGTTAGTCGAAGTCTATTAGCCACAGACAATCTACCCTTGATTTATCAATCTTTATGAAGATTTTATGTATTTTCCGCTTATTTGTTAACGTTTTGAGGTACTATTGGTTTCGACCCAACACTATTGCTTCTGCTAAAACACAAAACCCACACAACTCATCGCTAAAAAATCGAAAATAGAGGTATTCAGAATGCTTGGTATGCTCGTATATACCTTAGTGACTAGGAGCGTATATGTGTGTTTTGCTATTGTGCTTATATGTTTAGGAATACTGCGATTATGTGCTCTATGTGTTTATGTGATTTCGTGCAATTCTGTGATTTTGTGACTATATGTGTTTACATAGTACGTGTTACTAAGCTTTAGTAAGTAATAGACGTGTGAGGTGAGATTCGAATACATGTGCTGAGTTCCATGGCGATGTCTATTGCAGACGATGTCGTCTGGATCTCGTCATACACTCACTCGTCAGGAAAAGAGGGACAGACGTCTTGCTTCGATCATCGCGAAGAGTGTGGCAAAAGCTGTGAGTGATGCCTACGAGAACGCCAGCAAGTCATCCGAGGAGTCGAGGACTGAAGGTCCTAAAGCTGTCGCAAGACCTTTCAGTTTCAAACAATTCAAGTCATGTGGGCCGAAGGAATTCACAGGCGAAGGAGGTCCTACTGCACTATTTCACTGGTTTTGACTCTATCGAGGTTACTCTACGACAAAGTGGTTGCCCTGATGACCTTCGATTTCTGAACGCTACCGGCGTCTTTCAGTCCCGTGCTTTGGACTGGTGGACGGCCGAGAGGAACAAGCGAGGGAATGATGCAGCCTACGGTTTGTCGTGGGACGAGCTCAAGGAAGTCATGCTAGAGGAATTCTGCCCTCCTCACGAGCGTCAAAAGCTTGAAGATGAATTTTGGCACATACATCAGAAGGATGGAGACAATGCTGGTCTTACTGCTCGTTTCAAACAGCTCAGCATTATCTGTCCCGACCAGGTCAAGACCCCTGAGATGACCATCAAGAAGTACATCCGAGCTTTGCCCGACTGCGTTGCTGATTTCGTGCAAGTGGCTAAGACTGCCACGATCGAGGAAACCTATCTGCTGGCCGCTGAAATCAATGACAAAAGGGTTAAGGCTGGGGTGTGGGATAAGACCTCCAAGCATCTGCATCAAGCCACCACTGCTGCACCGACTCCTGAACCTACCTCATCAAGCAACAAGAGAAAGAATAGCTCCACCAACAAGAACTGTGCGATTACTGCTGCACCGATCCAAGCTGTACCTGCCCAACAGCGTCAAGTAGCGGCGCCTGTGGCCAATGCACCGCCTGCAAAGCGTGCATATACTGGACCACACCCGCTCTGCCCTACTTGCACCTATCATCACCCGACAGCTATTCAATGCCGCTTCTGTGCTCACTGCAATGTGTACGGCCACTTTACTGCCAACTGCCGTATTCGCCAAGCTCCTGCCAATCAAGCTCTACTCGCTGCCCCACAGGGTCAACAAGCTCCTCCAGCACCCGCAGTCAAAGCCAGAGCATGCTTCACGTGTGGCGACCCGAACCATTTCGCCAACATGTGCCCAAACAGGGTAGTGAAACAAGAACCGCAACAGCAGCAACCACAGCAACAACAGCAGCAGCAACAACAGGCCGCACGTGCCAGAACTTTCAATCTCAATGTGCGTCAAGCCCAGGCCGACAACAACGTGGTCAATGGTATGTTCCTTGTGAATGGTCTTTATGCTTCATGTTTGTTTGATACTGGAGCCGATAATTGCTTTGTGTTGCTCGAATTCGAGAAACTCCTTAGTCGTAAACGTTCCCGAATCTCCTCTGCATTCGATGTCGAAGTCGCTACCGGAAGAACCGTCGCTGTAAACTCTGTTATTCGTGATTGCACTCTCGAGCTCAACAATCACATCTTCTCAATTGATCTCATTCCGATGCAACTCGGAAGCTTTGACGTCATAGTAGGCATGGACTTTCTTCGCGAAAACCATGCCGAAGTTGTGTGCTTCGATAAAATGATTCGTTTTTCGCTCGCAAACGGTGATTCATTGCGCGTTTATGGTGATACTACTTCGAAGGGACTCAAGCTTATGTCATGTCTCCAAGCCAGCAAGTATCTTCGCAAGGAATACAGGGCTTTCTTGGCTAACGTCGTAGCAGCGGAGAAGGAAAAGAAAGAGAAGAAGGAAGTAAAAGACGTTCCTGTGGTTCGAGAATTTCCTCAAGTTTTTCCAGAGGACCTTCCCGGACTACCACCAAAGCGCGATATTGATTTTCGCATTGATCTCATTCCTGGAGCTAATCCTACCGCCAGAGCTCCTTATTGACTCGCGCCGTCTGAAATGCGCGAACTCTCAACCCAACTCCAGGAGTTACTTGAGAAAGGCTTTATTCGCCCGAGCACCTCTCCTTGGGGCGCACCAGTCCTTTTCGTCAAAAAGAAGGACGGGTCGTTCCAGATGTGCATCGACTACCGGGAATTGAATAAGTTGACTATCAAGAACCGCTATCCTCTGCCTCGAATCGACGATTTGTTTGACCAACTACAAGGCGCTACTTGTTTTTCGAAGATCGATCTACGTTCAGGATATCATCAGCTGCGTATACAGGAGGAGGATATACCCAAAACCGCATTTCGTACTCGTTACGGCCATTACGAATTCGTTGTCATGCCTTTTGGCCTAACCAACGCACTAGCAGTTTTCATGGATCTGATGAATCGCGTGTGTTAACCATATCTCAACCGTTTCGTCATCGTGTTCATCGACGATGTCTTGATCTATTCCAAAACGAGAGCCGAACATGCGCAACATCTACGTTTGGTTCTCGAGTTACTCAAGGGGAACCAACTCTACGCCAAATTCTCCAAGTGCGAGTTTTGGTTGGGGGAGGTTCAGTTTCTGGGTCACATCGTAAACAGTCAGGGTATTCACGTCGATCCTACGAAGATTGAAGCTGTTAAGAGCTGGGTTACGCCTAAGAACCCGTCTGAAGTCCGCTCCTTTCTCGGGCTAGCGGGCTATTATCGATGATTTATCGAAGGATTCTCGAAGATTGCTGTACCCCTTACCTCTCTCACGCATAAGGACCAGCCTTTTGTCTGGGGAAACAAACAAGAGTCTGCCTTTTGAACCCTCAAACACATGCTTTGCAATGCTCCTGTTCTCACACTACCCGACGGAAACGATAATTTCATTGTCTACTGTGATGCTTCCAACCTTGGTCTTGGTTGTGTCCTAATGCAGCGAGACAAGGTCATAGCTTACGCATCTCGTCAGCTCAAAGTCCACGAGAAGAACTATACAACCCACGATCTCGAGCTAGGCGCAGTTGTTTTTGCATTAAAGATTTGGCGACACTACCTGTATGGTACAAAGTGTACGATCTTCACCGATCATAAGAGCCTACAACACATCTTTAATCAGAGGGAACTAAATATGCGTCAACGCCGATGGGTAGAACTTCTCGACGATTACGACTGTGAGATTCGTTATCACCCAGGCAAGGCAAATGTTGTTGCCGACGCACTTAGCAGACAGAGCTATCTGCTTAGCACTCGAAATGTTCAAGCCCAGCACAACCTCGAAGCTCTCATCCGCGACGCCCAGCATGCATGTTTCAACGAACGCACTTTGAAGAAAGAAAGAATCTACCACGATGGAGCCCAGCTTGTGAGCAAATCGAATGGGATATTCCACTTCTTAGACCGAATTTGGATTCCCAAGCGAACCGACCTGCGACAGATTATCATGGATGAAGCCCACAAATCCCGATACTCTATCCATCCCGGTGCTGACAAAATGTACCATGATCTTCGCTATAGCTACTGGTGGCCGGGTATGAAACGGGATATCGCTCTCTATGTCGGAAAATGCCTAACCTGTGCTAGAATCAAGGCTGAACATCAAAGACCCTCTGGCTTGCTCGAACAACCACCAATTCCCATGTGGAAGTGGGAGAGCATAGCTATGGATTTCGTAACCAAGCTTCCAACCACGTCATCAGGTCACGACAGCATTTGGGTTGTTATTGACCGTTTGACTAAATCAGCTCACTTCCTGCCAATACGAGAAGACTACAAGGTGGAACGATTAGCCCGAATCTACACCGACGAGATCATTTGTCGACATGGGACGCCTCGCGACATCATCTCTGATCGTGATGCTCGTTTACTTCACGATTGTGAGAAACATTCCAAACGGCACTCGGTACAACGCTTAATCTAAGTACTGTGTTCCACCCACAAACTGACGGTCAGACTGAAAGAACGATTCGTACTCTTGAAGACATGCTCCGTTCGTGTGTTCTAGACTTCGGTGGTAATTGGGATAGACACCTTCCGTTAGTCGAATTCTCGTATAACAACAGCTACCAGGCTAGCATCCAGATGGCACCTTTCAAGGCCTTATACGGAAGAAGATGTCGATCGCCTATTGTGTGGCACGAGATCGGTCACTCGCAACTAACCGGTCCGGAGCTGCTACAAGAAACGACAGACAAAATTTTCCAAATTCGAGACAACTTAGCGAAAGCTCGGGATCGACAGAAAGTTTACGCCGATAAAAAGCGCAAGCCCCGTGAATATGGCGTTGGTGACTACGTACTCCTAAAGGTATCACCTTGGAAGGGTGTAGTCCGATTCGGCAAGAAGGGGAAGCTCGCGCCTCGATATGTGGGACCTTTTAAGATTCTGGAAAGGATCGGAAAAGTCGCCTACAGACTCGAATTATCGGAGGAACTTAGCAATGTCCACCCGACTTTCCACGTGTCAAACCTCCGAAAGTGCATCGCCGACCACGACTTACATGTTCCTTTGGACGATCTACAAGTGAACGAAACATTACACTTCGTGGAGAAGCCTGTCGAAATCATGGATCGCCAAACCAAAGAACTCAGGCGCTCACGCATTCCTATTGTGAAGGTCCGGTGGGAAGGCAAACGAGGCGCGGAGTTCACTTGGGAACTCGAAAGCGACATGAAGGCAAAATATCCACAGTTGTTTAATTAAGAAATTTGTAGACTTATAGATCAGGTGTTTTCGCACAACATGTCCGAGTTTCAGCAATTTTATCCGTAAAAAGTTGTTTAATTTGGCGATTTTCAGAGAAAAACATGATGAATATGAAAGATGAAGAAATTGATCAAATCTGAGTGTGTTTAATCATCACAATCGATCACCTGCTCAGATACCACTTGTAGGATCGGTTTTGACTCCGTTACGATTATGATTAGTCACACACGTTCACGGATTCCGCACGTCTCCGAGCCAACAAATATCCGCGCGAATAGGCTAAACAACAAGTCAATACGGATATGTTATCCGCACGGATTGCCATCCGTACGGTGAACATCAACAGCAACATTCAACATTTTTCTAACAAAATTCAAATTTCTCACAAACGGCTTCGAATTAAGATCTGAAACTTTATAGGCTTTTAGATCAGACAATTTCGCATAACATATCCAAAAAATCAGCGATTTTCATCTGTAAAAGTTGATTTATCTGACGATTCTCAGTGGTCAAAACGAAGGACTCTCACATGTGATCCACGGTTAGTTACGGCTTTCAGCTTAATTTCGGGACGAAATTCCCTAAACAAGGGGAGGCTGTAACACCCCGTGTTTTCACGAGTGAAAGTCAAAGTCAAGGTCAAAGTCAACGACCGATTTCGCGCGACTTGACTCGTAGAAATGTTTTTATTTTATTTATATTATGTGGAGTAAGTGTTGTTCATTACAATAATCGAACCGTGTTAACCATATTTCAATCGACCTACGACTGTGAATGATAGGAAGTAACAATGCGATAAAGTTAATCAAGCTATGCTAATCAAATCGACATCGAACCGCAACTCGAACTGTGTATTTTACTTGTGTTTATACGTGTGTGTGTGCCTTACGTGTTACCTGTGCATGTTTATTTTATGTTACGTTGTGATAATCAAGCGAACTCAATCGAACTCGAAGTCTAACTCGAATGTAAGCGAACCCGAACCCGAATTCCGAGTCGAACCATATAAGAAGTAGTTGGGACTGAAAGTAATTTGACTAGGAAACCCTATCGAATCGCTCACAAATCGAAACCGAAGCAACAGCGCACCGAACGCACCAAATCAGGCGACATCCGCACGGATGGTCAATCCGCACGGATTGCCAATCCGCACGGATTGCCAATCCGCACGGATGACCAATCCAGGCGGATAGCCTATCCGGGTTACGTGCCATCCGCACGGCTCACCCTTTCCCCTTTTAGCATCCTATAAATACACGGGTCACTCTCCAACTTTTCCACTTTTGGCAAGTGACGTCCGAACCGCACGCATTCTTCACCTTTTCTCAGATTTCTCTCAATCCAGGTAAGATCTTGCACTAATTCTTTTACATTCTTAATCACTACACAATTCTACACCTTTCCATCTTTCAAATCTCCACTTTTAACCATGAAATCTTCAAGATTTGAGGTATTCTCGAGTGACGTCATCATGAAGTTCTTATGAACTTCAAGCTTGACTTCATTCCACCAAGAATAACTCAGATCTAAACGATTTCCACAAGATTTCACAACAACTTCACCTAAATCTAAACTTTTCTAAGAATAAAAGAGTTGAAAGAAATAAACCTAAGTTCTCTCCTTCTTTTACCCTTAAAATCGGTACGAATCTGATCGGTTCTAGTGTTCTACTCGTTAATAGTGAAGCACTAGTCCTAGATCTGGATTCTACCGCGAGACACCTGGTTTCGAGGTGAACCGGAACGACCGTTCTGAGTCGCCGACAAGTCGAGTCAGGGTGGTTCCTGGCCGGCTTAGTCATACGAGTAAGAACACGATTCCGAGTGGTTGCCACGTAATCAGAACGCCTCGATAAACGACAACAGAAACCAAGAGTAGACTAACGGAACAATCAAACCAGAGACTGTCCGCACGGACCAGTTGTCCGCACGGACAAGCTGTGCGCACGGACTAGCTGTCCGCACATACAGGCAATACGGACGGGTTGTCACCCGGACGAGCTACCCTTGTGACCCACTTTCCAAACAAGGTTTGAGTATCGACGAATGAGCAATCCGGACGGACGACCTCTGAATGGATTACTCTTCGGATCATGAGATACTAAGGCCTTAAAATAAATTCAAACAGTGTTCATCCGCACGGCCAAGACGTCCGCACGGACAGGCTATCCGGACGGATTGTCTCCGCCCGCGCGCACAGACTCTCCGCACGGATTACCATTGTCCGCACGGATTACCATCCGGACGGATTGTTGTCCGCGCGACCGGCTTGAAAGGTAGAAACACTTAAATGTTTTCTAAATGCTACAACGAAAACTCCAAAGCACAAGCCATCTTACACAAACACATCCTTCGGAAGAAACAATCCACTTGAACGTTTATCCGCACGAACAACTTGTCCGTACGGATAAGCAATCCGCACGCACGACTAATCCGCACGGATTACCATCCGCACGGACAGCTCACACGCACGGATAGGTTATCCGGATGGGTCGCCATCCGCACGGATTACCATCCGTACGGATAGTTCACGCGCACGGATGACTTCCTCTCACGGATAGCTGCCCCGCACGATCAGCCATCCTAACCCCTCGCACTTTGTACTGTTTTACGCACCACTTATCATTACGTTATCGAATCTATTCAGGCTAACCGTACTCGCTGAAAAGCTCTCCCTTCAATCCATAATCGCTGTGAGTATACTCGAACCCTTTTTGCTTTAGCACTTTTGGGTGTTACATACGTTACGAATATTCAAACTACAACTATCACACTACTGAAGCTATTTTAACGCTAAACCATTTATGCATGTTATACGTGGCTTATGAATGCTTGTTTGTTATGTTTACACATGGAATGTTGTCTACCTGCCTTAGCAACGATAGTACTATAGTTTGGACTCAGCACCCGTTCACACGGGGGTTGTTAAGGATCTTTTACTTGCATGGATTACGGTGGTAATCATGTATTGCGAACTGCCTCGGGTAGTCAACCCGCAGTCATTGGTATCGATGGATCTATGTCGATAACTAACGTGCTTCATTTCACTATGTGTACGTGCTGGTTATGCGTAAACGAATTCGAACTCTATATACTATTATCAAACTTGTATGCTCACCTTTACATTTTATGTATTGACTTTATTTTAACGTATGTGACAGGTGCTTAGGTTGTTTCTGTGCTTAACTTGCTGGTGATGAAATTGAGGCTAGGGAAGGAGTCCTAGAAACCAACGAATAAATTGCTATGTTTAAATCTGAGTTGTCGGAACAGAATATTTGTTTTGGATGTTATCTGTAATAACTTGTTTGACTATTTAAGATACGGTATGGGACGTATTGCTTTAAATTGAATGGTAATGATAGTTGTTATGGAAACTTCTGGACAATCTGTTTCGCTCAGTGCCATGCCCCGATGATTCCGCCATCGGTTGGGGTGTGACAATTGCTTTATGTTTCAGAAAAATAATACAAAAATATTTTATTTCTTCTTTATTTTCGACAACCAATGTTTGAAAGCTGAGTTTTAAAATCTAAGTATGTTGAACGTGTTTCTAAAATAAGCAAGTTCATTAATTTGAAGCTTGAAGTTTTAAATCGAAAAATCAAAAACAGTTTGTGAAATCTCCAAGGTCATTAATTTGGACTTGGATGATTATGTGTGAGGTTTGGAAACTTTAATTGTCAGATATAAAGTCATTTGATAGGGAAAGTGGAGTTGGGTAATCCTGGATAAATTCATATTGTTACATTTGTGCAATAGAACCAGATTCTCTATTTAAAAAATATTTTAAGAGCCAGGTCATCATTCCTAGAAAACCTAAAAAGCTTTCACTGTCACATATTTGAAATGCTCCAGCTTATGTTTAAAGCTAGGTTTTTTATCTTAAATTGTCAAACTTCTTATAAATGGTTTGAGATTTGCAGATGAAAGAACCAGATTACGATCCCGATAGGTGAGTCTAAGGGGAGTCTGAAGACGACCTCATCACAAGGGGGGCTTGTAGTAAAAAAGCTAGATAACAATTCTGGAAGAGCTGATGGAGTCAGGTGACAATCCTAGAAGCTGAAAGCACGGAAGCTTAAAGCAAGGGGGAGCCTGAAGATAGAGTTGAACGAAAGGGGGAGCAGCTGAATCTGAAAGCAGATCCACGGGGATTCTGTTAGAGATACGGGAGTCTGTGTTACTGACAATGTCAACATTTCATAAAGACCCATAAAGAGAGATAGAAGCTACGAGATTGACTGGATCAATATCCAAGGAGTAGTCTGTGAGTGCATATGTCTATCGCTTGCGTCAATCACGAAACGTAGTTGGAACAAATGATACAAGACTGGTGCAACATTGAAGAAACCAAGTATTGAAACAAAGGCAGCTTCATACGAAGCCACCAGCTTCATACGAAGCCAGCCATTTCATCCCTTGTTCGAACCCACATGTCTATATATAGGGGTCTTGTCTTTGTCATTTGCATCTTTTGGACAACTTTGAGGTGAAGCTCTGTCCGTTTGGTTTCGTGGTGTAAACATTGTCAAATCAGTAATAGAAACCAGTTATATTTACATCATTGTGTCTGATCCACACACGTATATGGATTCTGCACATCATACATGTTAGTACGCACTCAACGGAGAAGGAATCGTTCACGGTCCTGAATTCACACTATTAATAAGATTTAATTTTGAAAATTTGCAGAAAAAATGGAGCGGTAAACAATGGCGAAAACGCACTTCTAAATAGATGGTTTTCCAAGCTGCCTCGTGGCATGAACTCGTACACTAACATCCTGTGGTCATCTTCTAAGCAGTAACCGATTAACTTCACAAGATTTGGATGATTTAGCAGCCCTAAATAATTAATTTCAGTCTGCAATAATGTATTAAAAAAACCCATCTTAAATCAAGGGAAATATAACTCTAATTCAATAAATTAATAAAAAAAGATACAAACTTTGGTACTTACCAGCCGTTCTTGATACCTTGAAAACCTTCTTGGTTCAATCTTTTAACCGCAAAGACAGTGCCAATACCAGGCTTGGCAGCTGCAAGCGATTGTTCATCCATCCACCATTTAAAAACCGACCCGAAACCTCCTTCTCCAGGTACAATATCATTGAACCCTAGATCCTAATTTTACCCCTGCAACACAAATTGAAACAAAGACTATAACCATTCACATAGTGCATTTTTGTCATATAAAAAGAGTATGTTTATTATATAATTTATACAAAAAATATAAAAACCATAAACAATCTTTGTTGAGAAGAGCATCTAAAACATGCCCCTAATCCAGGAACTAAAGGAGGCTTCAACAACAGCAACAAAAAGTTCCAGCCACCCACAGCCTTGTTGGAATCACCATTGAGCCGCCACAATGAGCACTTTGCCTGAAAATCAACATCAACCATCGACTAATCGCTAGATCTGACCCAAGATAATATCATCTACTATCTTATTTCTCAACATCCAAAAAATGATTTTCCAGACACTATAGAAAATGATGCACACCTCTGTGTCTGGATGATTAATATTCAAGCTTACACATGTATCTTTGTTCATATCAACAGCCCATCTCTAAAACAAACATATATAAAATGTATCAGAACCGTTGTATCAGTTGACCTTGAGCCAGACTCTTTAACTTTGGACTCTCATCTAAGAATTTTTTTCTCCTCTTTAACTTTGGAGACCTTAGTATCAGTTAAGTATGAGTCAAAACTGTATACTAAAGACCTTAGCCATTGTGGCCGAAAGCACAGTAGGCATAGCAATCGGAATTCCACCGATAAGCAACACCAAAAGATTGTCGATCCCAATTCTGTACTGCCTATGCTGAATTGGGTACACGATATAACAACCCTCCTAAAATAATTCTGACACTCCTAAAATATTTAGAACACCCCTATATGCCCTAAAATACACCCCGTATATGTAAATTGGCCCTAAATACCTTTATTTTTATAAAAATTAAATAAAATCCAGATTTATTACTCGCTCGTGGGCCGCGAGGAAGCCAGTGAAGGCTTACACGGGCCGCGACAGCTGGGAGATCAGGCCGCACCCTAGGGTGCCATGTGGCAGGACACGTGTGGGGGCTACGGGTCAACTCAGCAAAGCTAAGACCTAGTCTACAAGTCCTCGCGGGCCGCGAAGACTTTGTCTTCGGCCTTCGCGGGGCGCGACAAAGTGCCTGATCTGTACTATAAATAGATGCGATCGTCCTCAGTTCACAAATCGACCCACATTCGAAATTCTCTCTAAATTTCTGAATATTTAAAGTACTATTGGGCATAATACCCCCCCCCTAAATAACGAAGTTCTGCCTTGTTGTAAGTATCATAACCCCCGGTTACGTATTAGATACGCTGCCCAATTGATCTAGTGCTCCGTAACGGCTGTCGAGGCTCTGCCCGATGAAGTCGTTGTAGTTCTGTCTCGGGGAGGGTATAACTAATGTAAATATTGGGTTATTATACTAACGCGTGTGCATTGTTTAATTAATAGATAATAACTAGGAAAATACAAAGGAAAACCTTAAAGTTGCAATGTGAGTAATCTCCTTTTTGTAAACCTTTTTGTAAACTATTTTTACAAAACCTTAAATATTTTACAATGGGATTAGCAGTGATTGAGTCTTTGTAATTCTTCAATTACTGCCGGTATGTTGGGGTTTTGTATACAAAATGTGGAATACGTTACCATTGGACAACGAGATAGCCAATGTGTAATATGACCCTCCAGTCAGGATTGACAGTACTGAATGAGTAATTGTGTAGATATAAACATTGTAATCGGTCTCAATACTGTAAATTGATAAAACTCTTCTTGATTGAATTAGGATTCACCCACCAGTATTTCCCACTGACAAAATGTTTTTAAACGCGTTTCAGGTAACAAAATGTGAAAGCCAAATAGAAGCCAGCTGGACAGCACTGAAGGCTTGGAAAAGTAGCTATAAAAGTTACAAAAAATAAAGAAGATGTTTTATTTCAATGAAATAGGGTTTATCCCTATAAATCAGTTTGTAATGAAAACTTGGGTTTTATCCCAATATATTTATTAATATAAAATGTGGTGTTTTACTCTAATAAAATTTTTTCTAACTACGGTCCTGATGTAAATTCCGTTGCCAAATAATGATAAACACCCATACCACTAATATTGGTTGCGGCCGCCCGCCTCCTGGGTAATTAGGGGACGGGGGTTGCGACAGAAGGTGGTATCAGAGCTACAACCACTGATTTCAGGCACAGAAGTGTTCTGCTGACACCAAAATTTTATCCATTATGTTAGGAAATAATTTATGTGATTATGTGCATATCTGTATATTATTGTTTTGTGTTATTTGACAATTTGTTAGTTTACAGTATGAGTGACCAAGGACCTTCGGACGTTTACCGTCAGTTGTCCAGCTCACCTAGGGACGAAGGAACTTCTTCACAGCCTACCCCCTCGGGGTATTCGGCTGATACCGAAGAAGGAATTTTCGTATTCAAAGCCCAATCTGAAGAGCCATTCCCTCCCAAGAAGAGAGGATGGTTCAGCAGAGGAGCTCACGAGCGTAGAAAAATGATGAGAAAACTACAGCAGCAGCGAGCTTTAGCAGCCGCGAATAGAGAAATGAATACTCACACCCAGGATATGATCAATAGGAGATTAGCAAATTTTCATATCTTAGCAACTACAGCTGTAGACCCGAATCTAGAACAACTCATAGCACCCCAGCCGTTACCACTGTTTCCCACACAACCTATGGAAATCGAAGCCAACCCAGAAAACCAAATTCCAGCACCTGCCTTCGATCTAGCTGAGATCCCTAGAGTACCAGCACCCCTTCCCCCAGACTATGACCCATGGTTTGACGACCATAGGGATTACCAACAACGCTACCCACTAGAAGATGAACCCATGCAAAACCCAGTAGCACCTTACCTAGACCTGGACCCTCTAGACCCATATTTTGATACCGACCAATATATCAGGGAAATTCTAGAGAACACGTACCCTTACGAAGAACCCATGCCACAATACCCAGACCCGATACCTGCACCCGCACCACCCATGAGCACTAAGAATGTGCAAGAGCTCCGCACCTTTGGTGAGGAGATATTAGAAGGAAGTGAGAGGATGAGACAGATAGGGGAGCGACTCGTCTGGAAATATGACGAGCGTAACATGCAATGCTGGATGAACCCCTATCAGGGATAGTAATAAAATAATAATAAAATAATAATATATATATGTGTGTAAGTTTGAAAAAATATATAATATATAATATAATCAACTAAAAATAGATAATCTTATAGTTACTGATGCATACTAGTATTGTATTTTTAATTCCAGTTGTATTTGTAATAGATATAGATGCATAATATAAAATAGAGTAAAGGTCGCAATGACGACGATTTTGGATCAATATGCATGTGATGTGCTTGTTTGTATTGGATATTGTCTTGTGATATTAATACGTGGTAAATGTTTAAAATTCAGATGGACAACGAAGGGAACCAGGAAAACCAGAATAAGAAAAATAATGGAAACCAGATAGATAGTAGTGCCATCCAACACATAGTGGCACAAGGGATTATAGACGCAATGCCATATATTATCAAAACGGTTAAGGAAGCGGATAATAAAAGTAATAATGGCAGTAAACAACCACCTACTGAACCAGAACACAACGTAAACAATGGACCCATACTTCAAGTGTCCATTCCAAAAAGAAGAAGAACCATGTCTTATGGTTGTTCTTATAAAGAATTATGGTCTTGTAAACCAATAGAATTCTCGGGCAATGAAGGAGCCATTACAGCTCTACGCTAGATAGAAAAGACTGAGGCAGTCTTGAAGATAAGCAAGTGCAGAAAAGAGGATAAGATAATGTTTGCCTCCAATCTGTTTAAGAACTCAGCATTAGAATGGTGGAACACTATCCTCCAGTCTAAAAGAAGTGACAGGGTCTATAATATGGAATGGAATGAATTTAAGAATATGATTGAAAGGAAATTATGTCCTCCTAATGAAAAGGAACATATAGCAAATAAGTTCTTAAACCTTAGGATGACTAGAGTGGATAGTAAGGGTTACACTACGTTATTCTTCGAATATGCTAGAACCAATATTAATCCCCCGTTACATCTGGGGATTAATCAGTGAGATTAGGCATGTAGTCAGGGCAGCTAGACCACAAACCATAGAAGTAGCTGTAGAACTAGCAAATACCTTGACTGATGAATTAGTGCGTACACAAGAAGAAAACCAGAGGAAGAACCTAGCTCAAAAGCTTACCCAAGAATTTCGCTACGGAAATTCCAATCGGGGGAAAAATGTAGGTTGTACTTCTGCTCCTTACTGCAAATATTGCAAAAGAAAGCATTCTGGAAGATGCTCTATATACTGCAATTTTTGCAAAATATCAGGACACAAGGAAGAAGACTGCAAGAAGAAACCTAACAATAGGAAATGCTACAACTGTGGAGAACAAGGTCATATCAAGCCAAACTGTCCGAAGCTAGTTCCGGCCACAAACAACAAGACTACTAAAAATGCTAGATCATTTGTTCTAACTGCAGAAGAAGCAAAGCTTATCCCGGACGTGATCGTCGGTACGTCTTTAGTTAATGATGTTTTTGCTAAAGTATTATTTGACTCTGGTGTGAACCAAAGTTTTATTAATACTTCATTCTGCAAACTTCTCAATCAACCATTAACTAAACTTCAACAAGAGTGTTTGGTAGAGACAGCAAATGGGGAAACCATTAAGATTACCGAAATCTTGTAGGGAGCAAGAATAGAATTTTTAAATCAAAAGTTTATTGAAAATCTTTACCCAATGAATCTGGCAGGATTTGATATTGTATTAGGAATTGATTGGTTAATAGCCAATAAAGCCAGTATTCCATGTGATCAAAAGTCAATCAAAGTAAATTCACCAAAAGGTGAAAAGATCACAATTAAAGGAGATAAGCCATCTAGATCCACAAAATTCATCTCTGTGATGAAAACAGCCAGTTATGTAAGAAAAGGATCATTAGTGTATTTAATTTCCACAATCATTAACACTAAAGGAAAAGAACTGAAAGATATTCCCGTAGTATCTTAGTTTCCAGATGTGTTTCCAGAAGAATTGTCAGGGTTACCACCAGACATGGAAGTTGAATTTAGAATTCATCTGCTACCAGGGACAGCACCAATTGCCAAAGCCCCCTATCGTTTGGCACCAGCAGAAATGCGAGAATTAAAGAAACAGTTGGACGAACTATTAGAAAAAGGATTCATGCAGCCAAGCTCATCGCCGTGGGGAGCCCCAATCTTATTCATCAAAAAGAAAGACGGATCAATGCGTATGTGCATTGATTACCGTGAGTTAAATAAGGTCACGATTAAAAATCGGTACCTATTACCGAGAATCGATGATCTGTTTGATCAATTGCAAGGAGCTCGATTCTTTTTTGTAAGATCGATTTACGCTCAGGATATCATCAATTAAAGGTACAGGAAGAGGATATTCCTAAGACCGCTTTCAGAACAAGGTATGGCCATTATGAATTTACTGTCATGCCATTTGTTTTAACCAATGCCCCAGCCGCATTTATGGACATGATGAACCGAATATGTAAGCCATATTTGGACAAATTCATAATTGTCTTTATAGATGATTTTCTCATTTACTCTAAGAGTAAAGAGGAACATGCAGCGCATCTGCATGCACTCCTAAATTTGCCGAGAAAAGAAAAGCTTTATGCAAAATTCTCGAAATGTGAGTTTTTGTCACACCCCAACCGATGGCGGAAACATCGGAGTGAGACGAAAACGCGATTGCAAGAGACTTCATAACACTATTTGTGACAAGTATTTAAATAATAAAATTTCATTTCATTTCTAAAGAATCAATTACATAGATTTGTACAATTACAACATGAATAATAAAATACAATTCAATAAGAATACAAAATTTAATGTGCGTATCTAGGCATCCTACTAGATTCCATGCGTCATCAACTTTATCTCAAAACCTGCAACATATTTTAAAAAGCATAGTTCAATACAAAAGTATTGGCGAGTACACTAGTTTTAGACACGTGGCAAATGTATAAAAGTATATTCAATCCAACATAACATTTAGTATACAAGGCCAAACTATCATGCATAACTAAAAGTCAAACCCAAGTGTCCACTAGTATAATAGCATCCCTTGATACCGCAATATCAAGACCGTAAAGTATTAGCATCCCTCGATAAATCCATATCGAGACCGTATAGAATATAACTTAACAAAGCCCCGTCGGGTGGTGTGCTACTCCTATAGCGCTATATTTGTTAAAGCGGGTTAACAAGTAGTATGTATTCTAGCATGAACCTAAGCATAACAAAGCATGTATAAGGATTGAATGAATAAAATCATGTTTGTGATTCGTGCATTTTAACAATGTAAACATGTTGCACCCAAAGTGTATTAAAAGGAAAATGGGTCAAGTGTACTCACATTGGTTGCGTATGAGAATTCCTTGAAGTAACGCACGAGTAGAGATTGAGAATTCCAAAAGAACGAATAGGATTACCCAAGATATTAAAATTTAACATCAGCGATCTAGTTCTTATTTTTGAGTTAAATAGATTAATTATTTAGGTATTTCATCTAAACCTTTATTGTTATGAAAATAAATTGTTATTATTTAATTTTTAGAGTTAAATAATAAAGAAAGTGAATTTCTTTAAAGAGAGTGAAACTGTTAAAAGAAAGGAAAGAAAAAGAAAAGAATATGAACTTTAAAAAAAAGAAACAACTGTTAACAATTTAAAGAAAAGAGTACACTGCCATTTTGGTCCCTGTGGTTTGGCCAGTTTTGCCACTTTAGTCCAAATCTCAAACTTATTACATCCAGGGCCCTGTGGTTTGCATTTTGTTGCCATTTTAGTCCAAAATCCAAAAAACCTCCTTTTTGACTGTTGAGAGCTGTCTATTTTGTCCTTTAGTGCAGGGGTATTTTGGTCATTTATGTTTTATTTAAAGCAATTCAACAACAACAACAACAAAACCCAGAAAATCAAGAACATCTTCAAAGTTCATCATCAAAACCCAGAAAATCAAGAACATCTTCAAGAAAAAACGAGGCTCAGTCAAGAACATCATCAAACATGAACATCAAAACCCAGAAAATCCACCAAATCAAGAACATCATCACAGCCTAAAAATCAAAACCCAGAAAATCCACCAAATCAAGAACATCAAAACCCAGAAACCAGAAAATCAAGAACATCTTCAAGAAAAAACGAGGCTCAGATCTGTATCTTCAAGAACATCATCAAACATGAACATCAAAACCCAGAAAATCCACCAAATCAAGAACATCATCACAGCCTAAAAATCAAGAACATCATCACAGCCTAAAAATCAAAACCCAGAAAATCCACCAAATCAAGAACATCAAAACCCAGAAAATCCACCAAACCCAGAAAACCCAGAAAATCCACCAAATCAAGAACAACAGGATGGTGATGAAGATGGCGGTGTTGGCGAAGATGGTGCTGGCGACGGTGGTGTTGGCGACGGTGGTGTTGGCGAAGATGGTGATGAAGATGGCGGGGACGGTGATGATACAGTGGTGGGGTGATGGTGATGAAGATGAGATGATGGGGGGACGGTGGTGTTGGCGGGGACGGTGGGTTTACAGTGGTGGGGTGATCGCAAACCTAATCGTCATCATCAGCAACATCCCCCCAAATTCTCTATCCGTTTAGGGTTTTGGCATACATCCCCAAATCGTCCACATACAGATCTTCATCGTGAAATCGAACTTATAATCGAACATCGAAGTCAGCAGATCGGAAGACAACACTCGTTCAAGCTTCGATTTCTTCGATTCAGCAACTCCCCTCATGTTATTAAGCAGCAGATCGGAACTACGACTCAGCAATCTTCATCTTCAAGCTTCGATTCAGCTACTTCATCCTCAAGCTTCGATTCAACAACTACGATTCAGCAGGATTGAATAAAGGCGTGTGAAATTCAGCAATCTTCATCTTCAAGCTTCGATTCAGCAACTACGATTCAGCAGCAGATGAAGATGAGATGATGGTGATGAAGATGGAGTACTGATGAAGAAAGAGAGAACAGTGGATAGAGAGAGAGAAATGTCTGTTGTTGAAGATGATGATATGTTGAAGATGATGATAATCAGGGTTTTATAATATTACAAGATACCCCTGAGGATAAGGACAAAACAGGAGGGTCAAAAGTGGGAAATCTGGTCAAATTTGAGTTTTGGACTAAAATGGCAACAAAATGCAAACCACAGGGCCCTGGATGTAATAATTTTGAGATTTGGACTAAAGTGGCAAAACTGGCCAAACCACAGGGACCAAAATGGCAGTTTACTCTAAAGAAAATAATAATGGGTTTTTAGGGATTAATTAAGAGAAAGATGGAATTAATACTAAAAAAAATCGGCCAAACCGGCCCAAAGCGCCTGAAACAGGACTCGAACCTGTGACGTTTCGTTTACGTGCACGCACGCAGCCGCGTGTCTAACCCGGTTAAAGTCTTGGTTTAAATTTGATTTATACAGAAACTCAACTGTTTCTCATGTTGGTCTTATTATGTAGAATGTTGTGTATCTTCTAAGCTAATAAGGCTAATAAAATAATAGTTGTAACTTGTCTAAAATAATTCAGAAATCTTAAGGTCATTTATATATTACATAACAAAGTATAACAGATATACCAAAAAAAACCAACATCAAAAATCTTATACGAGTCTACTTTTTTTTTAAATTCTTCCAAAGCACACTTATATATCTATATCTATAGACCTATATAAAGCATTTCCTTGTCCTATAATGGTCATTTCCACCCCAAATTTTAAGACGGCAGTCCATCAGTCATGCCTTTTCCCCAATTTTTTCATCATCTTCTCCCAAATTTGCCCCCAATTCAATGTTTGTCGCCTACATGATTCTTGGACAACAACTCATCACGTTGTTGAACATCAAGCGCCTGCACATTGAAGGATGGAATAATAAGGTTATGGTGTTCAATGCTTCACCGGTTCGACTTCTCGACAATCATTATAGTCGGTTTACAGTTTACACACACAAATGCCGTCTGATCACAACCCTACTGCATATAAATCTCCAAATCAATCGATCAATTCTCCAAATTAGGGCATTCAAATCTCAGATCTAAAGGTGACAATTACTCTAGGTTTACGGATCACACGATTATTCATTTGAATTGCGAGTTACATGATATGTTTAATTATTCGATTGATTAATTAGGTTTAAAAACGGTTGAACAAGATGTTGACGAAGTTTGAGACGAAGAGTAATCGAGTGAAAGGCTTGAGTTTCCACAGCAAGAGGCTGTGGATCTTGGCGAGTCTTCACAGTGGTGTGATTCAGCTATGGGATTACCGGATGGGGACGCTCATTGATCAGTTTGATGAACATGATCGTCATGGTTCGTGGTGTGCACTTTCATCAGTCGCAACCGCTTTTTGTTTCTGGAGGTTTGTTATGTTTTGTTTGGATTGTGATCAAATGTATGGAATGATTGTGGATTTTAGGGTTTTTTTTACAGGTGGATGATCTGTTTATCATGTTTTGTGAATTGATGATTATTTGAATTTGTTGGTGTTCTAGGGGCTTAGCGGATTCGTATTTAAAAGTTTGTGAAATGGTAGTGGTGATAGGAAGATTAGGTTTTTTTTTACTGTTAGTTGATCTGTTTACGATGTTATGTGAATTGATGTTGATTTGAATTAAAGCTCGTTGTTTAGTGAATTATTTGAAGTTTTGATGTTATAGGGACTTATCGGATCCATACGAAATAGTGTTATAAGTTTGTACCATGGTAGTGATGCGATTTTGTTTTGTTTTGACATCTGAGACACCTTCATTTGGTGTGTGTATGTGAACGTTTATGGTTTTTTCTACTGTTTAAACTTGTTTGTTACATATTGTTATTGAATCAGGTGTAATGAACTGGGTTGGTAAATACTTCCTGAAAACTATCCCACAGGTTTGTGTTGGGCCCCACTGAATTTGCGTTTCTGAACCTAACTTTCCATGAAACTGACATAGGGAGGCATGTGGATTTTTACAGTAAAACTCATCTCTGAAAGCTTTGAATTTATATAAATTTTAAGAGCTTACATCTCTGTTTTTGTACTTATAAATATGACTATTTAAATTGTAGTCATTTTAGTTGATATTTACAGCTTAAAAATCACGTCACTGATCTTTGTTTTGTTATGACATAATGGTTTTTTGTATCGCATATTCGCATGTAGTAACCGTGCGATCGCATGTAATGGTGAAGCCGATGACGACGTGATAAAAGGAAAAGGCATAAAGCGGACTGTCGCAGTTGATGAAAAAAGGTTTGTTTTCTGTCTTAATCCGATTGTCTCAGCTCGTTTACACCCCTACTTATTTTTAATCGGATCATTAAGTGCATTATTTTTACATCTCCAACTTATAGTGGCATTATTCTGTCAAATAGAGTGAAGCAGAACAAGAATCAAGAATGCCAATCACACATGGAGGTAGGGGTCGGGCATCTAGCAGTACTGGGAAGCTTCCTGTGTCTAGCATTACATCATTTGAGAGGACTTCCCATCCATCCGTTGGTTCTTCTGTGAGCTTTCATGGATTATTTTGTGTCTTGAAATTTTATACTTTATATACATCTGTTTGGTCAAGCTTATTGTAGAGTTTGCTTGATTTTATAGTTTGATTCACAAGTGTTGAACTGCGAAGATGGCATCTCTACTGGTTCGCTGTCTGAAGCCGAAGAGAAAACAATCAAAGCTGTTTATGAGCAGATGAAGGTTAGATTTTGTATTTTTGTGGACTTGTGGACCACTGTTTATCATACAAAATGGCATGGTTTACTCGCATCTTGTCTGGGAAAGTATAGGGGTGTAAACCAGCCAAGCCACTCATGAGCTACTTGAGGGATTTAAATGGTAATGGTTTACTCGCATCTTGTCCGTGTTATTTTTGTGTACCTTTAACAGGTAATGTATAGACCTGTTAGGGATTTAAATGGAATTCCAGGTGCAAAATCACTTGTAATATGTTTAACCGGATATCAACGTGAAGATCGGGAGGACATTATGGTTAGTCTATTTCCAATCTGCCATTCGTATATCATAGTGCAAACATTCCTAATGAACAAGATAATGGATTTTTATTATCTGCATTTTTTTTATATTTCAGACCATGGTTGGACTGATGGGTGCACAATTTTCTAAACCACTGATAGCAAACAAGGTCACTCATCTTATACGCCATTGTTTTACCTAATTCGCCATTGGTTCCTGCATTACAAGTGGTATTGTTATTAATTTATTATTAGTTTACAAGTTCTTAATTATTTACAGTTGTTTGCTATTGTTTAGATTGTGTTTAATTGGCATATTACTTGTGGTTTTTAACCTAATTTATTTGCCACATTGATAAGTGAATTATGTTACATGATAGGTGACTGAAAATTTATTGTCTTCACCGCGTAAACCGACAAATGCTAATAACAAAACACCTACCTCAGCCCAAAACCATGTGGCACCTGGTAAACAGAAAGCGATGAAACGTGGTGGTGGGAGTTTTAAACGTCGTGTCGGGTGTAGTACGAGTATCTTAGGAAGTATGTTAATAAACGGCTTTCGTGTAAGAACTGTCGCGGGGTTTTTGTTGCGGTTGAGATGGGGGCCGCTCCTGTGACGTATTGCTCGTGGTCGTAATCCGACGGATCGTACGTATGACGTTAATTCTGGTAGTTATATACCAAAGACGCCAAAGGATGTGATACATCAAAACGAAATGGTCGAAATTGTCGATGATTACTCCGAAGAACTCGGTGTCTGCGTAACACCATTGGTGAAACTAGATGGTTACAAAACTGTTCACCATGAAACAAGAAATATTGTAACTTGTAAGTTCGTATTTGATGTTTGCGTTAGCTTATTTTCATCTCTTATTAGCTTCATCATCTTATCAAAAATTTTGTGACATGTAAGAGCATTTAATCGTTAAATGACCATTGATTATACTAAGGTTGACTAAGTTTGACTTTCCAAGGCTTTTAGAATTTAGTAAAGTTTATGGCAAGAAATTATTGTTATTTTCTTTTTCATTGTTAACTTTATTTTTACCAGGTTTATGTAGTGGATGCCAGTGAGATAGCGTTGCAGGTATGTTTTGCAACTTCCATCAGTTTAGAAAAATGTTGTTCATGATATTTTCATCATATTTAATTCATTAATAAAAGAAGGGTATTCTTAAATTTAATGTTGTTTCATACAGGCTAATGAAGTTGTCAAGGCAAACAAACTTTATGACAGAATTATTATTTTACACGGACGTGTTGAGGTACTATTTCATAAACGCCATAAGTCGGTTTATATACTTAGATGATTATGATATTATTCTTCATGTTTTTAGTATCGAACTATCGATATCATGACATCGTATTGTCCCTTCATGCAGTGGGACTGGAATCGGGAGCCGGCTTCAAGCGAAGAGATTTCGGAGCTGATGGGGTGCCTCGGTTTGCTTTCTGGTTCGACTTTTGGATCTGGCGCTGATCTCTGGCACTGGGGGGCAGACTCATCAAAGTGCTTTTCGGTCAAATCTGCGCGCAAGCTTATAAGTGGGTCGGTCAAATCTGCGCGCAAGCTTTTTATTAAGAGACAGTGATTAAGGGTAGAGGAATTGAAAGTGTGGCTTGTGTGAGATCTGTGTCTTAAAGACATATAATTAATTTTTTGTACAAATGTGCAGGTGGCATATGGCGGATTTGCAATCCGTCACACATCATGCGAGGCGGAAGCGAAAATTGACAAACTCGAAAGACATACCCTTCTACAAAATTGTTGGGCGGAATGGCTTTGAAAAACTTGATGTCCAAATTCTCGTATGTCATTAGACTTAAAAATATAATAATTAGTTACTGCTGAGCGCCCAAATTGTTACCCAATCGCCTAATGTAACTGTAGTATTACTTGCCCTTTTGTATTGTACACATAGAGGTTGAAATTTCAATTCTATTTATGATTGAGTTGATTATGATTGTCTTTTATCTCTTAACTGGTTAAATCTTTTATCTATATATACAACTTACATAAAATTTATGTTCCCACCCCGTCTTGTCGACTCCGCCGCAACGCACGGGTTTCCCACTAGTATACATTAATACATACATGCTTTCCTTTTTCAAATAACTCACGCACAGTACCATCAAAAATCATGTTTTTCTTTTAAACTTCATGCACACATTCATCCATATTTTCATAACTCTTTGATGAAAAAAAAAACATTCTTTTGATTTGTTTGTATAAAGATCACAACATATTCATCATCTTCATTATAAAAGAACGACCAACATACTGTTTGTATATATTTCTTTTTGAATGTGTTCGACATTTTCACCAAACAAAACAAAAAATTAAATAAATAAATAAATAAAACAAGATAGATTGAAACGAAGAGAATGAGAGAATCGATACCGAAATGTTGATCCGTATGTTCCGTCGTGAACTCCGAACGTCTCCGGCGAACTTGGTTACGGCCACTCCGATTTTCGGCGAAAGCTTGAACTCCGGTGAGTTGCGGGTTCGACTAAGAGCAGAGAGTGAAGTGGTAAACGTGTTGACGGATACCGAAATGATAAGGAAGCAACTCCCGTCGATCTCCGTATGGCTCCGGTCGTCTTCTCGGTTTCCGGCTATGTTACAAAAATATTCGAAACGAGTATGGAGGTGTGAGGGTGTCGTATAGGATTTCTGGGTGCTTGTTAGAGGATGTCCAGGTTCTTGAATTTATATACAAGGAGACGCAGAATTGATTATAATTTATAGTCCTCGAAAATTAGCGAAACGAAGAAAAAGGAATTAAAGGGGCTGGACGTGTCCTGGGTTTTCGGGCGGGTCTTGGGTTGTACAGGTTTTTGGTCGATTCATAGTCTTCTTTTATAAAACAAATATACAGAGTACCCCCTGAAGTTTCAATGTATTGACAAACCCAAAACCTTAAGTAATTCTTGTATATTTGAACTCATGTTTGATATAAATATATGTCTTTCTTATATGAAACTATTTTAAACTGTGTATTGTGTTTATCTTTATAAAACTTTTATAATATATAAGTTTCAAAAAATATAATTATTTTAAATAAACTTTATATAATGAACTCTTTATATTTCAAAGTTTTAAAATGATAAAAGTTTCGTAAAGTTTATTAATGACAAAATTAAAGTATTTGTATAAACTTTAACTTTTATTTAATAAATCCTCACCTGGTTCCATATATAAAAAAAAATAAATAAATAAATAAATAAACTTTCAAAACGGGTCGGATTTTGGATATCCGTTTTTGACGGATGTTACAGTTTTGGTTAGAAGAAGTACAGTTTCTTGGGCATTTAGTTAACCATGAAGGAATTCATGTGGATCCCACAAAGATTGAAGCAATTACCAAATGGAAAACCCCTGAGTCACCAACCGAGGTTAGAAGTTTTCTAGGATTGGCCGGTTATTATAGAAGATTTATCCGAGATTTTTTTAGAATAGTCATCCCTTTAACAAAGTTAACCTGTAAGTCTGTTAAGTTTGAATGGGGACCAAGACAAGAAGAAGCCTTTAGAATTCTTAAGCAAAGACTAACCAACGCACCCATACTAGCGTTACCTGAAGGAACTGAAGACTTTGTAGTCTATTGTGACGCTTCTAAGTTAGGATATGGATGTGTATTAATGAAACGTCAAAAGGTTATAGCCTATGTGTCTAGACAACTTAAGAATCATGAAGAGAATTATTCAACTCATGATTTGGAATTAGGAGCTATAATTTTTGCCCTTAAGATTTGGAGACATTACCTTTACGGTAGTAAGTTTACCATTTTTACCGATCATAAGAGTTTAAGATATGTTTTCGGGCAAAAGGAGTTAAGCATGAGACAAGACGCTGGATGGAAATACTGAGTGATTATGATTGTAATATCCAGTATCATGCAGGAAAGGCTAATGTAGTAGCCGATGCTTTAAGTCGAAAGTATCATGAAAAGCCAAAAAGAGTACGTTCTCTTAAATTAAATCTACAAGTAGATATAAATGAACAGATTAGGAAAGCACAAGAATCAGTAATCAAGGAAGATACTGAGAAATTGAAAGGAATGATTAAGGAATTAGAACAAGGAACAGATGGAATTTGGAGATTCCATAAGAAAAGGATGTGGATACCCAAACTAGAAAACCTATGCCACCGTATATTAGAGGAAGCCCATAAGTCTAAATATACGATGCATCCTGGAAGTGATAAGATTTATCAGGACTTAAGAAAGAATTTTTGGTGGATAGGAATGAAAAAGGATATAGCAGCTTATGTTGCCAAGTGTCTAACTTGTTCACAAGTTAAAGCTGAACATCAGAAACCCTCAGGTTTGCTGCAGCAGTTAGAAATGCCAGTTTGGAAATAGGAATTGATAACAATCGATTTTGTTGCCAAATTACCCAAAACAAGAAAAAGTAATGATACAATCTAGGTGATTGTAGACAGGCTAACCAAGTCAGCTCATTTCCTACCAATGAAGGTAACTTTCGGTATGGAACATTTAGCTAAGTTGTATGTAAGTGAAATAGTTTCATTACATGAAATTCCTTTATCAATTGTTTCTGATAGAGATAGTCATTTTACCTCTCATTTTTGGACAAGTTTCCAAAAAGCAATAGGAACCAAGCTAAATCTAAGCACAGCTTATCATCCTCAAACGGATGGACAAAGTGAAAGGACAATCCAGACAATGGAAGATATGCTTAGAGCTTGTGTAATTGATTTCGGAGGAAATTGGGACAATCATTTACCATTAATAGAATTTTCCTACAATAACAGCTATCATACCAGTATTAACGCTGCACCATTCGAAGCACTTTATGGACGAAAGTGCCGAACTCCAGTCTGTTGGGCTGCCGAACTCCAGTCTGTTGGGCAGAAATTGGAGAAAAGCAACTATCTGGACCTGAAATAATACAAGAAACAACGGACAAGATTATTCAAGTCAAGGAACGACTAAAAGTAGCACGCGATCGACAGAAGAGTTATGCCGATAACAGGCGAAAGCCGTTGGAATTTCAAGTAGGAGACAAGGTGTTATTAAAAGTCTCTCCTTGGATAGAAGTGGTAAGATTCGTCAAAAGGGGAAAGCTAAGCCCCAGGTACGTTGGACCATTTGAGATTATTAGAAGAATAGCACTTGTAGTCTATCAGCTACAACTGCCAGAGGAAATGGCAGGAATACATGATATATTTCATGTATGTAATCTCAAAAAGTGCTTAGCTGATGAATCACTAGTAGTGCCTCTTAAGGATATAGAGGTAAATGAAAAGCTTAAGTTTGTAGAAAGACCGCTACAAATTGAAGACAGAAAAGTGAAGAATCTAAAACACAAGAGATTGGTTTTAGTCAAAGTGAAATGGGATTCTAAGAGAGGACCAGAGTACACATGGGAGCTTGAATCAGAGATACAGAGGAAATACCCACACCTGTTCCAGTAGACCTCAAGGACGAGTTCTAAAACAAGGTGGGGAGGATATAACAACCCTCCTAAAATAATTCCGACACTCCTAAAATATTTAGAACACCCCTATACGCCCTAAAATACACCCCGTATACGTAAATTGGCCCTAAATACCTTTATTTTTATAAAAATTAAATAAAATCCAGATTTATTACTCGCTCGCGGGCCGCGACGAAGCCAGTGAAAGCTTACGCGGGCCGCGACAGCTGGGAGATCAGGCCGCACCCTAGGGTGCCACGTGTCAGGACGCGTGTGGGGGCTACGGGTCAACTCAGCAAAGCTAAGACCTAGTCTACAAGTCCTCGCGGGCTGCGAAGACTTTGTCTTCGGCCTTCGTGGGGCACGACAAAGTGCCTGATCAGCACTATAAATAGATGCAATCGGTCTCAGTTCACAAATCGTCCCACATTCGAAAGTCTCTCTAATTTTCTGAATATCTGAAGTAGTATTGGGCATAATACCCCCCCCCCCCTAAATAACGAAGTTCTGCCAAGTTATAAGTATCATAACCCCCGGTTACATATTAGATACGCTGCCCGATTGATCTAGTGCTCCGTAACGGCTGTCAAGGCTCTGCCCGACGTAGTCGTTGGAGTTCTGTCTCGGGGAGGGTATAACTAATGTAAATATTAGGTTATTATACTAATGCGTGTGCATTGTTTAATTAATAGATAATAACCAGGAAAACACAAAGGAAAACCTTAAAGTTGCAATGTGAGTCATTTCCTTTTTGTAAACCTTTTTGTAAACTATTTTTACAAAACCTTAAATATTTTACAATGGGATTAGCAGTGAGTGAGTCTTTGTAATTCTTCAATTACTGCCGGTATGTTGGGGTTTTGTATACAAAATGTGGAATACGTTACCATTGGACAACGAGATAGCCAATGTGTAATATGAACCACCAGTCAGGATTGACAGTACTGAATGAGTAATTGTATAGATATAAACATTGTAATCGCTCACAATACTGTAAATTGATAAAACTCTTCTTGATTAAATTGGGATTCACTCACCAATATTTCCCACTGACAAAATGTTTTTAAACGCGTTTCAGGTAACAAAATGTGAAAGCCAAATAGAAGCCAGCTGGACAGCACTGAAGGCTTGGAAAAGTGGCTATAAAAGTTACCAAAAATAAAGAAGATGTTTTATTTCAATGAAAAAGGGTTTATCCCTATAAATCAGTTTGTAACAAAAACTTGGGTTTTATCCCAATATATTTATTAATATAAAATGTGGTGTTTTACTCTGATAAAATATTTCCTAACTACGGTCTTGATGTAAATTCCGCTGCTAAATAATGATAAACACCGATACCACTGATACTGGCCGCGGCCGCCCGCCTCCCGGGTAATTAGGGGACGGGGGTTGCGACACATGACGATTATCTCAACCAACATTCCAACAGCAATGGAGCAGATACATAAGTTTTTGATTGCCGTAAGAACTTGTTGGAAATGACCAACTTGGTTAGTGCTATCCACAAGATGTGCAGCCTTTCCGAAGAAAGTGTGCACACCAGTGGCGATAACAACCGCTTCGATTTCACCTTGCTTGCAAGTTGATCCGGAGAACATCTTGTCATATGGATTATTGTTCACAGGAAGTGATTCACCAGTAAGGGCAGATTGGTTAATCTTTAACGGGTCACCTTCTAGAAGATGAGCATCAGCAGGAACAATATCACCAAGTTTGATACTGATAATATCTCCCGGAACCAAGATGGAAGCTTCTTGCTCACTCCAACGACCATCCTGAAGAACCTATAGTAACGACAGATTCGTCAATCTTTGAACTTATAGCGGCATGGGGTCATATGCTTGAGTCATGGGGTCACCCTTATCCCATGGAAAACGAGCTTTTGCATTAATGATGTGAAGCAAATCGTGACTCTCTATGAGGCAAAGAATCTGACTCTTCCAGACATCATAGTTGTAGTTGGTAAGCTTCACTGGAACAAAGTCGGAGATGTCAACAGTTGATGCCAACATATGTCTCAAGTCTTCTGTTCGTGTAGATACATGAAGTAGATTCGATGGAACACCTGCATTTTACTCATAATAAAACTAAAAAAAAACAATAATGAAGTTGAGAAAATGAATCTTACCTCCACAGTATATTCGTTACCACTTCGATATCTGAATTTAGCAGCTTCATTGACAATCTACAAGAACTAATTAGCTAAATGCCAACCGTTTGGATACTGAATATATGACTAATTAGCACGGTGGAGCTACATGCCAGATCAAAAGCAGGAAAAATGTAATCTGCAAATTGAATTTCCGCTATTGCGCGATTCCCCTATTACAAAAGTAACAACAATAAGCCATCACTACAACTATATTCAAAACATGGTATAATATCTTTAAACACTTTCCATTGCTACAAGACTAATAGCAAATCCAACAATACCCTGTAGTAAACCAACATAAAAAGTCAACTTTGTAGCTTAAAACAAGTCAAAATTGTCAAGAAACCTAAAACTTCAGGTTAAAATTAGGCAGCTTAAAAGTTAATTTGTGACATTGTTCTTGAGAAAATCACCTGTTCAAATAGAGGGGTATTGAAAACCCTATGTTTACCAAACTAATCAGCCAATCCGGTTGTACAACGGAACACACCACCAAATCCCACATCTTCCCCAAATATATAAGACCTGTGAAACAATTAAACACACACATATGCACATAAATATTGCACCTTCAAATTCACATATAATCTTATAGATAATTAATCAAATATCAACAAATAAAATTATAAAACCCCATTAACTTTAATTAACTTCAGTAAAAGAAAAGTACTCAAGAATCCACATTAATCACACACACACATATTGCACTTTCAAATTCATATATAATCTCATCAAATAAAACATAAAAGTATAAAATAAAACCCACTCAATTATAACTAATTTCAATAACAATTACTACAAGAATCCAAAACACAATTACTAACATAAACTAAAACACGCAATGAGTGATGAAAACTCAAAATCTTACCTTAGGGCTTGTCAAATATCCAGAACTCCAAACAACTTAAATTCACCATCTGTGCCTCCAAAAGTCGTCGGAATTCTAAAAGCGGAGACAAATCAATAGTTTGCACATACATTACCGTCGAAGTGACAGTAAAATACTTGAGATAGCTGGAAATGGGGACATACACCCTATACTGTCGCAGATCTGGTCAGAAATGGAACATAATGTACCACTCCGTCATGGCTCTTCGCCAAAAAATGATAGATGCTCAAAAGAAGAAGGGGCCTCGGTAGTTAAGGTTTGCGATAGACGGAAATGGTTGTAGTCACCGGTGGTTCAGCCTCCGATGGCTATGACTTCGCCGGAACCTACAGAGCTCTGAACCAAAACGTAAAAATCTACAATTCTACCAAAAATCATGGCTGCAAGGTGGGTGCGAAGCTAGCTAATTACACATATCTGAAGAGGAATGATAGATCTGAAGAAGAAACAAACACAGATCTAAAGAGGAATCGCGCAGATCTGGTCTTCTTGAATCGCCAGAGAAGGAGAGGGTAATGGAGGCGGATAAGAAATGAGAGACCCTGAAACGCTAATGTGGTATCCGTGTTTTTTTCTCAATTGTGTGATTGAGAGTATAATTGGGATTGTAAATTATATTGTGCTTTAGAGGGTTGTACATTATGCATTAAGTGTGTTTTAAGGGAATGGCAAATTACCTTAAGAAGTCCTTGGGGTATGCTTTTATATATAGTATAGAATGTGACAACCCTCAAAATTACATGTATCCGTATGATTGATTAATGATAATTAAAGTGATTGATGACTGTGTTGAATTACTTAACTGCTTTCTGATTACTGTGTCAAACTTACATGTGTTTTTAACATACTAGTCGTGTGCAGAAAATTGACTAAATAGTCCTGTATGCTTTCCTAAGTGTTAGGAATTAAAAGTGTTACAAAAAGATACATAAAAGACACTATACGGAATAACTTAGCACTTTAACGAACCGGTATCAAACCAAACAACCGGACATTACCCGAAACACCAAAATAATGCTAGAAGCATTGTTTTTATTTTTCTGAACTAGTTATGGTTCCCGAACATCATAACACACTATATTACTACATGACACATAAAGCACTAACTAAATCACCTAACTTTCTAACCAAGTTAACTAACTAGTAATTGAAACCAAACCAATACCCCCCCCCCCTCAAAATCGGTTACAACCAAGGGGCCCCACTTGTGATTTGTTTGAATTGTTTATGTGATCTTGTTGGTCCTTTTTGAAACATAATATACAAGGGTTAATGCTTAAGTTTGGATTATAAGTAAGCACATGGGTCTAGACTTCATAAGTTCATTATCATCTTCACTCAACACCCAAAATTCTTTCTCTCTTCCTCCCTGCCGAGATCAACAACCCCACAACCACCATCATCACTTCATCTTACATACATTCCACACATATACAAGGGTGTTAGAAGGTGCACAAGGAAACTTGGAGCTTTTGGAAGTTCAAAGACCTTCTTCGTTTGCTATTAACCACCTCTTTTCTTCTCTTGAACATTCCTAGCCTTGAGCTAGTGGTAAGAACATGAATCCCTTCATATTTCATCTTATCTTGGTGGTTAAAGTAGAATACGTGATGTTAATCTTGAAGAACATCAAGAACACTAAAGAACATAAAGATGAAACTTAAACATAAGCTTTAAATATAAAGAAATCATGTTGTTGTAGTGTTGATATACTTGTTGATTATTGTTTGTTTGTAGAAATGATGTGGATCATCATGTAATCTTGCTAGATCATGATTAAAAACATAATCTAGCAAGATGAGAGGATGAACATGTTAAAGATTATGGATCATCCTCACAAAAGTCATGAACTTGAAGGAATATAAGGTTTCTTGTAAAATGATGAACAAAGAAATTTTAAAGCCTTGTAAATCTAAATGTTTCAAGTATGATTTACCAAGAAACCAAGTTAAAATACAAGTTTTACTAAACCTTGGTTCTTACATAAATATACATCATTTTTGGTAGTTAACAAAGTGAAGAAACACATGTGTGACAAGAAAAATACATGAAGAAGCATTTTTAGAAAATATGAACATAAGTTGTAAAGATCCATATTCTTTAAAAATGGAGTTTTTAAAGAAGCAATCACACTTTAAATGGGTACAAGACTTACTAAATACACTAGTAAGTTACTACACATTTTTATAAACTTTCAAGTTCATGAAGTAGTAATTTATGCTTGTTTTAACAAGATTGGTAGGTAAAGATTGTATATTGTTGATTGAGGATTGTTGAATGATTTTTGGAAAAGAAAATGATATGCTTATTAGCATGGACACCTCCATTTACAAAGAAAACTCTGGCATAATTTTCTAAAAATTCCAACACTTAGAAATTATTTTTCTAACAAGTGTTCACAAATACGTTTTAACTTTGTTTTTTAAATTAAACTTCGCCATGAGTTTTGTTACAAAAATACAAAGTATCGGAGGTTGATTTTTACAAGTAAAATGGTTAAATATATATTTAGAATATATATTTTATACTAGGACACTTGTGTGGATACTTATTTATTTTGTGAGATAGTTATATTATTTTAGGGTAAAATAATATAACTTAACAAAGTACCTTGACATTAGAATTGTGTGGTACGTAATAGAAGTAATGAGTAAATAAACTGTACGTAGGATACATGTTATGCCTGCACGAGAAACTGATTGTTATATGTACCTTATTAGGACGTGCTTGATTTCTGATTATTAGAGTAACTAATCTAACCGAGCAAACCAAGGTGAGTTCACACACTTTCTAAGGCATGGGATTCCCGGTGGTGTGGGAATGGGTTAAAGGTTTAAAACGGAACCTACATCTCCTCCTTGGGTAGGATATGTACCACCATCCTCCATAGGTGGGATGCCAATATTAATCCTGCGTATTCTCCTTGGGTAGGATACGTACGTTCGTCCTCCTTGGGTAGGACAACAACCTTAAAACTCACTAGACAAAACTCTATCATTAAGTCCCTAATTTTATATCGACTTAATCGCCGAGGCCAATGGCGAGCGGGTCATTAGTTAATAGCGCTATTAGGTTTAACAAACCTCACACCGTGCCAGTCGGACGGGCGTGTACTAATGGACTATGGCAAACTGTCAATGATGATAGACATTGACGTAGGGCACAACTTACTTTCGTTAGTAGTCGATATGGTACGGTCTAGTGGTTCACATGGGGAAGCCCCCACTGATTATGGATATGGTTTGGGTAATACAGAAGGAACTGGTTAAACATATTTTCAACTATGGGGTAACCCCCACGGAAAGTAAGCCAGCAAAAGACAAACCATATTTTCGGAAACAACTTAAAACTAAACAACCAACCGTGAACTCACTCAACTTTGTTGTTGACTCGTTGTTACATGCCTTACAGGTCGTTAGATGCTTATGGAGCTTGCACAAGGAGGATGTCATTGTGGGATACGGACTGTTATGTTCCGTGCTTAACATTTGAACTTTATGAACTTATTGAACTTATGTTTTGGGTTTTACCTTTAATGCTTCCGCTGTTTAATTTGAACTTGGTTAACTAGCTTTTGGTCACCAATTGTATTGGGGTTGGCTTTATTTACTTAATTACATTGTTCAATATGATTGGTGGCTCGATCCTGGTCATGTCATGCCTCCAAGTGGTGATACTCCGTAGGGTGGATTTTGGGGGTGTGACAGATTGGTATCAGAGCCATTGGTTATAGTGAACTTGGTTTTAAAAAGGGAAAAGCTTTTTGACTGTGACAACCCTCACTAAACCAGGTATCCGTACGACTTAATTAATAATTAATTACTGCTTAATTACTGTGCTTGCTTGAACTTGTGAATAAACTGCTACTTGATTACTGATACATGTACTTACTTGCATCATACTTTACTTGCTGTCACTACATTATTTACATGCTGAACCTTAGTGACAAACATGATGCACAAAAAGCACAGTAGCACTATAACGGATAACCTATAGAACATGCTGATAAAGCCAGCATCAGGCAGACACTGCCTCTAAGGCCTGTATGAGCCAGAAATATTTTGCTACACTAGTGGTGAGTGTAGGGATACAAGGGTTGTAGAACTGCGTCTCTAGGAATAAGTTTCAATGACTGGATGTGCCTAAAACGTGCTCTAAGCACAAAACTCAGCACTTTACATAATAATTCAGCTTTTAGCTAACTAATAAAGTGCCAAAACATGAGAAAAATATTGCTAGACACTTTCCAAATGTCAGAAATAAGTTGTGTCACTAAAAATGGTATTAACAACACTTTAAAGCTTTGTTAACGCTTTAACGGATTACTATCCAACCGAACAACCGGACTGTACCCGAAACCTGAAAATATTGTTATTTTCATTATTCATCTTTTTCTGAGCCAGTTAGGGTCCCTGAATACCCTAACACCCATTGTAACGTGTGACACACAACTAACCGGGTTAAGCACTTAACTAACTTACTTAACCTAACTAGTATCCTAACTAATGGTTGGATTCGAACTAGACCCCCCCCCCCCCTAACCAAACCGTCCCCATGAGGGGGACACACTTGTCCTTTTTGTTGATTATTATATTAAGTGTGCTTAATATCTCTAAGACATAGTATCCATTGGTTAATGATCTTGTGATTGTCTATAAGTTAGATGCATAACACAACATAACACCACAACTCACAACACAACTCAAAACTCTCTCCCTCTCTCTATAGAAGCTACGGCCGAACACCCCCTTGAACACACCACCATTTTCGAGTTTAGTTCATCACATTCCAATCATCTACAAGTGTTAAGGATCTCGTATAAGGAGTCTTGGTGCAAACGGAAGGCGAAGGACCTCATTCTATTGCTTTTATCCACCCCATTTGCGCTTAGAATCTTCCCTAGCCTCGAGCTAGTGGTATGTTACTTAAATCACCTACTCGAACTATTTTGAAGTGGTCAATACGATGTGTAACGGTTAAAACTCGAAATCTTACAAGTTAATGCTTTAAAGTCTACTAAAAGCACTTAAAAAGATGGTTAAAAGCTTATAAATTGTGTAAATGTTGTAGTAATCAAATTGTGTGGTTATTTGGACCCGATCTAAGTTGTGGTAGCTCGGATCGTCATTTAACCCGGGTTGGTCACGATCTTGGATCTCGACATAAGGTTGTTTTGGAAGTAACAAGGGTTAAAGGGCGAAACTCTACCACACACATATCATGAACTTGTGTAAAGCGATTTTGTTTGTACAATAGTGTTTAAAACTAGTAGATCTACGTATCTACAAGCGGTACTTTCAAAGGACCACGTGTCAAGAGAAAACATATTTTTAAAGACGGATCTTACACTAACACGAATGGTTTTTAGAACACACAAGTGTGTAAACACTTGTGTAACACAAAGTTTCGACAAAATAACTATTTTTGAAACGGATGACGAGAAGTTGTAAAGATGGAACTTTCATAAAAACGAGGTTTTTACAAAATCGGATAGTTTTATATAAAGATCCACTAAAAGTAATGGGATTTACTTCATAGTTTGAATAAATCACAAGTTCATGAAATTTATGCGATTTATATACATATTTTGACTAGTTTGTGATTTGAACATTGTTTTGATTGAATAAGAAGATTGTTGGTTTGATTTATAAAAGAAAATGATACGCTTGAAAGCGTGGCCACCTCCAGTTACAGAGGAAACTCTGGCGAAATTTTTCCAAAAACCTAACACTTAGAAATATTTTCACTATAAGTGTTAGAAATACATTTTGACTTGTTTTCAAAATATAAGTTTCGCCACGACTATATTTACAAAACATCGGAGGTGGAATTTTCACAAAATAAAACGTGATACATAAATATATTTAGTATATATTTTTCACAACATCACTTGTATAAGTGCTTATGATTATTTTGTGAACTACGTAAATATTATTTTTAGAGTAAAAATAATATTACTAAGTATTATTTTGGGAAAATCACTTGTATTAAAATATAATATTTTTGGGAAGAATATTTATATTTTGGAGTTAGGAATAAAATGTATTAAGTGAGACTTAATAGTGTAATCCGAACTATACGAACGCACATGTATTAAATCCCCCATCCTTGGGAAGGAAAATGACTACCAAGTATATACAGAATGTAAACACGAAATAGTTGCCTAACTATTTCCCAAAAACTTAAACCATAAAGCTAAGGCACGGCCGTCCGTCTAATAGAGTTAGTACGTGTAGGTCGTCACACAGCTGTTTGATTTGGAGGCATACTTGGTAGAGACGCACCACGGTGAGTTCATGTCCCCCTTTTCTCTAACTGTTTTCAGTTTTCTTAACTGCGGGGGTGAAATACATGTTACTTCGATTAAAAGTACTTTATACATGGTATGGTTAGCGTAAGGAGGTTTACTACTTAGATCATGTGAGTGGGTATGAGCAATATGAGGCCATTAGTCCTCATGGCAGGACCGAGGGACAGGAGCGGTAGATCTATCTGGGTGTAGCGAGCCCAGCCCCAGGCCAAACTAGAAACGGACCTCGGGGTGACTTTGTCCACATACTAATGCCGTGGCGAAATCTGCTAGGATTAAGTCTCCCTACTTGCACTTCACATATATCAGTGGCCTTGCAAACCATTGGTGATCTCAATTCCCTTATTTGCTACATACCAAGACTATTTTTATACTCACAAAGGTTTATTTACTCACTTACACATGAACTCGCTCAACATTATTGTTGATTTTTCAACTTACATGTATTTCAGGAAATTAAAGGATCTGGCGCGGTATGGCACGTTTTCCCGCTGCACTAGTTTCGAGGTCATCCGGGTTTGGGGAATGTGACTCTTTCCTGGACAAGTCACAGTCCTTAAACTGTTTTTATGTCATGTTGATGTTTGTGTTTGTTAAACAATGTCGTTAGGATATGTTTCCGTTGAGACAATGTTGTTGAATTTGGTTTTTAAAACTTAATTAAATGGATGATCTTGCATGGTTTTATTTCATATAGCTTTGTTATGGTTAAGCTATGGTATTAAGAAGTCACACCAAATTAACCACGCTTCCGCAAAGCCAGGGTGTGACAGCTTGGTATCAGAGCTCTGATCATAGCGAACTAGGATTCCTTCTCGAGTCTAGACTATGATCACTAGGGCTCTCACGAAAACATTTTCCTGCATACCACTTAAGTCCAGATCCAACACTTTTTACAAACAAATGTTGAGCACATTTTATTCATTGTTTTTAGGCTCAGTCTTGAAGGCTGAGGCTCGGCCTCGGAGGCCGAGGCTCGATCTGAGAGATCGAGGTAGTTGGCTAGTGGGACTAGGAGAATTGGCTAGTGGGACTAGGAGAGTTGGCTAGTGGGACTAGGAAGAGCAGTCTGAGAGGCTGGGAGAATTGGCTAGTGGGACTAGGAGAATTGGCTAGTGGGACTAGGAAGAGCAGTCTGAGAGGCTGGGAGGCTAGTGGGACTAGGAGAACTATTTGAATGCTTACTTGGTGACTTATGTGATTATTTGATTGTATGATTGACTGTTTGTGCATGTTTGTGTTATGTTACAGACACTATGGACACCTCTGGCACAGGTGACTCAGACACCACAGGACCTAGACCTATAGTATCAGATGACCTAGAGCCTTCAAGGCATGAGGTCCACACCTCCGACGTTACTAGCACGGACGAGGATGATTTCCAGCCCTTTGCTTTACCTGATGGTGCTGATGAGCTCGCTGATGGCCCTTTGGCCGGGGACCTACCGTTAGTGGAGATCCCTGCTCCCATACCCTTAGCTGTTTATCCTGCTTATGATTTGCTTCTCGACGCCGACGATGATGGCGACGTCGATCTGTTTGATGACGAGCCCTTAGAGGATGAGGTTCAGGGCGAGGCCCTTCTTCCTGCTGGAGATCCTTTGTTGATCGCAGATGCTCCCGCTGAGGAGTCACCTGCTCACTCACTGGTCCCAGACTCTTTCGAGTCTGTGGCCTCCGCACCTTCACATACTCAGAGTGCGCAACACTTTTCTCATGGATCAGATCCCAACCAGGCATCCTCTGTTGCCCCTATTCCTAGTTTTACTTTCGACCACGATGATGTGGAGGATTACGATCCTGTCTTTCCCCCAGGATTCGACCCAGATGAGGATATAGAGTTTATACCCATGGATCAGCCTATGGAGGATCCAGTCGACCCAGTTGACCCCATCGATCCCGAGTTTGATTTTGAGATGGCCTTTGATGAGCCCGAGCAGCCACTAGACCCTGCTCCTGACCCAGTGCTTGAGCATGACCCTGCTCATGCTGGCATGTTTATTGAGCCTGTCGTTGCTGACCCACCTATCGACGATCACCCTGTAGATGCTCCATTATGGGAGGACGATCATGTCATTGCTGCTGATCATGTTGATCCCCCACTTATTGCTGATGCACCAGTTGACCCTCTTGTTGCACCTCACCATGATCCTATGCCAGTTCAGTTTGATCGTGCACTTTTTGAGGCACAGGTGGACCCACGAGACGAGCACGCTCAGCATGGGTGGATTCCTGCTGATGACGAGGTTCCACCTATTCCCCCTCAGATCACTTATACCCGTCACGTTGATTTCTCTTTTGCTCAGTACCCTCTCCAGTTCGGCATCGCGTCACGGGAGCTAAAAGGTTCTTCGGCTCACCCTTTTGGACATGTACCAGTATCTATCCCTGCTATACCACCGTCTGCTACTTTTCCCGTGTTTCCCCATTTCATGTGGCACCTTTTGATCCCACCAGTGAGCCGTTTCTCTGGGCGTCACCTTCTGCCATGCCACCGACTGACCCCTACCATTCTTTCCACATGGGGTATACTATTGAGGACGTTCTGATGTCTTTTGTCGCCCAGCACGAGGCACACACACAGCGCATTCAGGAGCTTGAGAGAGCCCAGCCGCCGCTGTGTCAGTGCCAGGGTCAGACCCACTCTCCTTTGCAGCCCTCTCGACCTTTACCACCAGACTATGCTGCACGCCTTTTTGCCCTGGAGCAGCAGATTGCTTCATTCTTGCGTACCCAGAGAGCCATGGAGGAGGACTGGCTCCATTTGCGTCGCTTGTTTTACACTCACTTTCCCCCTCCTCCACCGCCATCCGTGTAGAGCTCTTCAGTACCGTATAGGTAAACATTGGTGAGAAGACGGCGAATGCTTTTGACTGCACAGCATTTTTGGAGACTACATTTTGATTCTGACTTTTGTTGACATGTATTTGATGTATTGACACAGATTTGATATAGTTTTTGGACTAGGGTGATGTAGCCCTTAGTCGACTGATGTTGTATGACGCTGTGATGTACTTGTACGCTTACTATGTGGTCTCGATATATGGCAATCGCAGTATTCTCATCATACTTGATGCTTGATTTGATTATTTATATTCTATAACATGGGATGTTGTGTGATTGATGTGATTATAACATGAGATGTTATGTACTATTACTATCATTATATACGTACGCTACATTATGATCTGACTTACGTATTATAACATGGGATCTTTACTATGGCCTGACCAACGTGAACCATCTTTTAGAAGATGCCGCCGAGACGTGAGACACACATGCCTACCAATGAGGCAGAACTCCAGCAAATTATCGCTGCTGCCATTGCACAATACGCCGCCTCTCAAGGAGGGACTAGTGGAAGCAACTCTGGCAACACTGGCAACAACAATAATCCACCTCATGGTAATACTAAGATATTTAGACATACCATGACCTAATTGGATATCTATAGCAAAGATGCTAATACCGTTCACACGTTATAACGTATGTGCAGGATGCACCTACAAGCAGTTTCTAGACTGCAAACCGGTCAACTTTGATGGCACAGGAGGTGCTGTCGCCTTTGTTCGTTGGGCCGAGAAAACTGAATCTGTTCTTCGCATGAGCAAATGCGCACTAGATCAGCAAGTCACCTATATCTCAGGGCTATTCTTGGATGGAGCCCTCTCTTGGTTGAATTTGCAAGTACAGACACTTGGTGAAGCTGCTGCCTACGCGCTAACCTGGACCGAACTGAAGGAACTTATGCGCAAAAAGTACTGCTCTCGCGCGGAAATCCAAAGATTGGAAACCGAGTTCTGGCATTTGAAAATGGAAGGTCCAAAGATCGCAGAATACGTTCAAAGGTTCCATGACTTATCGCATGTGGTACCCTACATGGTCACTCCGGAGTTCAAGCGGATTGAACATTTCATTTGGGGATTAGCTCCTCAAATCATAAGCATGGTAACCTCATCCAAACCTGCGACCATTACTGAGGCGATCGATTTGAGCGTGGCTCTCACAGAGGAGGAAATTCGCCTGAACTAGTTTGATGATGCTGAGCTTAAGAAGAAAGAGACTCACGTCGAGTCATCAGGAGGTAACAAACGGAAGTTCTCAAACTTCAAGCAGGGCGCCAGTGTGGCGGTTAAGAAAGGAGGATCAGGCACGCCAGCTCAGGTTACAGCTGGTAGTGGAAAGAAAGGAAAAGGATATCAGGGCACCCAGCCCAAGTGTAATACCTGTCAACGCCACCATACTGGCCATTGTAGTGTGAAAGTATGCGAAGCATGTGGAAAGCCGGGCCACTTGAAGGATTCTTGTTGGGCTAGTGCCGGCCGGGGAGGCCAAGGAGGATTTGGGAATAGGAATAATAATCGTGGTGGAAATCGCCCACAAGGAAACAATGGAGGAAACGGGAATCGAGGCAACATTGTGAATCAGGCTGGTAATGCGAACCAAAACAACAACCAAGCTGGAAATGGAGGTGGAAACAGGCAAAGACTTGGATGCTTGAACTGCGGTGATATTGGGCATTTTAAGAGGAACTGCCCAGAGTTAAACCAAGCCCATGGAAGAGTGTTCCAAATCGAAGCAAGGGAAGCGCGCCAGGACCCCAATGTCGTTACTGGTACGTTCCCTGTAAATCAACGTTAGGCATCCATTTTATTTGATATTGGTGCCGATTATAGCTTCGTGTCGTTAGAATTTAAGAATATGCTTGGTTTAGCCGCTAATAAATTAGATATTCCGTACTCCATCGAATTGGCTAATGGGAAGTTAGTAGAAGCCAACGAAGTTATCAGAGGCTGTGTGATCGAATTAGGAGAGCGTGAGTTTGCTCTGGATCTACTACCAGTCCAGTTGGGAAGCTTTGACGTGGTGGTAGGAATGGATTGGTTATCAGGCAACAAGGCTGAAATAGTTTGTCACGAAAAGGTCGTTCGTATCCCAACCGAAGATGGCGAAACAATTGTGGTTCATGGTGAGAAGCGTGATACGCCGTTAAGAATTATCAGCTGCCTGAAAGCGCGAAAGTGTTTGCAAAAGGGATGTGTTGCCTTCCTGGCACACATTGTGGATAAGAAGGCTGCTGAGCCGAGAATAGAAGACATCCCTGTCGTGAGGGAATATCCAGAAGTCTTCCCAGAGGACTTACCTGGACTGCCACCTCAGAGACAAGTAGAGTTCCGCATTGACTTAGTTCCAGGCGCCGCACCTGTGGCTAAGGCACCTTACAGACTTGCGCCGTCTGAGATGCAGGAACTGTCGACACAACTTCAAGAGTTGTTAGACAAGGGATTTATCCGACCAAGCTTCTCGCCTTGGGGAGCTCCGGTCCTGTTTGTCAAGAAGAAGGACGGTAGTTTTCGTATGTGCATCGACTACAGAGAGCTGAACAAGCTGACGATCAAGAATAGATATCCTCTGCCAAGGATTGATGATCTGTTCGACCAACTTCAAGGCTCAAGCTTTTATTCAAAGATCGATCTTCGATCTGGATACCATCAGTTAAGGATACAGGAGGAGAGTATCCCGAAGACAGCCTTCAGAACTCGTTATGGACACTACGAGTTCCTTGTTATGCCGTTTGGTTTGACAAACGCACCTGCAGTCTTTATGGATTTGATGAATAGAGTTTGCAAGCCGTACTTGGACAAGTTTGTGATTGTGTTTATCGACGACATCTTGATTTATTCAAGGACAAAGGCTGAGCACGAACAGCATCTAAAAGCTATTTTGGAGCTGCTGAAGAAAGAACAGCTGTATACCAAATTCTCCAAGTGCGAATTTTGGCTACGTGAAGTCCAATTTCTTGGACACGTGGTGAATGGAGATGGAATCCACGTGGATCCAACCAAGATCGAAGCGATTAAGAATTGGGAAACGCCAAAGACGCCAACCGAGATTCGACAATTCTTGGGTTTGGCTGGCTACTATCGAAGGTTCATTGAGGATTTTTCGAAGATCGCTCAACCATTGACGCTCCTCACATAGAAAGATAAGAAGTTTGATTGGGAAATCAAACAGGAGGAAGCATTCCAGATACTGAAGGATAAGCTCTGCAATGCGCCAATCTTAGCCCTACCGGAAGGTACAGATGATTTTGTGGTATACTGTGACGCCTCACGTCAAGGATTGGGTTGCGTGTTGATGCAACACCAAAAGGTTATTGCTTACGCATCACGACAACTGAAAGTGCACGAAAAGAACTATACCACACATGATTTGGAACTTGGCGCAGTGGTTTTTGCATTAAAGATCTGGAGACACTACCTTTATGGTACAAAGTGTACAATTTTTACAGATCACAAGAGCCTACAGCACATATTCAATCAGAAGGAGTTGAATATGAGACAAAGACGATGGGTTGAGTTGCTGAACGATTACGACTGCGAGATAAAGTATCATCCAGGGAAGGCGAATGTAGTCGCCGATGCCCTAAGTCGAAAGGAGAGGATCAAGCCCATAAGGGTTAGGGCTTTAGAAATGATTATCCGAACCGATCTTTCCTTGCGCATTCGTGCCGCGCAGAAAGAAGCTCTCAAGGAAGGAAACCTTGAAGAAGAATATCTCCGTGGGATGGAGAAGCTACTGGTACCAAACGAGGAAGGAACGTTATGTTTTGAGAAAAGGATTTGGGTTCCTCTGTTTGGTGATCTAAGGAAAGTTATTTTTGATGAAGCTCACAAGTCGCGGTACTCTATCCACCCTGGAGCGGATAAGATGTACCAGGATCTCAAAGATTATTATTGGTGGCCTAGGATGAAAGGCGATGTTGCTGTTTATGTGAGCAAATGTTTAACATGCGCTAAGGTTAAAGCCGAATACCAGAAGCCTTCAGGACTTCCGCAACAACCTGAGATTCCCAAGTGGAAATGGGAACAAATCTCAATGGATTTTATTACAAAGTTACCAAGAACGCCGAGAGGCCATGACACTATTTGGGTAATAGTGGATTGACTAACAAAGTCCGCACACTTCTTACCTATCAGAGAGAAGGATAATACGAGCAAGTTGGCCGAAATATACATGAGAGAGATCGTCGCACGTCATGGAGTGCCTCTCTCGATCATCTCTGATAGAGACGGAAGGTTTGTGTCAAGGATATGGCAATCCTTCCAAGAAGCCTTTGGCTCACAATTGAATCTGAGCACTGCGTTTCATCCGCAAACTGACGGTCAAAGCGAGCGAACGATACAGACTTTGGAAGACATGCTGAGAGCGTGTGTTATGGATTTGGGCGGTAGCTGGGATAAGCATTTGCCTTTGGTCGAATTTTCATACAACAACAGCTACCACACCAGTATTGGTGCCGCGCCATTCGAAGCCCTTTACGGACGCAAGTGCCGATCACCCCTATGCTGGGCTGACGCAGGTGATAGGCAGCTTGCTGGTCCCGAAATCGTCCAAGAGACGACGGACAAGATTGCGCAGATTCTAAAACGCATCGAAGCAGCTCGCCACAGACAGAAAGCCTATGCGGATCTAAACCGGAAACACTTGGAATTTCAAGTGGGAGAAATGGTTTTATTGAAGGTTTCACCCTGGAAAGGGGTGGCACGCTTCGGAAAGCGTGGGAAGTTAAATCCGCGCTACATTGGTCCTTTCAGAATTTTGGAAAGAATAGGACTAGTAGCATACAAGTTGGATTTACCTGCTGAACTGAATGGTGTTCACGATACATTTCATGTATCCAACCTGAAGAAAAGTCCAACTCAAGATAACATTGCCATTCCCATCGACGAGATTCATGTTGACGATACGCTCCATTTCGTTGAAGAACCGGTTGAGGTTACGGATTGGAAAGTAAACAAGACCCGCCGGAGCAGTGTCAAGCTCGTCAAAGTTCGCTGGAATGCCAGACATGGTCCTGAATACACCTGGGAGCGTGAGGACCGGATGAAAGAGAAATACCCCCACCTATTTCCTAAGAACCATGCATCTACAAGCAGAACTTAAAATTTCGAGATGAAATTTTTCTAACGGGGGGAGAATGTGACAACCCTCACTAAACCAGGTATCCGTGTGACTTAATTAATAATTAATTACTGCTTAATTACTGTGCTTACTTGAACTTGTGAATAAACTGCTACTTGATTACTGATACATGTACTTACTTGCATCATACTTTACTTGCTGTCACTACATTATTTACATGCTGAACCTTAGTGACAAACATGATGCACAAAAAGCACAGTAGCACTATAACGGATAACCTATAGAACATGCTGATAAAGCCAGCATCAGGCAGACACTGCCTCTAAGGCCTGTATGAGCCAGAAATATTTTGCTACACTAGTGGTGAGTGTAGGGATACAAGGGTTGTAGAACTGCGTCTCTAGGAATAAGTTTCAATGACTGGATGTGCCTAAAACGTGCTCTAAGCACAAAACTCAGCACTTTACATAATAATTCAGCTTTTAGCTAACTAATAAAGTGCCAAAACATGAGAAAAATATTGCTAGACACTTTCCAAAGTGTCAGAAATAAGTTGTGTCACTAAAAATGGTATTAACAACACTTTAAAGCTTTGTTAACGCTTTAACGGATTACTATCCAACCAAACAACCGGACTGTACCCGAAACCTGAAAATATTGTTATTTTCATTATTCATATTTTTCTGAGCCAGTTAGGGTCCCTGAATACCCTAACACCCATTGTAACGTGTGACACACAACTAACCGGGTTAAGCACTTAACTAACTTACTTAACCTAACTAGTATCCTAACTAATGGTTGGATTCGAACTAGACCCCCCCCCCCCTTAACCAAACCGTCCCCATGAGGGGGACACACTTGTCCTTTTTGTTGATTATTATATTAAGTGTGCTTAATATCTCTAAGACATAGTATCCATTGGTTAATGATCTTGTGATTGTCTATAAGTTAGATGCATAACACAACATAACACCACAACTCACAACACAACTCAAAACTCTCTCCCTCTCTCTATAGAAGCTACGGCCGAACACCCCCTTGAACACACCTCCATTTTCGAGTTTAGTTCATCACATTCCAATCATCTACAAGTGTTAAGGATCTCGTATAAGGAGTCTTGGTGCAAACGGAAGGCGAAGGACCTCATTCTATTGCTTTTATCCACCCCATTTGCGCTTAGAATCTTCCCTAGCCTCGAGCTAGTGGTATGTTACTTAAATCACCTACTCGAACTATTTTGAAGTGGTCAATACGATGTGTAACGGTTAAAACTCGAAATCTTACAAGTTAATGCTTTAAAGTCTACTAAAAGCACTTAAAAAGATGGTTAAAAGCTTATAAGTTGTGTAAATGTTGTAGTAATCAAATTGTGTGGTTATTTGGACCCGATCTAAGTTGTGGTAGCTCGGATCATCATTTAACCCGGGTTGGTCACGATCTTGGATCTCGACATAAGGTTGTTTTGGAAGTAACAAGGGTTAAAGGGCGAAACTCTACCACACACATATCATGAACTTGTGTAAAAGCGATTTTGTTTGTACAATAGTGTTTAAAACTAGTAGATCTACGTATCTACAAGCGGTACTTTCAAAGGACCACGTGTCAAGAGAAAACATATTTTTAAAGACGGATCTTACACTAACACGAATGGTTTTTAGAACACACAAGTGTGTAAACACTTGTGTAACACAAAGTTTCGACAAAATAACTATTTTTGAAACGGATGACGAGAAGTTGTAAAGATGGAACTTTCATAAAAACGAGGTTTTTACAAAATCGGATAGTTTTATATAAAGATCCACTAAAAGTAATGGGATTTACTTCATAGTTTGAATAAATCACAAGTTCATGAAATTTATGCGATTTATATACATATTTTGACTAGTTTGTGATTTGAACATTGTTTTGATTGAATAAGAAGATTGTTGGTTTGATTTATAAAAGAAAATGATACGCTTGAAAGCGTGGCCACCTCCAGTTACAGAGGAAACTCTGGCGAAATTTTTCCAAAAACCTAACACTTAGAAATATTTTCACTATAAGTGTTAGAAATACATTTTGACTTGTTTTCAAAATATAAGTTTCGCCACGACTATATTTACAAAACATCGGAGGTGGAATTTTCACAAAATAAAACGTGATACATAAATATATTTAGTATATATTTTTCACAACATCACTTGTATAAGTGCTTATGATTATTTTGTGAACTACGTAAATATTATTTTTAGAGTAAAAATAATATTACTAAGTATTATTTTGGGAAAATCACTTGTATTAAAATATAATATTTTTGGGAAGAATATTTATAATTTGGAGTTAGGAATAAAATGTATTAAGTGAGACTTAATAGTGTAATCCGAACTATACGAACGCACATGTATTAAATCCCCCATCCTTGGGAAGGAAAATGACTACCAAGTATATACAGAATGTAAACACGAAATAGTTGCCTAACTATTTCCCAAAAACTTAAACCATAAAGCTAAGGCACGGCCGTCCGTCTAATAGAGTTAGTACGTGTAGGTCGTCACACAGCTGTTTGATTTGGAGGCATACTTGGTAGAGACGCACCACGGTGAGTTCATGTCCCCCTTTTCTCTAACTGTTTTCAGTTTTCTTAACTGCGGGGGTGAAATACATGTTACTTCGATTACAAGTACTTTATACATGGTATGGTTAGCGTAAGGAGGTTTACTACTTAGATCATGTGAGTGGGTAGGAGCAATATTAGGCCATTAGTCCTCATGGCAGGACCGAGGGACAGGAGCGGTAGATCTATCTGGGTGTAGCGAGCCCAGCCCCAGGCCAAACTAGAAACGGACCTCGGGGTGACTTTGTCCACATACTAATGCCGTGGCGTAATCTGCTAGGTTTGAGTCTCCCTACTTGCACTTCACATATATCAGTGGCCTTGCAAACCATTGGTGATCTCAATTCCCTTATTTGCTACATACCAAGACTATTTTTATACTCACAAAGGTTTATTTACTCACTTACACATGAACTCGCTCAAAATTATTGTTGATTTTTCAACTTACATGTATTTCAGGAAATTAAAGGATCTGGCGCGGTATGGCACGTTTTCCCGCTGCACTAGTTTCGAGGTCATCCGGGTTTGGGGAATGTGACTCTTTCCTGGACAAGTCACAGTCCTTAAACTGTTTTTATGTCATGTTGATGTTTGTGTTTGTTAAACAATGTCATTAGGATATGTTTCCGTTGAGACAATGTTGTTGAATTTGGTTTTTAAAACTTAATTAAATGGATGATCTTGCATGGTTTTATTTCATATAGCTTTGTTATGGTTAAGCTATGGTATTAAGAAGTCACACCAAATTAACCACGCTTCCGCAAAGCCAGGGTGTGACATTGACAAAACCAGACTATAACCTGTAAAGTGCTCAACGATCCACAACGACGCTTCGCTCCACGTGCAAGACTCAACACTATAGGTAATATGGTTTATGTTTGTATTGCCTGCCTGCTAGTTTAAGCAGCGCATTTGATCATGGTATGCTTAGTTAGCGTAACAGCTATTGCTTGAAACCTTGTGTGCTTACTCTCTTCTGTCGTCCCACGCTTACGCACTTTCGCGACACTTTTCTTACTTGTGTTTTCCTTCGATGTGAAGATCATGAGTGGACGCCTGAATTTGACTCAGGCCCAGCTGACGGCTCTAATCAACGAACGAGTTGCTGAGGCACTCGCAGCAGTTCCATGAGGAGGTATAACCTGCCATTTCGACCTATCCTAGGATGAATTGATCCTACTCTCGCGAACCCAATCTTGTGCTTAACCTTGTCTTTTATTCTCGCGCCACAGGTCAACATGCTCCGCCTCCCGTATGTACGTTCAAAACGTTCATGGATTGCCGACCTAGTACTTTCAGCGGCATAGAAGGAGCTGTAGGCCTTCTTCACTGGTTCGAGAAGATTGAGTCTGTTTTTGAGATGTGTGAATGCCCTGAAGATCGTAGGGTGAAATTTGCTACTGGAACACTCGAAGGTGCTGCGTTAACCTGGTGGAAAGCACAGGTTCAACTGCTAGGGCTGGCGGTTGCTAATGCCAC